>OZ004684.1:3086315-3686315 GCA_963924505.1 Agonopterix alstromeriana
AATAGGAATCGGAAAATCTCGTCGTCCTTATTTGGAATGAAGTATAAGTTAAGCAACCTCTGTCCGTCCGCCCGTCCGTCCGTCCGTACGATTTCGATGTTGGTGTCATAGAGAAAGTTGTTCAGTTTGACGGTCTGATCATCCCCTTAAAAAAGTGTCAGCATATTAAGTTGGACCCTGTATATTACCAGAATAATAAAATTATTAATTTGTTTCTGGAAATCATTTCTTTTTATGAGTATTAAATAACATTTTTGTTAAATTGACCGAATAATAATAAATATTTACTGACAAAATTATCCAAACCCAAGTTATGGGGGTTCAAAAAAACGACGAAGCGCTTCACTTGGCTCGTCTTGGCGGGCGCACTACCGTGTCCCCAGATAAGTAAATACCATCGATATTGTTACTCGAAATAAAAGATTGATTGATTAAAAACTTATTTTTCATTCTTTCTACGTCAATTTATATGAACGGTATTTGGTTTACGTCCACTATCCGGCTTTTTGATTCAATAATACCTACAACGTGTTAATGAATTAACGCAAAACTAGAAAGTAGTTTTTTTTGGAATAGAGCAGCAGAATCGAATTATCATGGTTTCAACACAGGTATTTTTTTCAAAATATAATATAATTTGTTTGTAAAATGTTAAATTTACTGAACTCGATCTCAACCCACAGCTTAGGCACTTTCACCCTACTTACTAGCAAACTTAAAAATGTATCCATGAGCACACTAGCGCTTTCATTCATTGCTGATGTAGGGAACGTGGCCTATCGGTGTTTTAATCGGCTCCGCTGGAGAGGTTTTAGTGGACTGTAGTTTTTCTGGTGGCAGGAGTGGTTTGATGTAAAGCACTGGAGGTTTATTTTAGTGATTTTTACACCAGAGGAAACGGAAATAAAACTTTTTAATTACTACATTTTATGTTGGTGTTGCCAACAGCTGAAAAGATAACAAATCATTTTTGCTTCAAAACCTAAAATGCAAATATTTTAAATGTTAACTATCAAAATAATGAAATTATTGTTTCAATCGAATTATTTTGTTACAAATCAGTTGGGGTGTATGAGGTTTTGCGCTTATTCATTAACACGTTGTATATCTGACAACGCGACAACCCTACTCAATATTTCCTTTCCTTCACGCATCGCGCCTAATTTGTGATAATGGGCACGAATATTATAAGTTTTTGTATTTAAATTGTTTAAATTGCAGGTTTGGCGCGAAAATTATGTCAATTTTTTAAATTGGAGACCACCGCAGGATTGAGACATTAATTTTAAGGTTGTTGTTTAAAAAATGAAGGTTTTATTTTACGTGCAATGGTCGACATTATGCAAAAGCAGGACAGTTACAGGTTAACGTAAGAAAAGGCTGGGAATAAGAACCGGCAGTGAGATTTACCCTTTGACTAATTATTATAAGGACTAGCCTTGCGGTAGCATTTCCCCTCTGCCACGGTATAAGCACAATTGATCTTGTGCATTTACATTCAATTTTACACCTTATCACTAAACTAGACAGCCTATAATTGCGAAATAATAACTTCGAACTTAGAACGTTTGGGGTTCACACGAGACTACTTTTCATGATTTTTAACATTCAAAATTAGAATCTAAAGTTATGGGGAATAAAATCCAAAGTTGCGGATTTCATGTTACCTCGCCCCCCGCAAAAAGTGGCAGAAATGTTTGTTAGTAGAATTACACGCGTAACCAGTCCATATAATAATTAGTCAAAGGATTTAACGGGCGGATGATAATGATGAATATACAAGGTGATACAAAAGTAAAAAGAAACATTGATAACTTTTAAGGGGGTTGTTTAGACCATCAAACTGAACCAACATAGAAATCGCGAAAAAAAAATCGGCAGTCCAATACATTTAGTTCGAGTAGATTTGTAGTCTAGTCTGGAACATCTGATATTGTTTTCGCGATTTCGATATTGTTCCAATAGTGAAAGTTGTCCAGTTTGATGGTTTAAACCACCTCCTTAAATGTTTATTTTATTTTTGTAACACCTTGTATACATGGTGTTAGGGTAAACAGTTGCATTACTTTAAGGTGTGATTATACACATGATACTGAACAACTTTCCCTAAGAAACCTATAGGAAATTCCCAATAGACTTTCCATACTAAATGCAATCACCTGATCGAACGTTTGTATGAAAAGTCGTTGGGAAAGTTGTTCAGTATCATGAGTACATTCATCCCCTTAAAGTAGCTAATGCAACTGTTAACCCTATCACCCTGTATAAAATTCATATAAAATTTTCACTGGAAACACTGCAGAAGAAACTATATCCCTTAGCCACTTCGTTACCTCCCACGAGATGTCGGTGGTGTATTCTAATTCGACTACATCGGAAAAATGATACCACGATAAAGAAAATCCCCATACAAAATTAGCTGTATTTATTAAAGTCACAATTCCCCGAACCTTCAAAAAAAGGCCACAGACCATATCATAGCACCATAACTGTCACCATTCAAAGAACACGTTGTTGTCATAGTTATCGGGAATCAGTGGTTACGATCAAAGTGAGCGACGCTACAATGGTATACTTGGTTTGAATTTTGAGTAGTTATATAGAGGTGAAGACATTACTTATAATGATAGTTATTATACGGAATACAGCTGATTGTTCGTCATACTTATTTCCAGTTATAACTTCACTACCGTATTCCCTTTCAGGGTGGTTTGAAACATATCTAGAACTATTAAAAAATATATAAAAATTAAGTCTCGGGCGGGACTCAAACTTGCACTTTTCCAAACCGGGAAATTGTGTTTTCCAATTTGGCCACCGAGCCCACAACCCAGAGAACGAAATTGTCTATCTATTGCGTCTTGCGTGTTTTCTAGAAGCATCCACTTTTTAGCGTACCTACATCTCTCAAAAACAAAAAACCCGAATACGTAAAAAATTTACTGAAAAGAGAAGAACAAGACAACAAACAACATTTTATTTAATTTGAATCACACTGTATCTGCATTAACTACGTTAATCAATGTCTTTGACTATTTATATGTGGACTGGTTACGCGTGTAATTCTACTAACAAACATTTCTGCCACTTTTTGCGGGGGGCGAGGTAACACGAAATCCGCAACTTTGGATTTTATTCCCCATAACTTTAGATTCTAATTTTGAATGTTAAAAATCATGAAAAGTAGTCTCGTGTGAACCCTAAACGTTCTAAGTTCTAAGTTATTATTCGCAATTATAGGCTGTCTCGTTTAGTGATAAGGTGTAAAATTTAATGTAAATGCACAAGATCAATTGTGCTTATACCGTGGCACAGGGGAAATGCTACCGCAAGGCTAGTCCTTATAATTATTAGTCAAAGATCAATGAGGGTGTCAGAATTATTTTATAAAGCGTTTAGATTTCTTTTTTACCCGACTGCGACAGGAGGGTTATGTTTTTGTTGGCAACACCAACATAAAATGTAGTAATTGAAAAGTTGTATTTCCGTTTCCGGTTTCCATATTGGTACGGTGCTTGTGCGTGTAACTAACTCTGGTGTAAAATCACTAAAATAAACCTCCAGTGATGTAAACAAGACTTTCCTTCACATCCACAGAACATTATAAGGGGGGTTAGAAGTGCAAAGTAGGCGTTGAACGTGTCACCACAGGTTATGCAATGATTTGCATAACACCATAAGGCGCGCGGCGTGGTGCGAATGAGAGGGCATGAGTAATTGTAGCAGCGTGAGCGGGAAGACAAGTGGCGATAGCCGTCTCCGAAGCAAAAGCGCTACTTTGCATTTCTAACCCCTCTTATAATGTTCTGTGTTTACATCGAACCACTCCTGCCACCAGAAAAACTACGGTCCACTAAAACCTCTCCAGCGGAGCCGATTAAAACACCGGTAGGCCACGTTCCCCACAATTTTTAATGTTCACCAATTACAACATAATAATGGTTTAAGGGTATATTACTGTTGGCGCGCTCCATACAAACGAAGTCTTACCGATCAAACTCAATGAAATTTTGCAGAAACAATCTAAAAACGAATCTATATGCTTGTATCTTGTCAGATTTTCCTTAAAATGTATAATTTTAAAGTTATAGTGCCTCAAAGATTTCCATACAAATCTTAAATTAATCCTAGCATTGAAACTGTATATTTTAACGAAAATCGGACACGATACAAGCATAGAGATTTGTTTCTAGATTGTTTCTGCAAAATGTCATTGAGTTTAATTGCTTTGTATAGAAATATCACCAGACTTCGTTTGTATGCAGCGCGCATTTACGCATTCGGAATAAACTTCTCTTAACCCAAAAACACCCGGGAGTTTACTTTCTTCTCCGAACTGTCTTCATTTCCATAATGACAAGCTTCAATCCACACAATTCCTCATTATTTGTAAAAGAATTACATAAATACAATGTAAATATTTATTTGCCCCGATAAGGTAAAGAGCAACATTGTCATAATAACGTAATAGCTCTTATCGCCTGGGAACAAGTTTGCTAATTCCGTAATATTTGCATTGTTCTAAGCATGTAAGTCCTTAGAAACGAGAATGATGTGTCAAGACATGTTTATAAGACTGGGTAATATACAACGTGTTAATGAATTAACGCAAAACTATAATGTAGTTTGTTTAGAATCGAGAGCAGAATCGAATTATCATGGTTTCAACACAGGTAATTTTATTCAAAATATTAAATAATTTGTTTGTAAAATTTTTAATTTACTGAACTCAATCTCAACCCACCGCTCGGGCACTCTCACCCAAATTACTACCAAAAGAACATTCTTAAAATGTATACATGAGCACGTTAGCGTTTCATTCATTGCTGAAATGATAACAAATCATTTTTGCCTCAAAACTTAAAATGCGAATAGCTTTTAATTTTAAGTATCAAAATAATGAAATTATTGTTTCTATCTAATTATTTTGTTATAAATCAGTTGGTGTGTATGAGGTTTTGCGCTTATTCATTAACACGTTGTATAAGGTAAGGTCTAACAAAATTAGCTGAAACTATTTTAAGAGGATGATCAGACCATCAAACTGAACAACTTTCTCTATGGGACCTATATCGAAATCGCGAAAAAAAAATCTGTGGTCCCATACATTTAGGTCGAGTAGGTTTGTACGGAACAGCAGATTTTTTTTTTCGCGAATTCGATATTGGTCCCATAGAGAAATTTGTTCAGTTTGATGGTCTGATCATCCCCTTAAAATTGTTTCAGCTAATTTTGTTAGACCTTATACAAATCTGCCATGCATACATTTGAGTCGAGTAGGCATTGCAGTTTAGTATGGACCAGCAGATTAAGTTTTTGCTCCGGTCCGATTGGGTAAAAGCTCCCATAGTAAAAGTTGTCAATTTTTTTGGATAGACTCTTAGTTTATAAGGATGCTAATGATATCAATGCCACCTTACCTATATTTTCAACAATAGAATCAATGGAATCTCCAAAAAGCGTGTGGGTTTTCCCTCGATGTTACGTTTCTGGTGATTAAGTAATTGATATGCAAGGTCTTGCCAGCTGCTCGATAAGCAAGGCGAAAGAAATAATGAATGACGTGGTTTTAGAGACCGTAGATTTCTCTATGCAAAATGGCACTGTATTTCCTCATTTTATTCTTAGTATTGCATAAACGTTTAGTCAAGTTTGTTTTTAACATTGTTCCGCTTATCTGTGTTTATAAGAAACACTCAGATTCTAAGTTTTTCTCATCTCTTTCCTTCTAAGTCTAAGGGTCAGCGCAAATCTGGCGGGAAGTTTGTTTTTAATATTGTTCCGCTTATCTGTGTTTATAAGAAAAACTTAGATTCTAAATTTCTTTCTAAGTCTAAGGCTTAGCGCACATCTAACGGAAAAATGCTCAAACAGTTGTCATTGATAAATTATTAATGAACTCAATGAATAAAGTTGAAAATAGCGTGTTAGCGAAATATCCCTGTGACATGTGTTCGCTCTATCTCTTGCACGCTATTTTCAACTCTAAACAGCTAAGAATAGAGTTCATTATCAATATATCAATGAAAACTGTTCGAACATTTTTTTCAGACAACGTTTTTCTGCTGAAAGCTGTTTTTTTCGATGTTGATCCAATAGAGAAAGTTGTTCAGTTTGATGGTCCGATCATCCTTTTCAAAAACCGTCAAGGACCCTGGCTAACAACTCTTGTCACTGCTTTACTTGTCCATTTTATCAAAAGTGGTCTCGAAGGTAAGTAGGTATTCGAATGGGTTTCCCCACAAAACAATACGGTTGATATTGATATGTGCGTTGTATAGGCCGTTATTGCTTCAAAGAATCAATTAATTTATGCCATAAATCAGCACTTAAGGTATTGGTGGAATTAAGGCCGACGTGTTTTTAAATGAAACGGCATAGTTAGCAAAGTTTTCAATGTCAATATTCAATTGACCTACCAACTAATCTTAGAATGTATGTACGGTAATATTTTTAGGGTTCCGTAGTCAACAAGGAACCCTTATAGTTTCGCCATGTCCGTCCATCTGTCCGTCTGTCCGCGGCTTTGCTCAGAGACGCTTAGTACTAGAAAGCTGTAATTTGACATCGGTATACATATTAATCACGCCGACAAAGTGGTAAAATAAAATTTTGAAAAATATTTTTTTTTGGGGTACCTCCCCTACACAAAAGTGGGGCTGCAATTTTTTTTCTCGTCATTCCCATAGTGTGGGTGTATCTTTGGATAGGTCTTTTAACAATATTGTGGGTGTGGGAACACCATTTTTCGATTTAGGGTTCCGTTAGCGAAATATTAAGCTTTAAAGTGAACATTTTTGTTGGAGTAAAGTGTCCCCCACCCCTGCCAGCTAAACGGTTGTTTCTAGATACGTGAAAAAATTCATGGCAGTAGTGTATATAGCGAATTTAAAAGGAAAACTATCACCGCTAAGTAGGCTTTCCAAGTTAACGAGTACTAGTCGACTAACTTGTAAAATGTACTTTTTAGACTTTCTGAGCCGTTACCGGTAGTATATAACAAAAAGCCCCCTTCTTAGTCCGTATATTGTGATAGGCAACTACGGAACCCTAACCTGCGTGTGACCCGACACGCACGTAGCCGGTTTTTTTAATAAAACATTGAAACAGACTACTGGATCCAAATGTTATGCATAGCATATGCTCACTACTATATTCCCGAGGGGGTAGTCAGAGATATTCTGAAACCTCAGAACATCCACGTTTCACCAGTAGTACCGAAACTCTGTCTTTTGTGACGGGGGTTGAGCCCGTCGCCACTTGTAATGGACAGTGGGTACAATACATGCCTCGAAACTGAAGCATGCAGGTTTCCTCACGATGTTTTCCTTCACTGAAAAGCCAGTGGTGTTACAAATCGCACATAAATTCTCAAAAAACCGAAAAACTCATTGTACGAGTCGGCCTGAACGGGGTTCGAACCACCGCCGCCTGCATGGCAGGCAAGGTTACTCGCCACTGGACCACCACTGCTAAATCCAAATGTTATGTACCTGTGTTATTAGTTATCACGTATAACGTATGAAATATAGCGTCCAACTTAAATTTACATAATAATGCTGACGGTCAGGGATGCATTTACAAATAAAGCGCCCGTGGGCAAATATGTTTGGCCGCCCCAATAACTGCAGCTTTCTGGAAGCGGGCCCGTAGCCAAGATTTGAGCCAGCAAGGTTTTAAGATTTAAAAATGCCGACATAAGTTGTCGGTTACTTCATGACAGTTTTGCTACGAGCTATATTCGAATCAAGAGCTAGAGAAGCAGGCTCGAAATTTATCACAATACGTCTAGGCTGTAGCCAGAAAACTGTTGGTCTGTAGACTCGGTGTGTGTACCAATTTCCTCCCCATATGAAAGGCCCTACGAGCCGCCCCCCTTGCATTGGCCCTTAGTACTTACCCATTTTGCCTATAGGAGAATACGTTCCTGCTGACGGTTTTTAAGGGGATAGAATTCGGAGCGCGCTCCATACAAACGTACTACGGTGATATTTTAAATACTAACCAATTAAACTCAATGAAATTTTGCGGAAACAATCTTGAAACAAATATCTATGCTTGTATGGAGTCAGATTTTCGTTAAAATATACAGTTTCAATGCTAGGATTAATTTAAGATTTGTATGGAAATCTTTGAGGCACTGTAAGTTTAAAACTATACATTTTAACGAAAATCTGACTCTATACAAGCATAGAAATTTGTTTTTAGATTGATTCTGAAAAATTTCATTGAGTTTAATTGGTTAGTATTGAAAATATCACCATAGTACGTTTGTATGGAGCGCGCTCCAAAATATATCCTCTTAACTGCGATTGCGGTTTTTAATAGGATGATCAAACCATCAAACTAAACCACTTTCTCTATGGGACCAACATCGAAATCGCGAAATCAGACCCTGTATATTTATTTTTAGTTTATTATGTTAAACATAATAAACTAAATTCCGTGGTCTGCGCGTACAAAGTCGAGGGGGGCAGCTAAAACAACACTTTTAAAAGTAGGTAGACCATATGACTAGGGACTAGCCTCGCCTTAGTATTTCCCCTCCGCCTCGTTACATGATCAATTGATCAATTGTATGCCTTATCACTAAACAATACAGCCTATAATTGCGGAGCAATAACTTCAGACTAGCCTCGTTTGGGGTTCTCACTAGAAACAATTTAACAATCGAAATTAGAATCTAAAGTAAAGGAATAGAATCCAAATTTGCGGATTTCATTCTACACCTCGTCCCCCACAAAAAGTGTCAGAAAAGTTTGTTAGTAGCTCGTTCATAGTTGGTCTAAGGTACTGGCACTAGCTAGACTTCTGTAAGATGTTTCAAGGTGTTCATAAATACAAATTCTCGGTGACGTCACAATGTCCTACACTTCTAATGAAACAAAAGCTTTATGCTTTATTACTCACAAAGTAATTTTCTTAAGAATTTCAGCATCATTTGTGTTAATTGCTTCAACAGATAACATTTTCATTGAAGTATGAGTCATTTTTTCAGTTTCAAGATTGAAGATACCCATCGCGTCATAATCTCAAAGAACGATCGTGACTCCAAGTTTTATTGTTGTTTGGGTTCCTTATTTGAATGAAATCAAGGCTGGGTTTATCCATGGTTTATTCATCCACTTAAAAATAAGGTTTGGCATTGGAGCAATGTTTTTGACCACACCGAAAGAGACTATGGTCATAAGTTGGTTGGTAAGGTCTAAAAAAATTATCTGAAACTATTTTCAGGGGGTGATCAGACCATCAAACAGAACATCTTTCTCTATGGGACCAATATCGAAATCGCGAAAAAAGAAATCAGCTGTCCCATACAAAACTGTAAACATAACTCGACCCAAATATATGGAACATCAGATTTTTTCGCGATTTCGATATTGGTACCATAGAGAAAGTTGTTCAGTTTGATGGTCTGATTATCCCCTTTAAATAGTTACAGCTAATTTTGTTAGACATTATATAGGATGTAAGGGACAGCCTTCCGCTGACTGAAACGGTGAACTCAGACCATCAAACTGAACAACTTATGGGACCAATAACGAATCTGGACAAAAGAATTCGCTGTTCAATACAAAACTGCAAACTTACTGGGAAATGGAATGGGACGTACGGAATAGTTCATTACATTATCGCGATTTCGTCGTTGGTCCCATAGAGAAAGTTGTTCAGTTTGAAGGTCTGATCATCCTATCAAAGATCCGTCAGCTGGGCCTTATATTTATGCAATGCTACGTGCAATGGTCACAGATAATGATAAATATTTATGAAAACATTTTATATGTAAGAAAAAATTTGTCTTTATTTCCAAAAAATTGTGATGTCCATAATTACAACACTCGAAACAAAAATAAACTGATATCTTCACACTTTCGGCTTAGTAGGGTCAACACGTCTTTCATGGGTCACTGTATACGTTGTTATAATAAAATCCCCTAGACCATTTTGAATCTTTCCGAAAACAAGTTTAAAACTCAAATCAAAAAAGTCCTCTGTAAAAAAGCATATTATAAACTGGATGATTATTTAAATGATCAAAATACTTGGGTCTGAGGTCACTAGCTTATAGATTATTTACTTTACTGTATAGTATCAATTATTTTATTAAATAGACTATGTATTATTGTATATATAACTTTAGCTTAAGAATTTATATTGTAATAGTTATTAAGTCGTGTTATGTTGTAGAGTTTCTGGCCGCATCTTCTCTACAGCGACAACACGTTCCGACGCGGTGGTAGCTTTAAAAAGATTTGACGTTTGATAAGTGTGCTGTAAGCTCCTATATTGAATAAAATTATATTGAATTGAATTGAATTGAATAGCAACTTTGGATTTTATACCCCATAACTTTAGATTCTAATTTTGAATGTTAAAAATCATGAAAAATAGTCTCGTGTGAACCCCAAACGTTCTAAGTTCGAAGTAATTATTTCGCAATTATAGGCTGTCTCGTTTAGTGATAAGGTGTAAAATTGAATGTAAATGCACAAGATCAATTGTGCTTATACCGTGGCAGAGGGGAAATGCTACCGCAAGGCTAGTCCTTATAATAATTAGTCAAAGTATTTATGCAATGCTACGTGAAATGGTCACAGATAATGGATAAATAGTTCAATTGTAGTACATAATAATAGTAGAATAGTAGACGCAATTAAAGTTACTTGTATTCTGATAGTTACAATGTTTGTATTGTTAATACGATTGCAAAGTTTGTCTTTCCTTGTGTAATATTTGTTATGCTTATTTACTTACAAATGCGGACAATAAATAAAGTTATAGGTATTATCTGCTAATAATATTATTTAATGGACACTTGCGACGATGTAACGTCTCGGGCGGTCGGTTACATTGTCTATATTTAGTAACTATTATGGTGTTTCTCTGAGAGATCACATCAGATATGAAGTGATAGGTCAGAGAACGAAAGTGGTTTACATAGCTCAAGCTGAAGTGGCAATGGGCTGGTAATATCATTTTTCATTTCGAATGACCATTTACGATCTATAACGATTTAAAGTTGAAAAACTAAAAAGTGCACCAACTTGCACTAAACCGGCATGCTTCAATATCGAGGCATGTATTGTACCCACTGTCCATTATGTGGCGACGGGCTCACCCCCCGTCACACTGGATAGAGTTTCGGTACTACTGGTGAAACATGGATGTTCTGAGGTTTCAGAATATCTCTGACTACCCCCTCGGGGAATATAGTCGTGAGCATATGCTTATGCTAAAACTAAAAAGTGGAAAATAAAAAAGTAAATTTAAGAAGTCAAAAATCCCGTCTGCGTAAAAAGTGAACTTTAAATAAAATCTGAAAAGAAAAAAAAAACAAGTCAGTAGTCTAGAATTCTGTTAAGTAATATTGAAGCGACTTTAAGAATCGGGACCCATTAAAAATTCTAGACCGAATCAAATTTTCCGACGAAAGGTCCTGACTGTGAAAGTCACTTCAATATTACTTCACAGAATTCCAGACTACTACTACACTTGGACTTGTTTTTTTTCTTTTCAGTTTTTAAATATATTTATGGAATTATTTGCGCCCTGGGCTGCAATTGCGGTAAATATTCGGTGATTGAACCGTGACTGGGCTACGAACGAACCATAACTTTTGACACATTTGGCATTGCTAATCGCGGTACAGCTCAATTCAATTCAATTTTTGTTTAGTGGCTTCCGATGTGTTATCACAATTCAGCCAATGTCTCGTTATGTGGATAGTATATGAAGGAAAATGATCAGTAGTATTTATTAAGTCTAGAGTGGCAGTTTTGCCAATGTAAGTAGTTTATAATCTCAAGTGATTGTTTTAAGGTTAAAACACAAAAGAGTTCACAAAATGGTGGAGCCACGTGCAATCCCAACGCGCCGATACGCACGCGCGTCCGTACACCGCCAGAATTGCAGCGCGACTCGCGGTACAGCTCATGACAGCCGTTAGAGCCGTTTTGACAGATCGCTCAGACGTAAAACGCTGTCAGTTACATAGATTTGTCAGAATTAAGTACAGTTAAATAGTAATTGCAATGTGAGAACAGAACTTCGATGATTTAAATTAGCGCATTCGGTCTCCTGTATAGTTTAGTAAAGAGTATTTTGAAGTGTGTGGGTGTCTAACAAAACAGAAGGTGCACGTGTTGAAAACTATTTCTAAACCAAGACAAAAATATTGCTCATCTACATTTTAGCCAAAGAGATTATACCTAATAGAGTGAGCCATACCAATTGTAAAGTGTCCACTTTTTTGACGTTTAGGTTTGAGTGTGTGGTGTCAAGTAGTATGGACAAAAGGCAACAAGTGACATATGGCCTTATGTTTACGGTCACTTTTCACACACACTAGCTCAAAAAAAAGTGGACAGCCGCATAAACAAATATCTAAAGTTCCATGTCCTTCTACTATTAAAGGTACGTCATAAGACAAAAGAGACTAACTACAATCGTAAATTTTTGCGGACTCTATGGAGATCCTTCCTCTTAGTTCTAAACCAATACAAAAATATTGCTCATCTACATTTTAGCACAGAACTGTTTTCTAGGAATTCCGAAATTAGAATCACTGTAAGAAATAAATCGATAACCGTTTACCACATGGGTTTCTTGTGACGTCATGGGAAACAGGAATTCCATTGACCATTTTCATAATTAGGAATACAGGGTGAAATTGATATCATTAGCATCCTTTTAAAAAACTAACAGTCTACCCATCAAACTGAACAACTTTTACTTTGGGAGCAAACCGATAGGAGCAAAAACAAAAATCTGTTGTTGCATACATTTGAGTCGAGTAGGCATTGCAGTTTAGTATGGAGCACCTGATTTTTTCACTCCGATCGGTTTGCTCTGATAGTAAAAGTTGTCCAGTTTGATGGGTAAACTCTTAGTTTAAAATGATGCTAATGATATCAATTTCATATAATATACAACGTGTTATACGGGGTCCAACTTCATATGCTGACAGTTTTTTAAGAGGATGATCAGACCATCAAACTGAACCACTTTCTCTATGGGACCAATGTCGAAATCGCGAGAAAAAAATCTGCTGTCCCATACAATTGGGTCGAGTAAGATTTCAGTTTAGTAGGGAACAGCTGATTTTTGTTCCATAGAGAAAGTTGTTCAGTTTGATAGTCTGATCATCCTCTTAAAAAAGTAACAGCATATTAAGAAGGACCCTATATGTAGGTAAATATGCCTCTAAATCTCATTCATTTCAATTAAGAGGATAGTCCTTGCATTGCAACGCGATCCATACAAACTAAGCTTGATAATATGTTCAATTACTAATCAATTAAAGTCAATGAAATTAAACACCAACTAGTTTGTTTTTTCTCAAGTTTGTCAGATTTCCGTTAAAAAATACCGTTTAAAGATTGCCATTACGTGTTTATCTGTTCTGTTTTTATTGGGTAATTATCACGTGTTAGGGAAATCGCGGAGAGGCTTTTTTTTCTATTTCATGAAGTATGGAGCCCAATAAAAAAAAAGCCTCTACGATTTACCTAACACGTCACATCCAATAAAAACAGATTGTAAAAAACACATAATTATAAAAAAAATAAAAATGTGCGTTGGCCGGGAATCGAACCCGGATCAACTGCTTGGAAGGCAACTATGCTGACCATTACACCACCAACGCACGTGACTGCATCGATAAAATAATGTACCAGCTTATAATGTTATTCTTTATCATCCACTCAGTGATGACGTCATTCGATTGACCTCGATAAGGAAAAAGAGAAAATATAATACACTGTTACACAGAATAACATGATAATATGACTGTTAGAATCTTTATGTTGTCGTTTTTAGGGCTCCGCACCCAAAGGGTGCCAACAACGCGGTCTTATTCACAAGCCTGCTGTCCGTCCGTCCGTCCGCCTGCTCTACTTATAAAGTGCTGTATCGTTTCAATTATAATAGCTAGACGGTCGACATTTTCAAAGAATATACATTATTAACATAGCGCATTTGCTAAAAAAAATATATATACAACGTGTTAATGAATTAACGCAAAACTAGAAAGTAGTTTGTTTAGAATCGAGAGCAGAATCGAATTATCATGGTTTCAACATAGGTATTTTTTTTTTTCAAAATAATAAATAATTTGTTTATAAAATTTAAAATTTACTGAACTCGATCTCAACCCACCGCTCGGGCACTCTCCCCCTAATGACTACCAAAACAAGATTCTTAAAATTTATGCATGGGCACATTAGCGCTTTCATTCATTGCTGAAATGATAACAAATCATTTTTGCTTTAAAACTTAAAATGCGAATAACTTTAAATGTTAACTATCAAAGTAATGAAATTATTGTTTCAATCAAATTATTTTGTTATAAATCAGTTGGGGTGTATGAGGTTTTGCGCTTATTCATTAACACGTTGTATATACAACGTGTTAATGAATAAACGCAAAACTAGAAAGTAGTTTGTTTAGAATCGAGAGAAGAATCGAATTATCATGTTTTCAATATAGGTAATTTTTTTCAAAATATTAAATATTTTGTTTGTAATAATTAAAATTTACTGAACTCGATCTCAACCTACCGCAAGGGCACACTCACCCTACTTACTACCAAAACAAGATTATTAAAATGTATCCACGAGCACTTTAGCGCTTTCATTCATTGCTGAAATGATAACAAACCATTTTTGCCTCAAAACCTAAAATGCGAATAACTTTAAATTGTAACTATCAAATAATGAAATTATTGTTTCAATCTAATTATTTTGTTGTAAATCAGTTGGGGTGTATGAGGTTTTGCGCTTATTCATTAACACGTTGTATATATATATTTTTTTTTTAATTATTTATTTCTCTCCACATACAATAATAAACAATAAGTGATTTAGATACCTCTGGACTAATATTATTAACATTATTACAGTAGTGTGGAGACTGGTGCCTGGACTAAGTTGACCTGACGATGAGCTTGAATAAGGTGTCACAGGACACCAGGCCTCCACCCGCACGGTTACCCTTACTAAAACTTAGTCTAGGAGAAACCTTTACAAGAACATTGTCTAGGAGAATAGTTAATAATCTAATAGGGATAATTGGTTTTAAACCATAAACTTAAAATTACCACCGTTTTTAAACATTACTCTTATTTTGTATGATATCGTAAGTTTGATTATGTAATTTGTATCAGTGTGTGGGAATATTACCTATGAATGAGTGCGTGTGTGTATGTGTGAGTGAGATGAACTTAACAGTTTAAAACTTGAACTTGTCCTTAGCCCTGCTAAAAGAAACAAAAAGTGAAATATTAAGGCACTATACAAGAAACGAGTTCTACAACATATTAATGAATAAGCGCAAAACCTCATACACCCCAATTGATTTATAACAAAATAATTAGATTGAAACAATAATTTCATTATTTTAATAATTAAAATTGAAAGTTAATCGTATTTTAAACTTTCATGCAAAAAGGAATTGTTATTATTTCAGCAAAGAATGAAAGCGCTAGCGTGCACATGAATACATTTTAAGAATCTTGTTTTGGTAGTAAGTAGGGTGAGTGTGCCCGTGCGGTGGGTTGAGATCAAGTTCAGTAAATTTGAAATTTTACAAATAAATTATTTAATATTTTGAAAAGAATTACCTATGTTGAAAACCTTATAATTCGATTCTGCTCTCGATTCTAAACAAACTACTTTCTAGTTTTGCGTTAATTCATTAACACGTTGTATATCAAAGTTTTTTATTTTTACTCTATCGTCAAAACAGAACAGGAGTCTGACTTGGTGTTATCATAGTGCAACTCTAAGGTAAAACAACTAATAATTAAAACCAGGTCAAGTGTGTAGTGCTGTTATTATTAGTCGCTGTGGCACTCTTTGCTTGCAATGCTTCGGTGTCTTTGACTAATTATTATAAGGACTAGCCTTGCGGTAGCATTTCCCCTCTGCCACGGTATAAGCACAATTGATCTTGTGCATTTACATTCAATTTTACACCTTATCGCTAAACGAAACAGCCTATAATTGCGAAACAATAACTTCGAACTTAGAACGTTTCGGGTTCACACGAGACTACTTTTCATGATTTTTAACATTCAAAATTAGAATCTAAAGTTATGGGGAATAAAATCCAAAGTTGCGGATTTCATGTTACCTCGCCCCCCGCAAAAAGTGGCAGAAATGTTTGTTAGTAGAATTACACGCGTAATCATTCCACATATAAATAGTCAAAGTTCGGTGTTGAAAACGATCACCAAAGTTAAGCAACTTCAGGTCCAGTCAGTCTTTGGATGGGTGACCGTTTAAGTGGTATTTCATTTCGAGCGCGTGCTTCGGCAGCCACGATAAGCAGTTTATCACAGATAGTACCATCAAATGGCGGTGTAAACATTCGTTAAGCCAGGTAAGAGGCCTATTAAGGCGGCTTGAAAATTCTCTGACTGCAAAGTTGACCACTAACTTGCCTCCACCAACGCACTGGGCCCGCGTGGTGGAGTATGGCCCACTCCCTCTCACCATTATTCGTGAGAGGAAGCCTTTGCCCAGCAGTGGGATCCTACCGGCTACTACTTATTTTTTTTTATTTATAATTAATGGACTTTTTGCTTGTGCGTTAGCACCGCATTTCCGTCAATGTCAAGTAGTTTGTGGGAGTATCTATCCCAATCTCAGGGATTGTTTTTGAAAAAGAACAAGAAGAGATTAAGGACGCGACGAGCGAACAACACACGAGACAAGTTCTCGGGTCAGAACCTGCAACGTGACTCATATTTTTTATTTTATTTTATTATTCTTGTAAACAATTTAGACGCGGCAGGTGTCTTGAAAAATCAGTCATTTGTAACAAAACAATTTAAGTTCATCAAAACAATTATTTTCAACCTTACCATCTGAGACATTAGGGTCATTAAATAATAATTCAACACCCTTCTTGAGACGGTTCCGTATGGTTGGTTTGTGTGAGAAACTTTAGGGTCCTTTAGGCGGAAGGAGGAAGTTAAGAATTATAGTGTTTAGAGTCGCATGGAAGGGTTGACATGAATGATTATTACATTATAATAATAATAGGTAGGTATGAAAGTCGAAGTCTAAAAACGAAAGTCTTCGATCAGTGTGTGTTGCCAGCTTTGACCTTTGACTATTTATATGTGGACTGGTTACGCGTGTAATTCTACTAACAAACATTTCTGCCACTTTTTGCGGGGGGCGACGTAACATGAAATCCGCAACTTTGGATTTTATTCCCCATAACTTTAGATTCTAATTTTGAATGTTAAAAATCATGAAAAGTAGTCTCGTGTGAACCCCAAACGTTCTAAATTCGAAGTTATTATTTCGCAATTATAGGCTGTCTCGTTTAGTGATAAGGTGTAAAATTGAATGTTAATGCACAAGATCAATTGTGCTTATACCGTGGCAGAGGGGAAATGCTACCTTATAATAATTAGTCAAAGGTTGCCAGTGATGACATAATTATGGAACAGAGACGTGGTCGCTCACTCATAAAAGGCTGAAAGTCACCGAAAGGGCAATGGAGAGAACTATGCTCGGAGTTTCCCTGCGAGATTGAATAAGAAATGAAGAGATCCGCAGAAGAACCAGAGTAGCTGACATAGCCCAAAGAATTGCTAAACTAAAGTGGCAGTGGGCGGGGCATATTGCTCGCAAAACCGATGAGCCGAAAAGTTCTTGAGTGGCGACCGCGTAGAAAGCGCAGCGTGGGTAGGCCCCACACACGGTGGACCGACGACCTGGTGAAGGCGGCGGGAAACCGTTGGATGAGGGCAGTGAAGTACCGGTCGTTATAGCGATCCTTGGGGGAGGCCTATGTCCAGCAGTGGACGTCCATTGGCTAAGATAATGATGAAGATTGATGGCCCTATAATAGCCCAATATGATTCCCGAATGGATTGTTGCTATTTCAAGCCAAGCCAGTCGTGTTTTAGGCACAAAAAATTGGTACACACATGCCACTTAGTTATCCATCGGCTGAGATGATGATGATGAGGTATGACATGTCGTGTATGTCCGTTGGTAGCGCGTTGCGAAGCGGTATAGACATTCAATTATGGGAGTCCAGTTTCGAATCCGCACAGACGATATGCTACGTACCAATTAGTTTTTCAAACTTATGTAAGTAATTCCGATTGCTCTGCATACACTGAAGAAGAAATTCTGATGCCCGTGTGAAGTCTATATCTTTATTCCGAATGCGTAAATGCGCGCTGCATACAAACGAAGTCTGGTGATATTTTCAATACTAACCAATTAAAGTTAATGACATTTTTCAGAAACCATCTAGAAACTAATCTCTACGTTTATATGAAGTCCTATTTTCGTTAAAATATACAGTTTTAGTGCTAGGATTAATTTTAAATTTGTATGGAAATCTTTGAGGCACTGTAACTTTAAAATCTGACTGAGTTTCTAGATTGTTTCTAAAAATTTCAATGACTTTAATTTATTCGCGCTCCGAATTATATTCCCTTAAGGGGATATAATTCGGAGCGCGCTCCATACAAACGTACTATGGTGATATTTTCAATACTAACCAATTAAAGTCAATGAAATTTTGCTGAAACAATCTTGAAACAAATATCTATGCTTGTATGAAGTCAGATTTTCGTTAAAATATACAGTTTCAATGCTAGGAGTAATTTAAGATTTGTATGGAAATCTTTGAGGCACTGTAACTTTAAAACTATACATTTTAACGAAAATCTAACTCTATAGAAGCATAGAAATTTGTTTTTAGATGGATTCTGAAAAATTTCATTGAGTTTCATTGGTTAGTATTGAAAATATCACCATGTTACGTATTTATGGAGCGCGCTCCGAATTATATCCTCTTAATTTGCTGAATCTTTTTTAAGGGGATGATCAGACCGTCAATCTGAACAACTTTCTCAATGGCACCAACATCGAAATCGCGAAAAATAATTCCGCTGCAGCTGATGTCCCATACATTAGGCTCGAGTAGGTTTGCAGTTTATGTGGTCATGAGATGCATATGCTCACGACTGTATTCCCCGAGGGGGTAGTCAGAGATATTCTGAAACCACAGAACATCTACGTTTCACAGGTACCGAAACTCTGTGCAGTGTGACGGGAAGTGAGCCCGTCGCCACTTGTAATAGACAGGGTACAATACCTGCCTCGAAATTGAAGCATGCAGGATTCCTCACGATGTTTTCCTTCACCGAAAAGCGTGTGTGTTACAAATCGTACATATATTCCGAAAAACTCATTGGTACGAGTCGGCATGGACGGGGATCGAACCTACGCCTCCTGCACGGCAGGCAAGGTTCGCCACTGGACCACCACGGCATAATTCATGTCATGAGTTTATGTATGTATGTATCTGGTCAAAATAAGTAACTTATTAGAACCTTAAAACGAGTCGGATCATCAAAGCTTTACTATCTGACGTTTCCTAACCCAGGGGTTGATAACCCTGGAATGTTAAAAGGACTCGGTTTTAACTAATAAACAAAAAGTTAAACTTAATTCGAGATAGCGACGCTTGACGATAGCGGTTAAGTTTCATACGTTTTTATAATTGGTGTAGGTTTTGAAGTTAAAATAATTTCGGAGAATTAACGGTCGTAGCATAGAATAAATACACTTATTAATTATTCTTACACTCGTAGTAGCAATCATATACAGGGTGTAAATATAGGATCCTTCTTAATATGCTGACAATTTTTTAAGGGGATGGTGAGACCGTCAAACAGAACAACTTTCTCTATGGCACCAACATCGAAAACGCAAAAAAAAATCAACTGTTCCATACAAAACTGCAAACCTACTCGAGCCAAATGTATGGGACAGCTGTTTTTTTTCGCGATTTCCTATGTTAGTCCTATAAAGAAAGTTGTTCAGTTTGACCCTATATAGTGTTAAGTACCACCTAGGTAAATGCAAAGTATTGCTAAACGAACTTTCTCTTTAAAAATACGATAAATATTAAACTCTTTCAAGCATTAACAAAGGACAAAAACATTAACAAAACGGTTAAAAATGTAAACAACAACAAAAGGTGTTTTTTTAACAAATGGGTAAATAACTGTTAAAACAGTTAAGTTAAATAATGAACCTATTTTCGCCCTATTAGTTAATTACTACAATAATATATTTTATTGCTTCTTTCCACACGTTTTTGCTCAACTGCAGTAAAAAAGCCGTGGTGGTCCAGCGGCGAGTAACTTTGCCTGCCGTGCAAGAGGCGATGGTTCAATCCCCGTCCAGGCCGACTCGTACCCAATGACTTTTTCGGAATTTATGTACGATTTGTAACACCACTGGCTTTTTGGTGAAGGAAAACATCGTGAGGAAACCTGCATGCTTCAATTTCGAGGCATGTATTGTACCCTCTGTCTATTACAAGTGGCGACGGACTCACTCCCCGTCACGCTGGAGACAGTTTCGGTACTAGTGAAACGTGGATGTTCCGAGGTTTCAGAATATCTCTGACTACCCCCTCGGGAAATATAGTCATGAGCATGCAGTTAAAAAGTTAGATAATGTTATACAGGATCCTTCTTAATATGATGGTTTTTTAAAGGGATGATCAGACCATAAAATTGAACAACTTTCTCTGTGGGACCAATATCGAAATCACGAAAAAAAAAACACAGCTGTCCTAATACATTTTGGTCGAGTAGGATTGCAGTTTTATATGGAACATCCGATTTTTACCTTAGTGTGAAAAAGTTGTTCAGTTTGATAATCTGATCATCTCTTTAAAAAACCGTGAGCCTATTTAAAAGGGCCATATATTACTTATTTTATTACGGTCCTTTACATCCTGTATAATAGGTAAGTTCGGAACACTTTCTAGCAATCCAACGAAGCCAATTTGGCTCCAATTTATTAGAAAACGAAATATCTCGTCCGGCCTGTTGTATGTTGAATGGAAAGGTTTAATTTTATTTAGATGTATGAAAAAACCTTATTATTTGAAAAGTAAACTTAATTATATTTTAGTAAGTAATTGTCATAAAATCACAATTCAAATGTGTATAATAAAAGATGAAAATTTTATTCCGAATGCGTAAATGCGCGCTGCACACAAACGAAGTTTGGTGATATTTTCAAAACCAAGCAATTAAAGTCTATGAAATTTTTCAGAAACAATCTAGAAAATAATCTGTATGCTTGTATGAAGTCAGATTTTCGTTAAAATATACAGTTTTAATGATAGGATTAATTTAAGATTTGTATGGAAATCTATGAGGCACTATAACCTTAAAACTTTACATTTAAACGAAAATCTGACTTCATACAAGCATAGAGATTAGTTTCTAGATTGTTTCAGAAAAATTTCATTGACTTTAATTAGTTAGTATTGAAAATATCACCAGACTTCGTTTGTATGGAGCACCCTTCGCATTATTATTCCCTTAATTACAGTAGTTTGACGGCCCGATAGCACAGTCGGTAGTGAACTTGCCTGCTGTGCCAAGGGTCGCGGGTTCGAATCCCGTAAGAGACAAATATTTGTATGATGAATATGAATATTTGTACCCGAGTCATGGTTGTTTGTATCTATATATGTATTCTATATCGTTGTCTAGTCATCATAATACAAGTCCAGGCTAGATTCTGGTACTTTAAATGTGACTAGATAATTTGTGTGACAATGTCCAAGATATTTATTTGGTTAACCACTGTTTCCTTTTTAGTTACCTGAGCACTTAGTTATTTTTCATTCGCAATAAAATTGAATGCTAAATTAACTTATTTGCAGATGTACTATTTATAATTAACCATGTCATAAACCGGCATCTTTGAAGTTATAGTTTTACGACTTTGGTTCTACTTTACATACGAATAGTCTTTTACAATTTAACACATTTTTGGGCTTAAAATATAGTTAGGTACCTACTACGTAAAGTTTATCTTTTTACCTGTTTAAACTTTGACGGCCCGATAGCACAGTCTGTAGTGAACCTGCCTGTTGTGCCGAGGATCGCGGGTTTGAATCCCGTAAGGGACAAATATTTGTATGATGAATATGAATATTTGTACCCAAGTCATGGATGTTTGTATCTATATCGTTGTCTAGTCATCATAACACAAGTCCAGGCTAGATACTAGTACTTTAAATGTGACTAGATAATTTGTGTGACAATGTCCAAGACATATGTAAAAAATAAAATAAAAAAACTTTGAAGATTTTAGTTGAGGTGGCCTTTGGCCAGCCGTCAACTTGATTTTTTTCAAATTCGAAGGTGAATTTTTAAATCGTCACTCAGATGATCACGAAATAATTATATGTAATTTTGTATTTATGAAACAGTATTCAGAGGTATTTTATGACAACGATTTTTTATCTATACAAGGTGTAAGGAAAAGTATAATTTAACCTTTAAACCACATGCTCTACCCATCAAACTGAACAACTTCTACGATAGAAGCAAGCCTTCAGACCAAAAAAAAATATCAGCAGTCCCATACGTTTGAATCGAGGAGGTATTGCAGTTCAGTATGGGACAGCTGATATTTTTTTTGTTCTGACAGTTTTGCTTACATAGTAAAAGTTGTTCATTTTGATGGGTAGAATATGTGGTTTAAAGGTTAATGATACTTTTCCTTACAACCTGTATATGTAGATCAAAAATAAATTAGGTACTTATAGGGAATTATTATCTTTATGTTACTTTGACTAATTATTATAAGGACTAGCCTTGCGGTAGAATTTCCCCTCTGCCACGGTATAAGCACAATTGATCTTGTGAATTTACATTCAATTTGACACCTTATCACTAAACGAGACAGCATATAATTGCGAAATAATAACTTCGAACTTAGAACGTTTGGGGTTCACACGAGACTACATTTCATGATTTTTAACATTCAAAATTAGAATCTAAAGTTATGGGGAATAAAATCCAAAGTTGCCGATTTCATGTTACCTCGCCCCCGCAAAAAGTGGCAGAAATGTTTGTTAGTAGAATTACACGCGTAACCAGTCCACATATAAATAGTCAAAGTTATGTTATAACCGGGGCGATGTTAGAACAAAATGTCCTAATTTCGAAATCGGGTTTCAGAGTGCAACATTACTTTTGTGAAAATTCAAGATGGGTCGAAGGACAAACGATTAATGGCTTATGAAAAATGAAAAAATGAAAAATGTATATTTTTTAAACTTTGTTACATAAACGTATCAGTTATTGGGTTGTTCTGGAAAATACCTGTGCCAGAAGGATCCGCTCTTCCATATCCAGTTATATCTATGTCTAAAGAATATACAAAAATTTACCTACTACTTCAGAAGAGAAAAATAATGCTTATGCCATTAATCTTTAAAAACCTTTCGCAATAATTAGTACTTGGTATTTATAAATTTACTATAACTAACATAATAATATGGACTTTGTCTGACATAAATGAATTATATTATTATATCTTAATATGATCGTATACAAGGTGAAATTGATATCATTTGCATCATTTTAACCTAAGAGTCTACCAATCAAACTGAACAACGTTTACAATGGGAGCTAGTATAGCTGTGCAGTTTAGTATGGAACAGCAGATTTATTTTCCACGACGTCCAATGAGGTGGAGGGGTCGAAAAGTCTCCAAAAACACATCACGTAATTAATGGACGCCCTCTTACCTACCATAGGCTATCGAGCTGTCTAAAATAAAAAATGTATAGTCCGGGCGTAGAAGCCGTAAAATAACCACTTAGTTATAATAATATTAGAGTTGATGATGTGTCAAAAATATATATCGGGTATATGTTAATATACATATTTGTAAAATGTTATAACACTTTCGAACTTATGGTAAACACACTTTAGGTATTCTTATTATCTCACGTAACACGTCTTTCATGGGTCACTGTATGCGTTGTTATAATAAAATCCCCGAGACCATTTTGTATCTTTCCGAAAACATGTTTAAAACTCAAATCAAAAAAGTCCTCTGTCAATAAGCATATTATAAACTGGATGATTATTTAAATGATCAAAATGCTTGGGTCTGAGGTCACTAGCTTATAGTTTATTTACTTTACTGTATAGTATCAATTATTTTATTAAATAGACTATGTATTATTGTATACATAACTTTAGCTTAAGAATTTATATTGTAATAGTTATTAAGTCGTGTTATGTTGTAGAGTTTCTGGCCGCATCTTCTCTACAGCGACAACACGTTCCGACGCGGTGGTAGCTTTAAAAAAGATTTGACGTTTCATAAGTGTGCTGTAAGCTCCTATACTGAATAAATTATATTGACTATGACTTTGACTTTGACTTCTCATATTAATATTGATCTAAAATTGAATATTTCTGGTTTCAACTGTCATTATGAGTTGTTAGCTTCATATTATACAGTTGTTATAAATGTTAGATATCGGCGAACCAGGTTACGAACTATTATCTAAAGCAAGTTCTAGTTTTTTATAATTTTTTGGAGTATAACTCTACATCATATACCTAATAATATATTAAAAATTTGCAGAATTTAATAATATCAAAACCAATTTTTCTTTAGCCGGTGGAGTAGTAAGTACCATTCAAAATAAGCTTTACTTAATCCTCAAACATGTTTTACTGGACACGTATGTATCTCAAACATTTGCTTTTGTGTGAATTCCTGCACGTAGCCTTAGCTGGTTTTGTAAATTATTACAAAAAAAAACTTTACAATTTTGTCGAAAATAAGAGAGTAAATATACTTTTAAACAACCTTCTTAATATTATGCTGACACTTTTTTAAGGGGTTGATCAGACTATCAAACTGAACCTTTGACTATTTATATGTGGACTGGTTACGCGTGTAATTCTACTAACAAACATTTCTGCCACTTTTTGCGGGGGGCGAGGTAACATGAAATCCGCAACTTTGGATTTTATTCCCCATAACTTTAGATTCTAATTTTGAATGTCAAAAATCATGAAAAGTATTCTCGTGTGAACCCCAAACGTTCTAAGTTCGAAGTTATTATTTCGCAATTATAGGTTGTCTCGTTTAGTGATAAGGTGTAAAATTGAATGTAAATGCACAAGATCAATTGTGCTTATACCGTGGCAGAGGGGAAATGCTAGAGCAAGGCTAGTCCTTATAATAATTAGTCAAAGAACTGAACAACTTTCTCTAAGACACCAACATCGAAATCGCAAAAAAAAATCGGCTGTTTCATACATTTGGCTCGAGTAGGTTTGCTGTTTTGTATGGAGTTTAGTTTAAAAGGATGCTAATGATATAAATTTCACCCTGTATAGATGACACCAAGGCCGAAATCGCGATTTCGATGTTGGTCCCACAGACAAAGTTGATGGTCCGATAATCCTCTTTAAAAACCGGGCCCTGTAGATACGAGTATGATGATGATTTGGAGTGTGGGAGTTTCTTATGCGATTTTATGAGGTACGGAACCCTAGTAGGTAAGTTTTTTATTAAACAAGACAAATAATTGCGAAAGTAGTACTAAAGGGTAAACACCTACTTTTACAGCATCTATAAAAGCTAATTACGGTGTACCTGACTTACTGAAAGGCCAGTTGCATTAAGTACAGTTACTGTCGCTAATTTGAGCTTAAACGGCTTTGCCACGAAAATCCTCAACCCTTTACGTGGCCTTTACCTACTATAAATATGAAACAGAGTTTAATTATATTGTAATTACTTATCTTAATCAAATAAATCGGGAATACCAATTACAAGAAAGTTAACAAAAATGTTAGTAATTCTTAAAATGATTAAACTTTTAAATTAAATACATTTCTTTTTATAGATGTCACCATCTTCCCGTAATTCAAGCTAGTCAGAAGCTTTTGTACAACAGATTATTATCTTTTTATCCGACTGTGCCAAAAGGGGGTAATATTTTTCAATACAATTTACAGTGCGGTTAATCGCTAGCATTGTTTTGGTTTTTAGTATGGATTAACATGTCAAGTGGTGAAAGGCCAGTCTTTCTACAAAAAGTCCGCAGTATATTCAAATTCCTTCTTATTTAACTATGAATCATCACGCTATTGCCAAAGGGAGTCGAGCGTGGGATGTAGCGATCAACTTGAGACTAGTAAACTATATAATAATAATATCTGACCGAATAAGTGACGGAATCAATTCGTTGACTCAAACAATTGCCTACAGTCCGTCAATTTAGTACGCAATTCTCAATGACACTATTTTCAAAGATTTACAAGGTTTGTCCAGTGAATTTGTCTGCGTGGAATCGTAGTTTTTGTGTAAAACTTGTACAAACAGACAGAGATCAGACTACAAAAAAAAACTCTATTAGGATTTAAGTTAACCGGGGTTTTTACAATCGGCTCTTGTATAGGATTAATAATGTTTTATTGTTCAAGTTAAACTCGATTTTACTGTTTAATTAAAGAGGCGGCGTTCGAGGAATGGTTATAAGTATTATTGTAAAGGTTTTAATTTAACATTTACGTTTAAACATCTAGGTAAGTACCTACCTACATTAATAAACCTGTAATAAATAAAAATTAGAAGTACTCCTATTTTACAATAGCGTTATATTTCGAAGCCAAACATTTCTGCACTGTTATTTTGAAATATTTCTTCCTTGTATAGCAGTGGTGGTCCAGTGGCGAGTAATCTTGCCTGCCGTGCAGGAGGCGATGGTTCGATCCCCGTCCAAGCCGACTCGTACCAATGAGTTTTTCGGAATTTATGTACGATTTGTAACACCACTGGCTTTTCGGTGAAGGAAAACATCGTGAGAAAACCTGCATGCTTCAATTTCTAGGCATGTATTGTACCCACTGTCCATTATGTGGCGACGGGCTCACCCCCCGTCACACTGGACAGAGTTTCGGTACTACTGGTGAATCGTGAATGTTCTGAGGTTTCAGAATATCTCTGACTACCCTATCGGGGATCATAGTCGTAAGCATATGCTTATGCTTATGTTCCTGCAAAGAAGTTTGTTGAAAACTTTATTTCAGTAATTCGGCATGTCAAGTCGTTTCTTGGAGGGCTGAATAGAAATCCATTTCGAGATCATTATAGGTATAAGTTAATTATGAAACCTCACACACACCAACCTAAGAAAGTTGGCGCTTTTGTTTTATATGGTAGAAGCGTAAGGCTCAATCTAGACGTATAATTTATCTGTAGAAATTCAATCCAAAATTAGTCAAAAATTTACAGTAGGTATACAGGGTCCTTCTTAATATGCTGACACTTTTTTAAGGGGATGATCAGACCATCAAACTGAACAAATTTCTCTATGGGACCAACATCGAAAAAGCGAAAAAAAAATCTGCTGTCCCATACATTTGGCTCGAGTAGGTTCGCAGTTTTGTATGGAAGAGCTGATTTTTTTTTCGCGATTTCGATGTTGGTGCCGTAGAGAAAGTTGTTCAGTTTGATGGTCTGATCATCCTCTTAAAAATGTGTCAGCATATTAAGAAGGACCCTGTATAGGTACTATAGACTACAATGTCAACTGTAAACCTAACTGAGATTATTTATAGATGGATAAACACTTTATGTAAACAGTGACCCATAAAACAAATGATACATTGTATGTAGGTTGCAGTAATAAAACGCAATGTAAGTCCGTAACCAATCATTCTCACAATAGCTTCTATATTAATGTCAGTTCGCACAAGGGAATAAATAATTACGTTTTCATAGCAATGGTTTATGAGGCAGGAACACCTTGGAGACTGAACCACAGAATAGGTATATAATTCTACATACAGAACGGAAACTCCCCGCCCCCTCTGACTTTAGATACCCCACCTCACCTCACACTTTCTGGGGAAACTTGACGGGAGCCGAGCAAGGGAATGCAGTCAGGCGCGCGCACCCGTTGGATTTAACTACATACAATATTTTTTTTATTGATATCCACTCAGTAAAAATAAACGTTGGAAAATAACGCTAAATTCTCATTTTCTGTGATTCTTTAGCTTTAATACTATTTTTAATAACAGAATGAACTATTCAAAGTAACGAAATGTATAATGATGTTCATACGATGCGTGGTAAGTCAACCCTAGACATATGTCATGCACAATTTGCGCAAAGTGCGCATGTGCGAACGAAATCATGTGAAATTTAAAACGTTGTTTGAAGTGCCGGACCTGTGACTGAATCACACCTTGGACTTGAACACACTTTAGTTTCATACAAAAGGGAAAATTTTTCAAAAAGAGTTAAGCAACCACAACCTCAATTGAGATCGTTAGGCTTTCATTCTGTAAAAGTTTAATCGAAATCGGTTAAATAGTTTGCAATTTATTAATTTACTAGTGTTCGCCCCGCGGCTCGGTACGCGTGGGCCTATACACTATACAAGGTCTTGGTCGGGGCGTCATACATTTTGTAAACGTCTCCTTTGAAAAAATACAATGTATCGGTCGGGAGCGAGTCCGCAGTCCGATACGCACTTGGCCGATTTTCTGGTGGCCGTGACCACAACCTTTTTTGAGTGCTGGGTCCGCCTCTGACATTTTACGCCACGCTACGCGTCAAGCGCGGGTGAGGTTAAAATTTCTGGGAGGCAGGGAGTGTCCGTACTGTTAGTACTAGATACTCTTTCTTATACTGTGTCTGATCCGTAAACGAAAAACGTATCTTATCGAAGAAAAGAAATTTTATCAAGTTCTTAACCAAAATATAGCCTTACAGAAATTATCGTAAATTAACTGTCTAATCATTTTAATAGGGTTCCGTACCCAAAGGGTACGACGCTGTCCGTCCGTCCTTCCGTTCGTTCATCTCCGTCAGTCTGTCCTACCTATAAAGGGCTGTAAATTTTGAAATTTTCACAAAATATTCGTTTTCATAAAATTAATAATCAATGGGGAAGGATGCTAGACAAAACAGATTTTTTGGTAATATTCTATGGTGGTACGGAACCCTCCAAACGCGAGTCCCACCCGCACTTGGCGGGTTATACTTGTTGTCTGTTATTTTCAGAATGTTTATCTTTTCGTTAACCATTCCCGCATCTTGATTTGTTTGTAAAATTATACTCAAGAAAAAAAGGGTCACTCAAAGTGGACCCAGAAAGTATCGTCTAGTTCTTTGAACTTAGGAGATCCTTTATCGAGTGTTCCGGTAAGACAAACATACGTAATGTGCCACTCTTATTGATAGTTGACATTGTTTATTATAATTTATCCAATAGCCATTGAATCGCTTGTTCTAGAAGGTACGTGTCCGTCAGATTCGAGCAGGTCTGACGAAGGAATAATAGGAAATGGGTAAGAGAATGATGATGATTGTAATATCATAAAAATGTTTTTCAGATCAGGCCTATGAAAAAACGCCGTGGTGGTCCAGTGGCGAGTAATCCTGCCGTGCAGGAGGCGATGGTTCGATCCCCGTCCAGGCCGACACGTACAAATGAGTTTTTTGGAATTTATATACGATTTGTAACACTGGCTTTTCGGTGAAGGAAAACATCGTGAGGAAACCTGCATGCTTCAATTTCGAGGCATGTATTGTACCCACTGTCCATTACAAGTGGCGATGGGCTCACCCCTCGTCACACTGGACAGAGTTTCGGTACTACTGGTGAAACGTGGATGTTCTGAGGTTTCAGAATATCTCTGACTACCCCCTCGGGGAAAATAAACGTAAGCATATGCTTATGCTTATGCCTATAACAGCTGTAGTTCCGATCTAGCCGTTTTGGCGCTGAAGTCACATAACCTTTTAACAGTGAGCAGCCATCCATCCACCTTAACCCTATCTGTGA
Source organism: Agonopterix alstromeriana (assembly GCA_963924505.1). Taxonomy (NCBI): domain Eukaryota; kingdom Metazoa; phylum Arthropoda; class Insecta; order Lepidoptera; family Depressariidae; genus Agonopterix; species Agonopterix alstromeriana. The sequence goes on from OZ004684.1 coordinate 3,116,001, forward strand.
AACCGGCTCCCGGTATAGCCACATTCATGAGATTTTGCCTCTGTGACATATTTCGAACAAAAGCACACAGAACAAATGGTTGAATTAGCTAGCCTGTTTCTTCATATACATTTTGTGATAATTCCGATAGAAAGAGAATATAAAATAACGGTAGTTTAAAAAAACATCTACACCGGCTGCCAGTGTGACCAAGACAAGGAACAAATGTCATATACCGGGAGCCGGTATAGGTCACTCTACAAAGGATATTGAACTTACAGCAACAGCAGCGTTATACCGTGTTATTGCGTCAGAAGCTTATATCTTGTGTTTTTCCTAGTATTTTCGCTTGAGTTGAGAATCCTTGAGAAGCCCTAAATCTTCTCCGTTGTATGTCAAACATCCCTATTTTTGCATTCCAGAATAACTGTATACATACCTATAACTACAAGTTATATACAAACTAGCTTGACGACAGCAGCGCCAAAACGGAAATGTTGGAACTAAGTGCAAATTTCACTCTCGCATCTGTAGCTTGCTACATATCAGTAATCTGTGATTCCGATACCTATGTTATATGCTGTGCTATACATGTAAAATTATCTTGTATACACCAAACATAACAGTCATACTTAACCACTTATCACAGAACGCGTAAATGTCGCATTTCACCCTGTCTTATTAAAACAAACCTGTCTTAGAAAAAAACCGGTCGACTGTCAGTTAAAATGGTCAGGTTCCGGAGTTTCTTACCCACATTCATTAAAACTATAAATAATAACGTTTTCTTGCTTTCTTGCTTAATACGATGCACCAGGAGCCTGATTGCGCTAATTTAAAACATCGAAGTTCTATTCTTATCAAATTTCAGTTCTAATTACATTGCAATCCAAATACTATTCAACTGTGCTGAAATCCGAATCCACCTTTTACGTCTGAGCGATCCGTCAAAACGGCTCTAACGGCTGTCAAGAGTACCGCGATTAGCGAAATACCAAAAGTGTCAAAAGTTATGGTTCGTACGTAGTCCAGTCACGGGTCAATCACAGATTTACCGCGATTGCAGCCCAGACTTAAAACATTTCCTAGTCAACGAATGGCCTAAAAGGGAGTGTAGGTCCCCTAAGCGTTTGCTTAAGAAACTTATCACTTTTTTTTAATTTGGTTAGAGTTAGAAAAAAGAGTAAATTTTAAAGTTGTAAAGAATTTCATGAGCTTTAAATTGGTGTACGAAATTGTTTCCCTATCATTCACAGTTTTCGAGATATAAGCGAAAAATCAAAAAGTGGGTGGGTCCTTCCTTCTGCCACCCCCTTTGGCTCACCTAATAGTCATCAGGACTTTTAGTGTGTTTACTCCCTAAGCACAGATATCTTATTCATCATCAGACTTTCGAAGTCGACTAAAAATTCTGTCATAGGTCCACCACACATTCCCACCGCTGTAACTCCTGTGGACCAGGATCAACGGCGGCGACCATTCACAACACTAGACAATTAAGCCCAACGAGTCCGGGGGGAGACTCTAATCTGTCTTGGAACCCGCAATGAATTAATCAAAGAAGATAGGAGTAGGAAAAAGAAATATCCGACTTCCCTCCATTGTAAACCGGAGACAGACGTAAGAAAAAAGCAATTAGAGAGCCAATTCCAGAGATCATTTATGGCAGAGTTGAAGACCCTACCGCAAAAAAAATTTAACATTACCGGCCACAGGAATCTTCTCACAAATAAGTGTGGAGTGGGTCACACTCCACCATGGGGGCCCGTAGCTTAGGTCCTTATTGGTGGTCAAAGTATGGAACAGCTAAACAGAGAGCGTAAGGAATGAAGATGGAAATCAAACTATGTTCTATTTAAAATACTTAAAGTACCGGTCAGTGAGATATGGCTTGGCCTAGTACAGTCATCTGCACACCTACACATACATAATCAAGTTTTTTAGGGATACTGATCAAACTAGTGAATCATATTCGTAATGCTATTACAGAACTTTTTAGTTACTAAAACTGTTAAGAAAAATAACCTCCTTTTTTAGGGTTCCGTATTCAAACAAGGAACCCTTATACTTTCGTCCATTCTGTCTGTATGCCCCACCTCAATACCTCGCTCATTTTTGCCCCTATCGAATCGAAATTTGGCATGAAGACAGATAACAGTAACCCAAAAACAGAAATGTAATAGTTAACAGGGGTTGGTAAAAAGGTTGAATAGGTCTTATCCAATGGAACAAAACTCCCATAGAAACTAAATCGTTATAATGCTTCTATCTCGAGATATCAGCGCTCAAATTCAAAAATAGGTACGCCCTATTTTTGAATTTGAGCGCTGATATCTCCCCCTAACCTCTAACATAAACCCTAACCTACCTAGATAATCTATATGACATTAATATTAGCAATGATATTTTTGTTTATATTTATTTTTTTCACGAAATGTGAAAGAATTGTAACCCTGGAATTCTTCAAATCATTTCTCCATTAATATTTTAGTTATTGGAGCTGACTGTATGGGAAGGAAATAACTTTTTGCTCTAATAGGTACAAATAAGGCACAGGCAGACAGTCAGGTTAATTTGCTCTATATGAGCATATCCCACGGTTTCTTCGACTTTGCTTAGGTAATGTTAATTTCTTCTGGATTTTGTGGGTTTTCACGTGTTTAGTTCAAAGCAACTGGACAGATTCTCCATTGGGCGGATTTTAATCTGGACAGATTCTCAAGTGGACAGATTCGTAACGTATTCGTGGACGGAATGTGAATAATCAATTAATCAGTCATGCGTCTGAGAAATAAATGAATACCTATTGTAAACAATTAACGCGAAGGAAAATACAATGTAACAATCCTACTCGTAACATCGACTGAATGGATTTTAATGAAATTTGGCACACAGATAGAATATGATCTGGATTAACACATAGGATACTTTTTAAGGTCTACGCAGACGGAGTCGCGGGCAAAACCGAAAATTACCTATATTATACAATTACCTATACATTAAATGAGACTTTAAGCTGCAGATTTCGAATTCAAAAGGGTATGGTAATCTGATTCGTTTTCTCGTACGGGTTAGAAATTATCACCATATCAGCCGATAAACGTCCACTGCTGGACATAGGCCAAGGATCCCCCGAAGATCACCATAACGACCGGTCCTGTACTGCCCTCATCAGCTGGGCTCCTCCGCTAGCTTTACCAGGTCGCGTTCGGCACTCGAGAACTCTTTGGCCCCATCGAACATCGGTTCTGCGAGCAATGTGTTACGCCTATTGCTAAACTGCAAATATGTCAGAAATATCACCCGCAAAATTGAATACCTATTGTCTTTCTAGACTGTGTTCAATGTTCATCTACTGCGATGCATAGTCTCTTCTCCATAACGTCATTTTACTCGGTTATAATTATAAGTCACATCAAGTTCAAGTTGGACCTAAACCTGATTTATTAAATAAGTTGGTCAAATCTAATGACAAGGAGAAATCCATACATTGACCACCAGTGTCATTTGAAAACCTGTATTCTAGGCATCTGGTTCCTACTAACTGAGATGTATTACAACCTTTGGATCCGTCTCAAAGATCGGTATGGTTCAATTAACGCGGTCTGCGTTTGCGGTTTCAGACCGAATGAAGTTTTCTAAAAAATCTAGAATTTGATAGAAGACAAGAAGGGTTGTCCGGCAACAAGGTAGGCGCCAGTAAGACGCAAGAAGACGGTAAGAAGAAGAAGTTGGATGCGATTTGCGCAGGACCGAGAAGGATAGCACAATTGAGAGGAGATTTATGCCCTGCAGATGATGATGATCCTGATGATAAGATGATCTAGATTTTGATTTTAGTTAGTTTACCTAGTTTAGAATATTCTACCCAATTACAAAGACAGCATGGAGGGGAAACATTGAAAGCGCTCTTAAATGAAGACTTTTGAAATTACAGCTGCTAAAGATGAAATAGAAGACGAAGGAGAAGAAAAAGAAAGGAAAGAAAAAGAAAAGAAAGAAAGTGGTTGAAGAAGATTAATGATTGTAACTATTTCTTGATGACTGTATAAGCCGTGGTGGTGGTCCAGTGGCGAGTATCCTTGACTGCCGTGCAAAAGGCGATGGTTCGATCCCCGTCCAGGCCGACTCGTACCAATGAGTTTTTCGGGATTTGTGTACTATTTGTGTACCATTGGGTTTTCGGTGAAGAAAAACATCGTGAGGAAACCTGCATGCTGCAAGTTCGAGGCAGGTATTGTACCCACTGTCCATTATAACTGGCGACGGGCTCACTCCCCGTCACACTGGACAGAGTTTCGGTACTACTAGTGAATCGTGGATGTTCTGAGGTTTCAGAACATCCCCCTCGGGGAATATAGTCGTGAGCATTATGCTATGCTATGCATGTATTCTTGTTTGTTCAAAAAAGACTAAAACTAGAAATTGAAATCGCTGACCGCATTTGATCTGCTGCGTCAATACAATAAAATAAATTAACAAGCAGATTTTTACAGTATTAATATTATATTATTCAATGAATCATTGAAACAATAATACCTGATGTTGTATTTAAATTAAGTACAGAATAATGTTATTGCGGTGTGGACTCCGATACATTTCTTTTAATTCTCTACTTATTTAAAATACGAGTTCAGAAAAAAATAATTATAATAATAGACTGATGAATGAAGACTCTCCTTTTGTTGAAGTCGGTTAAAAAAGTCGGTCAGAATGTTATAAAGCTGATGCTTGATAACTTTACAGATATTGTTTGTATATAGATAGATAAACAATTTATTTTTATAAGAAACGCGCTTCGTTTTGTATAATTAGATAGATAAACAAATTATTTGCATAAGTAACATACATTATAATATAACAACAAGTGAACTATGAACTGTGTAATTGAAGTATGTATTTAAAAATCTGGTTTAGTTTCTTATTTTGGAAATTATAAATTTAACTGTAGATCTTTAGACTGCGTACCTCTACCTTGTGGATTAAAACCATAGCAAAATGCATTCATGTAATGCAAAAAGCTAACTAGACGCAAAAAAACCAAAAAGAACAGACATTGCAAGAATTGAGACGTGCAAGAATTTTAAAAATAAATGTAACGCATGGACTTTCCGTTTTCACAACTTTTATTTTTGATAGTAAAGTAACGAAACAGGAAAACGAAGGGGCAACGAACTGATGTCAATTCGGATCCTACATAATTTAATCAAACTGACCTAATTGTTGTTAAACATACAACAATATATGTAATTGTATGTCAAAAATCACGGCTTTAAGGTTCAAAATCGATCAAATAAAAAACATTATTTATGCAGATTTCGAGGTAGAGACCATTTCATTTGGAACAATGCCATGAGCTCAATTTCCTAGTAAAATAATTGTAGAAGAGTCAATACTCATGTTTTAAAAATATAATTTAAAATAAGAATCAATGAGAGAGCAGACGATTCATAGAAACTGTTTAGTACCTAATGGTACCTAATTATATGGATAATAAGAAAAAAGAAATGGTAAAAACCAAACAGTCATAAATCATACTTGTAATACGAGATACACTTAAAAACTCACAAGGACTTACGCTAACATATCACGCGGTTGAAATCATTAATTAAGGTTATAATATAAACGCGGCAAGCTAAAAGCTCTATGCGTACAGTTTATATTTCATTCATGTGGATGACAAATACATCTGTCTGACTTACTAACACAGATAAGGGTCGGTATTGTGAAAGAATTGGTACTTTACCATCCGACGATAGAGTCGAAGATTGAACAAAAGCGTTTGATAATACTGCACATGGGGTTATAGTAAACAGAGAGGCAAGACGCCGGCGCAACGAGTCGGTTCAGTCACTCGTTGATATTTGTTGGGAGCGGGCTTATTGAAAGGCACGCGACTGTCGAAACAGCGCACGCGTCGAACGAAATTCGAATTTAAACTTTTTATTTGGTGTCCCTCAAGGGTGTTCTTTTGAACTTGTGTTTTATTTTATGCATATCATAAATTTTAACTAATTTTGTTTCAAGTGTGAATTTTTGTAAAAAGTGATTTGTTTGGTTGGTCCAGTATTCAGATGCTGTGTTATGGTGAGTGTTGAATTCTTGCACAAGATTGAATGAGACCATTGTTGTGTATTTTTATGACAGATCGACAGTTCAGTTTAATAGCACTTTCATCTCTTTTCACGTTAGTCAAAGTTTTAATTAAGGCTTAAAGATTGTAAACTGTTTGATGTGTTGTAAAGTTTTATGTGTTTTAGTTCGAAATGTAAATTTTATAGCTTCAGACAAGTAAATGTTTAGAAGCATGTTCGTAGAAATGTACTTGAACTTCAACTGCCAGTTTTGTTTACGTATTGTATGTTATCTGAATCGTTAAACCTTCGTTGGAAGTCTGCGATAAGATGAGTAATATGACTAGGAATTTCGGAACGTAATATTGTTTTTTCCATGGTAACGTGATTGATAGGCTTTTGGAATATTTTACTGTTTGGAAGAGTTTTGTTTTGCTTCGAGCTTCTTTATCTATTGTTGACTAATGAATTCCTCTTCAGTCAAATAGTAGATATACGCCACTATACTTCATTCCAAATAAAGGAAATTTCTCTGGAAAGGAACATGGCTCGAAAAACAAAACAAAATGTTGGACTTCCCATAGAAAATCGATCGGCTGATCCGCACTTTTGTATCCAAAAAAAATTCTAGTTTTTCGACCCATATTCCTTAGGGAAAGCTGTTTAGTTTCATTGTCTGAATACACCGTTAAAATTTTGTTAGTACCTAATTAAAAATGAGTGATGTCGTTATTTTTTACTCTTCTTATTCTCCAATGCTCTCTCTTATGTTCAAATACTAATCTTAACTCTCCAAGAAAGCATCGATGTTGTCTCTCCACCTTTCGGCTTAGTAGGGTCAACACGTCTTTCATGGGTCACTGTATACGTTGTTATAATAAAATCCCCGAGACCATTTTGAATCTTTCCGAAAACATGTTTAAAACTCAAATCAAAAAAGTCCTCTGTAAGAAAGCATATTATAAACTGGATGATTATTTAAATGATCAAAATGCTTGGGTCTGAGGTCACTAGCTTATAGTTTATTTACTTTACTGTATAGTATCAATTATTTTATTAAATAGACTATGTATTATTGTATACATAACTTTAGCTTAAGAATTTATATTGTAATAGTTATTAAGTCGTGTTATGTTGTAGAGTTTCTGGCCGCATCTTCTCTACAGCGACAACACGTTCCGACGCGGTGGTAGCTTTAAAAAAAATTTGACGTTTGATAAGTGTGCTGTAAGCTCCTATATTGAATAAAATTATATTGAATTGAATTGAATTGAATTGAATTGAACCTCTCTATGGGTCTATGTCAGATATTACAATATAGTTACGCAATAAATATGCTGAAAAAGCTATAAAGTATATTTCCAAGCGTTTACTGCTTATAAATCATTAAAGAATCCTGACCAGCATTACGTCTGTGCATTAGTTCATTTATTTAAAACGTCTCCAAATGACCTGCGGGCACAAACTAGTTTGCAAGGACCATGAATCAATCTCGCGGAAACAAACCATGTTTATCTTTAAACAAGCCAACTTTCCCATAATAAATATCATCTTTCATTGTTTTAAATTTATGTCGTCTGAGAAATAGTCGTACGTTATTTTATGATTCTAAGTTTGAATATGATTGACTTAGTATGTTACTCTTATCAACGGTACAACCATTTATAGTCGGGGAAATCTACGGACTTTTGTATGGAGTAGGTTGCATTAATTGCACTTTAGGTGATAATTTGGAATATAGTAGAAACATACATAAAAAAAATATATATTCTCAATAATCCCTGATTTTTTTTGTGTATTATTGAATGATTAAGACATTTACAAAACATTAAATTTAGGTACGAACCAAAAATGTAAAACTGGTGATTTTGTACAGGATGGCTTCGTTCAGTACGTTTTACTTGTAAAAATAACAATCCCAGGTTAAATATCGTAAATTTGAGTAGTAATTTAATATTTTGTAATTCTTAAAAAATTATACACATTAAATTTGCCTTGTGATAATGAACTCTTTTCTTTTAAGAAATATCTTTAGAAATAAGCTTTCTCTTTGTACATTTTTATCGATTTTAAGGTATTTCTCAGGTTCATGAGCATGTATAACCATGAAATCTTGACAAAAGTGTGATAAACTAACAGTAATATTACTTGAAACACAATTTACTCAAGTGTCTTTAATGCAACCTCAAACCGTATTTTTTCTAGACTATTAGAGCAATGAAAGCTATCAGCTAGAGGTACTTAAAACGCATTTCTTGTAACTTCGCAGTCATTATTGATATTTTCAAAATCGGTTGAATTATTACCAGGTATTCTTTAAGATTAAAATCAAGTTGGATGTTGGACTTTGGCATCATACTGGATAATAACTTGTAGCTATTATTTTTAAAACTAATTTCATGCTAGGTACTTTTGTGATGCTTTGTTCTTATTTACATTAAAGACTCTGAAATGAATCGCTTTGAAATAAATAAATTATTATCTATTGTTCCTTCGATATTATTTGGAATTATCGATGTCTTATCTCCAAGTAGGTTTTATCTATCGTTGTATTATCTTTATCGTAAGTTGAAGTATTTCTAACTTTGCTGAGATCTTATTGATCGGTTTCACGTGGAACATTTCTTCTATCTTTTGATAAAGTGGTGTTTTCATTTTGAAATTGAAGTCGGGTGGTATGTTTATTTTATGTCCCAAAACTGTATTAACACACGAAACGTAATCTATAATTTGATCTGTAATCTCTAAATACAAAAATGGTGGAGAGAAAATAAAACGAGCTCCATGGAGAAAAACAACTGCATTAAAAAAAAACTGCCTTCTCTTTCTAACTCTATGCTGGAAATAGAAACGGCAACATAAAATGGCAAATTCTGACAATGTAAATGTATTTTTTTTTCTTAATGGCCAGTTATGTTAAGTTGATTTTAAGTTTACCAAGGAGTTCACAGGTTTTCCAGTGACGTCACTAGACGGACCTAAAAACGACCTTATTTTATTAAAAATATCTGTAATCCTTTCATTTTAATATCTCTGACATATAACATATTATTATTGAGACAATTATCTCGAAATGGTTTTCGATTCAGCACTCCAAAAAAACTTGACAATATTGAATTATCATTATGTTCACAATCGTGTTCCTATAAAAATTTGTTATCTTGCAATTATGCGAACTCTTAAAACAGTTTTTTTATGTGTTATCTAAACAGGTAACTTTGTCTTTACCGCATTCTTTGGTATCTTTTCCTCAATTTGTATGATTTTTTCTAAATATTTCTTGATACTTACATTGACATAGAGATACCATCGATATCAGCATCTAGAGTCAGCATGAATTAATCCTATGTTAAAAATGTTCATAGAACAAGTTTTGTCTACCAGGGCGAAGGTTTGCAGGTCTTGTACAGTCAAAAAAATTGGCCGTACTCAAAAACTACCTGGCTCAGGGCTGGTAGTCAATATTATTTATCATAAAGATCACTAGTTTTATACTGGAATCGATGACATCAAATTCAAATCCAGTTTAATCTGCAGGTGGTATTAATTGACATAATAATATATTTTGTTATCTATGAGGTTGATATGTGATATCCAATCATTCGATTATTGATAATTAAAATGTCATATAATCTGGAAAGATTTCGCAAACATGTGCAGGCAGTTAACGAGACACAATAGAACTTTTTATTATTATCACTGCTATAGGTGTAGGTACTGTCCACGATTTTGTACAAATCAGACTTTTTAAACATACCAAAAAGTTACAAACACTGTGAGTATGGAGATGCCACATCGCTACTGAAATGTCAGAAAATTTGTGAATCTTGAACTTTCTACAAAGTATCACACTTGTCAAGTACTGGGTCTGGTCTTGGCCCAATCAGGATGTAACATAAACAAAACTATACAACGTGTTAATGAATTAACGCAAAACTAGAAAGTAGTTTGTTTAGAATCGAGAGCAGAATCGAATTATCATGGTTTCAACACAGGTAATTTTTTTCAAAATAATAAATAATTTGTTTGTAAAATTTAATATTTACTGAACTCGATCTCAACCCTGCTTACTACCAAAACAAGATTCTTAAAATGTATCCATGAGCACGGTAGCGCTTTCATTCATTGCTAAAATGATAACAAATCAATTTTGTCTCAAAATTTAAAATGCGAATAACTTTAAATTTTAACTATCAAAATAATGAAATTAATTATTTTATTGTAAATCTGTTGGGGTGAATGAGGTTTTGCGCAAATACGCTGCGAAGATTGCGAAAATATCCTTGAAAAATTTTGCAAGGAGTCTCTAATCGAGATTAAAAAACACGTTGCTATCATCGCGGCGTATTATTAGCAGTGTATGTTTTAACATTATGATACATTCTGTAAATATCCTGCCAAATCACGAGCGATTCCACAAAGTGCGACCTCATCAACGGCCTGCAGAAAGTTCTGTTTGGCTTGACCAAGATCAACCAACGACGATCTCAATTACCCTTAAACTAGTTAGCTTAATAATATTGAAACGCAAAACAGTAACCTGTCCTTAAAAACTGACACACCCTTCAGTGAAAAGTGTGCTAACCGTCAATAAAAAAGTTCCGGGGTCAAACGCCCGGAGACAAGATTTATAGATTGGTTTCGACTGGATGTCAAATAATATTATGTATGAGGGGACCTCGATTGAATTATGCAATTGTGCGAGAACAAAACTGGCTTGACCTACATGCGGGGTGTTAAAAGTTACTCTCATTTTTTAGGGTTCCGTTGGCAGTATGCGAAATGAGCTCAATTAATCCTGCTGCACTCATTTTGTTATCTGCCAGTCTGAAGACAAGTCTACGCTTTATTATAAATCCGAAAGTGACAGTTTGTTTATTAAGTCTTTACATTGGAACTATCAGACCAAATTCAACGTTTACCACCGATGCGTCGCGTCGGCGTCGCCTTTAGAAATATGAAAGACTTAGGGCCTGATTCAACGCTTCCGAATAAATTCTTGTTAGCTTATCCGACAGCTCATTTGACATATTCTTCATACATAATATGTCAAATGAGCTGTCGGATATGCTAAAAAAAACATATCCAAAAGTGGTGAAACAGGCCCTTAGGATGATTTGTTCCGGATCCTTTTATTCTGGAAATCTCGGGTTACTTATAGAAATAATAATCCTATTTTTTAACTACGTGTCAGTATTAGATTCATCATCATCAGCTTTTCATCGTCCACTGCTGAACATAGTCCTCTCCAAAGGCGCGCTACAAAACACTATCGTCGGCTTTCCTCATCCAGTCGCTCCATGCTACCGTTTTCCGCTGGGCATCCCATACAACGCCGGCCAGTTCGTGGTCTCCACTCTAGAACTCCAAATAATATTAGATTAGGACAAAATAAAATGTCATTAAAGCTGTAAAAGAAAAAAAAAAGACCTAGGACAGCATTGGTATATAATGGAAACTACCTGAGAGGCCGGTTAACATAGAAACGATGGCAATAAACTAGGAAAATCCTGTTGCAGAAGATCTTGCAAATCATAGCTCTTATATATTGCAAATTATAACCTCAAAACATGTCATTTACCTCGGATATAGAAGAGAAATTGTCAATAAAACGTATATCGACACATCGAATTTGAGATCATAGCCATATAGGTAGGTACTCTATTAAGTACGTGACGGAACCCTTATGGAAAATCGCAACTCGCACCTTGTTTTATTATAAACGACTTGGTATTGGCATTGTGGCCTTAACGGCTTCACAATGTGGAGGGCAATTTAATCTAAAGAATTTGTAATAAACAGTTAAGATTGTAGGAAGTTGCAATATTATTCAAATAAACTCATGTGTGCATTATCCCTTTGGAGGTGTTCAGAAACTTTGCTACGGTGATGAATTGATAATGCTCTTGACCGATTAATTAATATTATACATGGTGTTACAAAAATACAAATAAACCTTTAAGGGGATGGTTTAGACCATCAAACTGAACAACTTTCACTATGGGACCAATATCGAAATCAAGAAAAAAAACCAGATGTTCCATACTAAACTCTACGAATCTACTCGAGCCAAATTTATGGGACAGCTGATTTTTTTTTCGCGTTTTCAATCTTGGTGCCATAGAGAAAGTTGTTCAGTTTGATGGTCAGAAAAACTCCCTTAAGTATGACCACACCTTTCTGTTCAATCCTTAACATAGAATACGGTGTTTTTCGTCTACATCTAATAGGTACCTTAGTCATAACATAAGCTCGTAAGTGACAAATTCCAAACCTTTTCATGTGCAACGGATCAACTTACATTAGATTTAAACTGACTCATAATAGGTAAAAAATTATGACTAAGAACTTTGTGAAAAGTAAAATACCTATAAGGTGAAATAGATATCATTAGCATCCTTTTAAACTAAGACTCTTCCCATGAAACTTTACGAATTTTACTACGGGAGCAAACCGATCGGATTCAGTTTCATGGGTAGACTCTGATATCAATTTCACCCTTTGACTATTTATATGTGGACTGGTTACGCGTGTAATTCTACTAACAAATATTTCTGCCACTTTTTACGAGGGGCGAGGTAACATGAAATCCGCAACTTTGGATTTTATTCCCCATAATTTTAGATTCTAATTTGAATGTTAAAAATCATGAAAAGTAGTCTCGTGTGAACCCCAAACGTTCTAAGTTCGAAGTTATTATTTCGCAATTATAGGCTGTCTCGTTTAGTGATAAGGTTTAAAATTGAATGTAAATGTACAAGATCAATTGTGCTTATACCGTGGCAGAGGGGAAATGCTACCGCAAGGTAAGTCCTTATAATAATTAGTCAAAAATTTCACCCTATAGAGGCTATAATTGCTAATATTTTATCTATAAAACAATTATAAAATGGACCTTGTTTATCAATAACGATTATACCCGATCCTTTTATAGGGTGATTGTATAGGACAATGATAGGTATAATTTCAAATCATAGAATCTCCTCCTTTTTTGAAGTCGGATAAAAAAGAGCACTGCGGTCAAATACTGATGATTTATCCCTACCGGAAGGTCATTAATTCCTTTTACTTATGTGCATGCATGCATATGCTCACGACTATATTCCCGAAGGGGGTATTCAGAGAAATTCTGAAACTTCAGAACAAACGCCACTTATAATGGACAGGGGGTAAAATACATGCCTCGACATAGAAGCATGCAGGTATCCTCACGATGTTTTCCTTCACCGAAAAGCCAGTGGTGTTACAAATCGTACATAAATTCCGAAAAACTCATTGGTTCGAGTCGACCTGGACAGTTGTTGAACCATCGCCTCCTGCACGGCAGGTTACTCGCCACTGGACCACCTCGGCTATCACTGTTCTTTTTGTATAATACTGCATTTTCATTGTACCAACACATAAATTAATATACCTAATTTATAATAGTTGAAGAATACCTAAAGATTGCATACATTTTTCTATAACTAGGAAACGTAATACGAGTCGGAATTTAGAAAACATTCGGATTGTTTACTCGTCGGTACAAAATTTACGATGTTTTAAGTTCCGGTGTAAAAGTTAAATGTTTTTTTTTGTTACGAAACTGAATTATAGTTACTATAGGAGAATGCGATGGAACAGGAAAGATCTTGCGGGCGTGTTGGAATGCCAGGGAGCCGTAGTGTTAGTATTCAAGCAAACTCTACCAATATCTAAAAATATGAATTTTTCATACTTGTTGTTTCTGGATACGGGAAAAAATGCACTGTGATAGTTTTCATTATATACACTAGGTATATAACGAAGTTAAAAGGAAAACTATCACCGCTAAGTAGGCTTTACAAGTAAACGAGTAATAGTCGACCAACTTGTAAAAATAACTATATATAATAATAACTATAGACTTTATTAGCCGTTAAACCGTAGTATAAAACAAAAAGCCCCCTTCAAAGTCCCTATATTGTGACGGGCTACTATGGAACCCTACCCTGCGCGTGGCCCGACAAGCACTTGGCCGGTTTTTACCCCTTGGGTATAGAACCCTAAAAACCCTTGGTAGGTATCTTACACAAAAAAATAGTAAAAAATCTGTGTTTAGATTTAGTTACAATCTTGACTTGAGGTATTATTAAAATAACTCCCTGCCGTAACTTCCTCCGTGGTCTAATGGTTAAGAGCACGGAGGTCGTGGGTTCGATTCCCACGGGGGACACTTAGTTATATGTCACTTTATGCGTTTTTCCCCAGTTGGTTAGGACATTGCAGGCCGAATCACCTGATTGTCTGAAAGAAAGATGATTCCGTGCTTCCGTTTAGCCGTTGGTCCCGGCTACTATCTCTCGAGGTTAGTAGTCGTTACATAAAAACCCTTGACCCTGACGATAGAACTAGTACATCAGTTCAAGGTCGCTCAGCGAGCTATGGAGAGAGCTATGCTCGGTGTTTTCTCTAAGAGATCACATCAGAAATGAAGTGATACGTCGGAGAACTAAAGTAGTTGACATAGCTCAGAAAATTAGCAAGCTGAAGTGGCAATGGGCTGGTCATATCTGCCGAAGAACTGACAACCGGTGGGGTGTCAGAGTTCTAGAGTGGAGACCGCGAACTGGTAGGCGTAGTGCGGGACGCCCTGCAGCCCGCTGGACAGACGACCTAATAAAAGTAGCGGTGAGCGATTGGATGAGGAAGGCCGCGGACAGAGTTTTGTGGCGCACCTTGGGAGAGGCCTATGTTCAGCAGTGGACGATGATGGGCTGCTGATGATGATGATGATGACATAAAAACCACGTCAGAGGCCGTAAGGCGGTCTAAAAAACTATGACACCAGGGCTTAAATATCTCGAGCAATCTTCGTTCGTTCTTCAACAGAAGTCAGAAACGACATGGTGGGCCAACGTCCAGAGAAAAGGCGATGAAACAAAAAGAATAAAACAAAAGAAAATAACAATAAAGAAGCGAAAGACCAAAATGATGTTGAACAATGTTTAAGTACAAAAGAAAACGAGCCTATTGTTTATTGTTATAGCATCCATAATCACTTAGAAGTTTCCAAGAAAAGAGATTATAGGTTACCTGAGAAATAGGCAAAGAGATTATACCTAATCGAGTGAGCCATACCAATTGTAAAGTGTCCACTTTTTTTGACGTTTACATTTGAGTGTGTGGTGTCAAGTAGTATGGACAAAAGGCACCAAGTGACATATGGCCTTATGTTTACGATCACTTTTCACACACACTAGCTCAAAAAAAAGTGGACAGCCGCATAAACAAATATCTATAGTTCCATCTCCTTCTACTATTAAAGGTACGTCATAAGACAAAAGAGACCAACTACAATCGTAAATGTATGCGGACTCTATGGAGATCCTTCCTCTGAGGAAATAAGCTAAGGTTTTTAAAATTTCTTGTTTACAGTCAAATAACAAATAGCAAAATAATTCCATTGAGTAGTTATAAAACATAACTGATTCATCGATCAATTTTAATATTTTATTTCTCTCTAACGGTAAAGTATTCCTAAAGAAAATACAGAAATTCATAATACAATACATGGTCCTTCTTAATATGCTGACACTTTTTGATAGGGTCTTTTATTGAAGCACAAAATAATTCGTTAATGTCTACACAAAATAAGTAGTCAGCACAAGCTTCGTCAATAATAATGCAACAGCCGGTAATCAGCAACATGCTTCGTCAAAACCTTAAATAAACAGATAGAGATCCGCAACATGCTTCGACAACTAACCTAACCAAAATCCACCTCACGCTTCGTCAGTAACACAACAAAAACAGGTTTAAATGCTCTCCGCCCCTCGGAACCCACCTGGCTCAAAGGAACTCATCACACTAGCAGCATTACCACGTTGAATGGCTAGGGAAATCCTTTGGACCAGATAAGAACCCGAGCGGGGATCGTTCCCGCTCTCAAAAAGCCTCCTGCCCAGCTCTCGCACAAAAGTCTTGGCCTCACAACTCCAAACACCGGACTTTTTGATGGGGATGATCAAATCATGATCAAATCATGATCAAATCGCGAAAAAATAATCAACTGTTCGATACAAAACTGCAAAGCTACTTGAGCCAATTTATAGTGTATGGGATAGCTAATTTTTTGTCGCGATTTCGATGTTGGTCCCATAGAAAAAGTTGATCAGTTATTAAAACTGATCAACTTTTTCTTTCATTATTTTGATAGTTAAAATTTAAAGTTATTCACATTTTAGGTTTTCAGGCAAAAATGATTTGTTATCATTTCAGCAATGAATGAAAGCGCTAGCGTGCGCATGGATACATTTTAAGAATCTTGTTTTGGTAGTAAGTAGGATAAGTGCGTCTGTGCGGTTGGTTGAGATCGAGTTCAGTAAATTTTTAATTTTACAAACAAATTATTTTATATTTTGAAAAAAAAACCTGTGTTGAAAGCATGATAATTCGATTCTGCTCTCGATTCTAAACTACTTTCTAGTTTTGCGTTAATTCATTAACACGTTGTATACGTGTAGGTAGTAAGGCGGAAATTTTTTTTTAACACAACACCATCGGTTATTGATTACACGTTGGTTTTAAAAACTATTTTAGTGTTTAATAGTTAACGAAAGACTCATGAAATCACTAAGCGCATTATCACAATTCACTAAATAAAATCGACGTCGATTATTTTTTATTTTGTATAATTTTGCGTATTTATCAAACGTAAATTGTAAGCTTTGGCTAATTATTATAGGGACTAGCCTTGCGGTAGCATTTCCCCTCTGCCACGGTATAAGCACAATTGATCTTGTGCATTTACATTAAATTTTACACCTTATCACTAAACGAGACAGCCTATAATTGCGAAATAATAACTTCGAACTTAGAACGTTTGGGGTTCACACGAGACTACTTTTCATGATTTGTAACATTCAAAATTAGAATCTAAAGTGATGGGGAATAAAATCCAAAGTTGCGGATTTCATGTTACCTCGCCCCCCGCAAAAAGTGGCAGAAATGTTTGTTAGTAGAATTACACGCGTAACCAGTCCACATATAAATAGTCAAAGATTGTAAGTAATCCGTTACAAAATAATAAAGGAATAATAAACAAAACATAATTTACTGAGATGTAAATCATAAATATGTGGGTTCACGTATTCATAAACTACAACTAGGTTCTCATGCATATAACCGGTACAAATGGACTTGACCAAGACATACTTAATTGACTATAGGACGTTTAGTATACTATAGTAAACTTGTACTGAGCCGTGTGGGGTCCGGCTTAGAATCACACTAACCTTAAGCGCGGTTCATACAGAAGAGACGTGTGGCGGTGGCGGATAGTCAAAGCAACACAATTATAAACCTTATAGTACGGAACATAGCGTCGTTTGGAGAGTTACGTCCGCGCCTACAGGCGACGTCACCTGCACGTCTAGCATGATTTCTCTACACGCGCGCCTCGCGCCTTCGCTGCATAGAAAATAACCTGTTCCCGCGCTTTTCGGAGAGCGAAAGCCGCGCCTGCTGCGACTTGTAGTATGAGAAAAGGCCGAGTAGCGCGCAAGTAGAGAAATCATGCTAGAGGGTCTGGAGGCGCGGGCGCGATTCTACTTTGCGACAAAAACGAAGCTATGCTACGTATTTTATGTGGTTCATATTGTGTTAATTTGACTATCCGCCACCGCCAGACGTCTCTTCTGTTTAAACGGGTTGGCTAAAGGTTTCTTAAAACGGTAGAAGAGCGGTGATACGGAAGAGATATTGACGCTACCACTGCGTAAACGCAGGGTCGGGCCATATTTTGCTGGTTTTTAGAAGCTATCTTCTCATTATTTGAAAGATAAACAAAGTACTGAATAAAAATATGGCAATGATCTTCAACATCTCGGCTTTATTTGCTATAAAGCATATTTCTTACTTTTCTTTAAAATACATATGAAACCCGTGTTCAAAGAAAAGACTAAATATTTGAAAAAATCTGTATTATGTGCATCTACTTTATAAGTTGAAGTCACTTTTACTTGCGACACACCGTTGCTAGACTTATGATCTAAAAATGCTATAAATTTATTTTATTTGAGGACCAATAAATATTCGATAATTCTAAAATTTGATGCGAATTCTTATGATTTTCGAATTTGGTATCCTTGAACTAGAGAAGGCAGTGACATAATGAAGGACAAGCCAGTTAAAAATAGTAATACTAAAATGACGTAGTTTAGTAGGGAGTGAGGTGGCTCTGAAAGTCAAGCTCGTGCAGGGGGATACGTTTTAATCACGGAGCGAGGGTTCGATTCCTGGCCTGTACCACTAAGTTCTCCGGAATTTAATGTACGGTTGTATTTGTCACCTCCACTAACTCGGCGGTGAAGGAAAAATATCTTCAGGAAAACTGCATACCCGAGAACGAAAAGAAAATACCTTGTATCGATAGTCAACTATCGATAGTAAGGCAACACTCGTAGTAAGTTCTTCGGCAGATTTGACCAGCCATTTCAGCTTGCTAATTACAATAATTACCAGCATATCTCCTATTCAACTCCAAGCTATTTAACCAAGAAGTTGCTTTGTATGAAACCTCATAAAATAACCAGGAACCAAGCATAATAGTTAGCACATAGTAACTTAAACTTGAGAGAATATACCAAGATCCGACTGCAAAATTATACACCTATTTGTTTGGTAAAAGAAATTAAACAGGGGTTCATACAACACCGCCGGATTGCCTAGCAAAATCTTGCCGCAAATACCTTTACCATGACGATTTATGGTACCATTTTTTCCACCGATCTGTTTGGGAAGTAAATGAGATGTCATCTGAAAGAGATCAATCTAAAGAACTGGAAAAACTAGGGTTGCCACCTCTCATTCTGCCGCAACTCTAGGGTTGCCAGGTTCTAAGAAGTCATTTTTAAGCCTAGAGTTGCGGGCGTTGCGACAGATTGAGAGGTGTTGGTTTTTCCTATTCTTTAGATTGGTCTTCTTCAGATGTCTTCTCATTTACTTACCAAAAAGAGAGGTGGAAAAACTGGTAGTACCATAAATCATCATGGTAAAGGTACTTGCGGCAAGATTTTGCTAGGCATCCTGGCGGCGTTGTATGAACCCCTACACAGGGTCCTTCTTAATATGCTGACACTTTTTTAAGGGGATGATCACACCATCAAACTAAATAACTTTCTTTAAGGGACCAACATCGAAATCGCGAAAAAAAAACAGCTGTATGGGACATTTGGCTCGAGTATGTTTTCAGGTTTGAATGGAATAGCGGATTTTTTTTTCGCGATTTCGATTTTGCTGCCTTAGAGAAAGTTGTTCAGTTTGACGGTCTGATCATCCCCTTAAAAAGTGTCAGCATATTAAGAAGGACCCTGTATACTCTCTCGCTTAAATCACATTTCGTTCAGCAAACAAAATAGGTGCATATATTGACGGTTGGATCTTGGGCTAGAAGGTTTAAAACCATTGACGTCGTCGTGGCCTACTAATGAACCACGTATAACTAGCTCATTTATAAATAAGCAAATATCTTTGGAAAATAACGGTAATTAGGAAAAGGGCAGAGATGTAACTGGAGGCGCAATAATATGACGGGAAGTACACTGACTTTAGCAATGAATTATTTTTTCTAAATAATTGAAGCAAATTCAAAGGTCGCCATATTCAAAGAGCAATTTTTGTTTGTTCCTTACTATTCCTTCCTTGTTATATTTACGTTGGCCTTGAAATCGTATATAATGTTGTATACAACAGAAGCACTAGGTTGTTTCACTTCTTAATTTTCAATAATAATAATAAAATCTAACTCTGTCGAGTGAATTGACATCGCGGTAAAAACATTTGCTAATGAAAACTTTTAGCTTGCTAATAGCATGGAGCGGATGATACTATAGAGTGCGATTTTTAAAGTCAGACATTGAAATCAACAGTAGAAAATGACCCTAAAAGTATGAAGTTTGTGTATTCATTCAATCAGGATTTTGAATCTCACGATTCAAAAATAGCACTCCTGGATGCGCCGAATATATTGGTGATTCAGTATGCTTTTGGGAAGCTCTTTTACATATCACGGCAGGTTAATCATCAAACTGTAAAAATCCTTTTTTATGGGACTAATTTCATATAAAACTGCATTCCTGATTCAACCCAAATGCAATAACAGATGCGTGGAATAGCGAATGTTATGAAATGCAGTTGTATGTAATTATTATGGTGTAGAATCGTGAATACAGGGTCCATCTTAATATGCTGACACTTTTTTAAGGGGATGATCTGACCGTCAAACTGAACAAGTTTACCGCCTTATTTGTACCATAATCAGTTTTGTTTCCTATTGTGCATTGTATTTGTTTGGTGTAAATAAAGTATATTTCATTCATTCCTATTGACGGTCTGATCATCCCCTTAAAAAAGTGTCAGCGTATAAAGAAGGACCCTATAACGAAATGCTTTTGTGTAAAATTGAAGACTGTGTGGAATAGAGAATATGATCAATGGCAGTTGTGCAGAATCCATATTGTGCTTATGCTATGCATATTGTGTAGAATCACGAATAGGAAGAAAAGAGATTGTCAAGAACTTCGAACAATCCATCAATTCCAGTCTAGGTCACACTGGACCTTCTGTACTATTTTCTATAGTTCATTTCTCCTTCTGTCCATCGGTCGGTCACGCAACTATTAGTATGTTGGGATGGAATACAGTGATGGAATACAGATGGAATACGGAATACAGTTAACCAAACTAGAACTGGTTAACCGAATAGTTAAGTGTGACAGTGTATTGATATTATTTATTTAAACACACGATTGTAAAGCTGATTTGGACTCTATTTTTTCGGACGTAAAGACTAGTATTGACTAGTTTACTAGTTTTCCAGGGTAGAGTAAATGTAGAGTGTTAATATAATTGACAGTGTAGGTGTTTGTCAATTTTGATAAAAATTTAGAGTGGACTTTTTGATGCACAATTATTATTCAGCCCGAGATCGTTAATCGAATGAAAAAAATGACGGACGTTTAAAAAACTCCTATATAATCAAGGAAAAACCATATTTTGAAATAAGACTGCTAGACGTAGGACCTGTTACTAGTGGGTAACCTACGCAAAAAAAAAGGCAAATCGATGTACAGGATAGCCGTTTGGATTGATAGACATGTACTTTAGACTTAGACTACTTATATGAGGACAAGTTACTCGTGTAATTCTACTAACAAAATTTTCTGCCACTTTTTGCGGGGGGCGAGGTAGCACGAGATACGCAACTTTGAATTTTATTCCATTAGTTTAGATTCTAATTTTGAATGTTAAAAATCATGAAAAACAGTGTCGTGTGAACCCAAAACGTCATAAGTTCGAAATTATTGTTCCGCAATTATAAGCTGTCGCGTTTAGTGATAAGGTATAAAATTGAATGTAAATGCGTAAGATTTTTTGATCTTACACGTTGGCAGAGGGGAAATGCTAAGACGAGGCGGGTCCGCATATAAGTAGTCTAAGACTTTAGATCATAACAATAATTTTGACCGGCAGCTCTTAAAAATATTACGCCATTTGGCGTATGCTTTTGGTGTAAACAATTAAAAAAAACTATATTCAATTTTTTTTTCTAAGAGCCAGCATACTAATAAATTTTTTTTTTCATTGTCAACATAAATATTATTGAATTTGCTTTATTGAAGTTAAATATGAGGATATTAGTGGGTATGCTTTACAAAAATTTATACAGCCGTTTCCTAACTGGAAGTGCCCAAACTTGATATGTTTTGAAAATACTTTTAGGATTTTTTTATAACAAGTGGCTGAATGGTAATGATGTAGTATATTTTTAGAACTGGCTCATGAAGCCCTTTTTGTTGATACCCCACACGATAGGTTTCAGAATAAATATTTTACTGATCCTAAGGGAAATATTTTTAAAAACTGCTTGACAAAATGATTGTTTTAACCTAAAGTACCTGTGTACCAAACGGCTATCCTGTACATCAGTTTGCGGCTTTGACTATTTATATGTGGACTGGTTACGCGTGTAATTCTACTAACAAACATTTCTGCCACTTTTTCCGGGGGGCGAGGTAACAGGAAATCCGCAACTTTGGATTTTATTCCCCATAACTTTAGATTCTAATTTTGAATGTAAAAAATAATGAAAAGTAGTCTCGTGTGAACCCCAAACGTTCTAAGTTCGAAGTTATTATTTCACAATTATAGGCTGTCTCGTTTAGTGATAAGGTGTAAAATTGAATGTAAATGCACAAGATCAAATGTGCTTATACCGTGGCAGAGGGGAAATGCTACCGCAAGGCTAGTCCTTATAATTATTAGTCAAAGGTTTGCGGCTTTACTTAGCTTAGACTATACGTTGCGGGTGGGATTGTGAGGGGAAACGAGTGTCGCTTCTTTTCAAGTAGTAGGTAAATATTCTTTGGACGGCTTCGAAAAAAATGCCGATCATCATAATGATGATATTATAGCACAAGTCATTGACATAATATATGTTAAAATCGACGCATCAATCATTATATGACATGGAATGTGATTAAATGCACAAATTGATATGATGTGATGATAAAATACAAAATGTACCGGTTTGGAGGAATTTATAAAATATTCGTACCTCTACGTAACGGAGTGGGTATTTCTTTGACATTTATTTTGAAAAATAACTAAAATTTGGCCATTTTGGGTTTATCTGCACCGGACAGTACTTTCGTCCGTTCTGTCTGTCTGTATGCCCTGCCTCAATTAATCACTCATTTTTGCCCCAATTGCAAAATCAGAGATCCGGCCTTAAGGGGATATAATTCGGAGCGCGCTCCATACAAACGTACTATGGTGATATTTTCAATACTAACGAATTAAAATCAATGAAATTTTGCTGAAACAATCTTGAAACAAATATCTATGCTTGTATGGAGTCCGATTTTCGTTAAAATATACAGTTTCAATACTAGGATTAATTTAAAATTTGTATGGAAATCTTTGAGGCACTGTAACTTTAAAACTATAAATTTTAACGAAAATCTGACTCTATACAAGCATAGAAATTTGTTTTTAGATTGATTCTGAAAAATGTCATTGAGTTTGATTGGTTAGTATTGAAAATATCACCATAGTACGTTTGTATGGAGCGCGCTCCGAATTATATCCTCTTAAAGTAATTTGATATAGACCTTGTCGTAGGCGTTAAAAATCGGTAATAAACAAACGTAAAGTATTTAGTTTTACGATTATAGTTTGCCTTCTTGTTTTACGTTTCATAATGTTTCACCTTTAACATCTGTTTATTGGTTTCTAGTATGAGTCTAACACTATTTATTCATACCCTGGAAACATCACACAAGCATTTGTGTTGAAGCCTTATTAACCTCTTGACAGTGAGCTGCCATCCATCCACCTTAACCCTATCTGTGAAACCGGCTCCCGGTATAGCCACAGTCATGAGATTTTGCCTCTGTGACATATTTCGAACAAAAGCACACAGAACAAATGGTTGAATTAGCTAGCCTGTTTCTTCTTATACATTTTGTGATAATTCCGATAGAGAGAGAATATAAAATAATGGTAGTTTAAAAAAAACATCTACACCGGCTGCCGGTGTGACCACAGACAAGGAACAAATGTCATATACCGGGAGCCGGTTAGGCCACAGTCAAGAGGTTATTGTTATAGTCAGCCTTTGTATTATTTAAGTGCTATTGAAAAAGTTTGATTAATTAACGATTTTTCTTTAATTTGTCTGTCTTTTAACGAAACTCAATAAAATTAAAAAACATAAGCATAAGCATATGCTCACGACTATATTCCCAGAGGGGGTAGTCAGAGATATTCTGAAACCTCAGAATATCCACGTTTCACCAGTAGTACTGAAACTCTGTCCAGTGTGACGGGGGTGAGCCCGTCGCCACTTATAATAGACAGTGGGTACAATACATGCCTCGAAATTGAAGCATGTAGGTTTCCTCACGATGTTTTCCTTCACCGAAAAGCCAGTGGTGTTACAAATCGTACATGAATTCCGAAAAACTCATTGGTACGACTCGGTCTGGACGGGGATCGAACCATCGCCTCCTGCACGGCAGGCAAGGTTACTCGCCACTGGACCACCACGGCTTTACATTATTAAAACTTTACTATTAAAGCTTTACTTTAAATTAAAAAAAGGTTTAATTTAAAACACTTGGAAGACAACAAGATCGTTCTACCGACAATTATCCAATTTCTTTTCGTCCACCATCTTGTAATCAATTAGTTAACATTTGGGACAGTGTCTACCAATCAGAGTCTATTCTACTGTTTGTTAGAGCCCTTTCATATTGTGAGTTAGTAACTTCAAAAGTAGTTTATTATTTATTCAAAGAGTTTCTGGCCGCATCTTCTCTACAACGGAACACCTTCCGACCCGGAGTCAAAAATGAAGTTAGAAAGCTATTCATGTGATATTATTTTGAATAAAACATTTTGAGTTTAAAATAAAAATTCTCTAAAAGGATTTGAACCAGCTACTTTCTTATACCACGCTTATGCTATGTTGTTTCCGGAAATCTGTATAATCCGGTATTCTATACAATACCTGGGCATTTAATAGAATACCTAAAACATATAGGTAATGTATGAAATATTGTTCTATACCGAATGCGCAGCCGGTAATGTGTGTAAAAAACACGAGAGCAAGTAATAAGCAAGCATGAAGCAAGCATGCGGCAAGCAAGCATGCAGCAAGCAAGCATGCGGCAAGCAAGCCTGCAGCAAGCAAGCATGCAAGATGCAAGAAAGCAAGCATGCAAGATGCAAGATGCAAGCAAGCAAGCTTGTTGATGCTCCGGCGTGATAGTTATTCCAACCTAAACTAGAAATTTGATGAATTATAAATAAATATCTGTACATATAGGGTCCTTCTTAATATGCTAACACTTTTTAAGAGGATGATCAGACCTGAATGTGGATAAATCTCAATGTGGATGGCTGCATGAAGAGAGGACGACCAAAGAAAAGATGGATGGATTGTGTGAAAGATGACATGTGTAAAAAAGGTGTGTGCGCTGAAATGACGGCTAAAAGAGATGAATGGAGGAAGACGACATATTGCGCCGACCCCAAATAATGGGATAAGGGCAGGAAGAAGAAGAGATCAGACCATCATACTGAATAACTTTCTCTATGGCACCACCTTCAAAATTACGAAAAAAAAATCTGCTGTTCTATACAAAACTTCAATCCTACTTGAGGCAACTGTATGGGACAGCAGATTCTTTTTTTCGCGATTTCTACGTTAGTCTCATAGAGAAAGTTGTTCAGTTTGATGGTCTGGTCATCCCCTTCAAAGAGTGTCAGCATATAAAGAAGGACCCTGTATACAATACCGAATGCGCAGCCGGTAATGTGTGTAAAAGACGAGAGCAAGTAACAAGCAAGCATGAAGCAAGCAAGCAAACATGCAAGAAAGCAAGCATGCAAGATGCGAGCAAGCAAGCATGCAAGCAAGCTTGTTGATGCTCCGGCGTGATACATATTCCAACCTAACAAAGAAATTTGTTGAATTATAAATATATCGTAAACGCAAAATGTTTGAACGCACATCACGCAAAAATCACTGAACGGATTTTGAAGAAATTTGGCATACAGATAGAATAAAGTCTGGATTAACACATAGGATATTTTTTTAAGGTCTACGCAGACGGAGTCGCGGGCAACAGATAGTCATTCATAATATTAATTGCGAAACCAATGAGAACCATATAATATGACTTACCCACTTACCAGATATGCGAGAAATCATTAAATGCAAGTACTTAACTACTTCAATCCAATCTGATTACAAGAATTACATAATTCATACAAAGTTTTCCTTATTAAATGTCCAAGATAAGATGTAAAAGTAATCTTAAATGCTGATACAAATTATTAATGTTTGACATACAATCGATGGCGTAGTGTCGCTTCGGTATTGGAAACGATCACCGAAGTTAAGCAACGTCAGGTCCGGTCAGTCTTTGGATGGATGACCGTTGGTGTCGGATAGTTCTGTCAGATGGCGTTGTAACTATTCGTTAAGCCAGGTCAGAGGCCTATTAAGGCGGCTTGAAAATTCTCTGACAGCAAGTTGACCACTAACTTTGACTCCACCAACACGCACTGGGCCCGCGTGGTGGAGTACGGCCCACTCCCTCTCACCCTTATTCGGGAAAGGAGGCCTTTGCTCTGCAGTGGGATTCTACAGGCTATAACTTTTTTTTAATGACATAAACTGCGCATAAATTGTATCTTATCTTATCGTATGATTTTTTGGTGAAAATAAAAGGCGTTGCCGCTGAAACGGCTAATAAACATTGATAATCTTATTACCGGTGAAAGTGAGGAAGACAAGTGTCCAATAAATATTATTACCTGCTTATTATCATCATTATACTCCTTAATAACTTTTGCTTGAAGCTCTCGGCTTCTTTTGAAAGCTGATTTAATAACAAACAACTTTTACGATAAAGTTAATCGTGTTTATAGTTATAGTATAGTTGGAAGAGTTTAGGAAAGACATCCCAGCCTGTGTGACAAAATCATTAAAAAAAAATAGAAAATTTCTGAAAATAATCCTTACTATTGGCACCTGAGACAGCGCAGTGCTATTTTTGAATGTCACACATCCTAAATTTTATTTGAAAATGACCCAAAAATTTGCTCATTATTTGAAAGTGTGATATTCAACATAAAAATAGCATTTCTGGTCACATGAAAGTAAACTTTAAATACCCATAATTTTTGAATACACACAACTTTTTGTAGAGTAAAGCCGATTGCGATGAAATAACAACAAAATGTATGTAAATTTAAACCATGTTCTATACTTTTTGAAAACCTGATCTTGATCGGTTCAGCCGTTTTTATGCGATGATAATTACAAAAACGATTTTAATGCATTATTATTATCCTTCAAACCCCAATATTCTTCTTTTTCAAATGTTTTATGTACACGCCAACTTTATATT
This sequence comes from Agonopterix alstromeriana, assembly GCA_963924505.1. Lineage (NCBI taxonomy): Eukaryota > Metazoa > Arthropoda > Insecta > Lepidoptera > Depressariidae > Agonopterix > Agonopterix alstromeriana. The sequence continues at coordinate 3,142,996 of OZ004684.1, forward strand.
TTTTTTTATGAAGTTTTTTGATGAAGAAGATTTATGTATGAAGTTTGGTCGCAAAGTATCAATGCAGTGTAAAGGTTCCTTAACAACATTATACTTATGACTCGTGTCGTAAGATAGTGAACGAAATTGCTTTTCGCCTTAAGTTTTATCTATTTTGAATTAGTGTTTAACTGCTATAAATTGATTTCTAAATTAAACTGCACTTTAGTTCTTGCTTAGAGTTTGGGAATAATACGTTTTTATTAGAACTAAAGTTTGATTTCGGTTCTGGCTTTTCGGTGAAGAAAAACATCGTGAGGAAACCTGCATGCATCAATTTCGAGGCATGTATTGTACCCACTTTCCATTTAAAGTGGCGACGGGCTCACTCCCCGTCACACTGGGATTCATACTACTAGTGAAACGTGGATGTTCTGAGTTTTCAGAATATCTCTGACTACTCCCTCGGAGAAGGAGTTGCGAGCATATGCTTATGCTATGCATGCATGCATGCCAAAGTTTGAAGTTTTCCTTCACCATAGTTTTAAAATAAAAATGTGTGTTTACATTGAAGATATTTATTTGCAAAAAAAAGTTACGATCTGGTATTTAGGTGTCCCTACGTATTCAAATCACAGACTGATATACAGGGTGTCAGGTAGCAGAATTATGATTTTAAATTAAATTATGAGAGCTAAACATTTATTTTAGTAGTTAATATAATTAGATTAGTGCGGACTTCATTTCTTAAAAATTATTTAATCCAAATGTTGACTATCACGTCGGACTCACACTTGAAGCCTGGCTGCAGTATTCCGTGCCACTCGCTGAATTATATATGTTGGAATAGCATTAACCTCGCGAAAGATATTTTCTTTTAGTGCTGAGATGGTCTACTATGTACAGGGTCCTTCTTAATATGCTGACAGTTTTTTAAGGGGATGACCAGACCATCAAACTGAACAATTATTTATGAGACTAACATCAAATTGGAAAAAAAATATCAGCTGTCCCATACATTTGGCTCGAGTAGGTTTGCAGTTTTGTATGGAACAGCAGATTTATTTTTCGCGATTTCAATGTTGGTGCCATAAAGAAAGTTGTTCACTTTGACGGTCTGATCATGCCCTTATAAAAGTGTCAGCATATTAAGAAGGACCCTGTATAGCTATGTACCAAATACAAGTAGGTATACCTCGCAGAATAGAAAACATTTTGAAATCGATTTATCTGTTATATCGAATAAGCTTTCTATGAATATGATAATGATTGTGTATGAATACAATGGCTGACCTATAGCTATTTACACTGTACATGCATTTGACTAGATAAGTATAAACCTTAGAAGGAAAATTCGTCGGTGCGACTTTAAGATCTCCTATATGACACTTTTTATGAAATTTACTTTTTTACGTTAATAGGATATGTAAAAAAAAATAGGATTCTTCAAAGCATCATATATCATGAAGTACTAACAGTAGGAGTATGATTTGCGGATATGTGTAAATTGAACATATAATAGAGGTTTTGATTAGAGCCAAAACACGATTAAGAGACATTTTCTCGATAGAAAAATAAGCCAAAGTAGCCTTCGTCTTTATCGATAAACGCTTGGAACTGCTAAACGGTGAATAATAGAAACACGAGACCTGATTTAAAAAAAAGAGATTGAAATTTTATAAAGTTTGATTAGAGTAGAAATGAACTTACATAAATAGTACAATCACAATTAAAAAAAGTTTGTTTTACGCTTGCGTTGTTTCAGGCGTGCGCGCCGCCCCATCTCTTTCTCTCGCATCAGGCAGTAATATAAGCTATCACACGCCCATTTCGCTTTAATTATTTTTCGACATAGGCCCTTAATGCATAACACTGGTCTACAGTGGTGTTGTTGCCCTAGATATGAAAATGATTTTGGGTCCATTTATGCACACAATTCATGAAACTATCAATGATTTTGTTAGATTTGCTCAGATTTTTTTTTATCTTTACTTTCATTCTACAAAACATTATTTAACAAACCGATAATTGTTAAAAATATAAGATAATGCAAAAATCATGAAAATACGAGCATATTGACAACTTTCATGGATATATTCGTAATCTGGGCACTTGAAAACGTTAAATTTGCGATGATATCCAGGGCAACAAAAAACACTTTTTTTTTGTAGAGCTGTGATAATTTATGATGTCCTCCATAGAATGCAAAAACTCCCAAGTCAAAATAACAAAAATTTCACGGCTATTCTACAGTTAGAAAAATACTCTTATGTGCGTAGTCATGAAAAGATGGCAACTTAAATTCTCAATTTCCCAACACTTTTACATTTTGCACATAGGAGATCTTAAAGTCGCAACGACGAATTGTACCTATCCATTTAGGTACAATTGTCCTTCTATACCGTCCTTTTATAAAAGCGAATGTAATATGATAAGCAAGCACTTGAGTCTTTACTTAAGTACTACTTATTTATTCGTCCCATTTTACTCAAGTCTCTGTTGGTTCATTCACAATGCAATCTTTGTTATGAACGGCGGAAAGATATAGCTGTTGAAATGTTAGTTTTTATTTATTAAGAGTCCTTTTACCGTTCAGTGGCCTCATCACAATACTTCAGATTTCTCAATAATGAAAAAGTGTCTTCTCCAACTTAGTACAAACGCCTAAAAGCTATTTTATTTATAGAATACTTTTATTCTGTTGGTTCTAAACATTGCACTTTTAAGAATATTAAAATAAATGTAGATTTTTATTTCTTTCTTCAAAGTCTATCGACCTATCAAAAACGTATCAAAGTATCTTAACGATTATAAAACAGTAACATTAAAGATATTTACATGAAAAAGATATGGTTTTTAGATATCCCGGACTCCAAATCAACCGTTTTTAGAATTTAATCTGTATGTTTGTTTGTTTGTATGTTTGTAACAGCATCACGCAAAAACTACAGAACCGATTTTGATGATTTTTTTTTGTTTTATAGCTTATGATCTGACCTAAAATCTGGTATATAATTTGTTTAAAGTCGCGGGTAAACTCTGGTATTGTATAAAAATAGCTTCAATGTTTTTGTAGTAAGTTGGAGTAGCACTTTTTTAATTCAATGACAAAAATATAAAAAACACATCGTTTACAAAATGTCCGAATCAGCAACGAAAGCTTCGCCAAAACAGAAACTTATTAAACTGAACTGAAGACACTTTTTTAATTTAGGTTCTCTTGATTGAGAATTAAATAGTATTATATAGTGATCTGATAAGGGCACCACTCGATGGGGCTGGCATAACAAAATTTAAAAAATAAAGAATTTAAAAAAACGGTAAAAGGACTCTTAATTCAGATTAAGTGGTTATTTTTTCTAGTTCTTGTTTATTATGTTTCAGATAAAGCGGATTTTCTTTTCTAATTAACATTGTTATTTATAGTGATTATTTTTAAGTATTTAAAAATAATAATAATTGTGGTGGATAGAAAACTTCTTAGTTAACTCTAGACAGCCATCTCCATGCTTGATGATTTTGATACCTGTCATTGTCTTGTCTAATAATAAATACCGATAAAGTAACATATTAGTTAATTAAATTTTTTTGTTTAGTGGCATCCGATGCGTTATCACAATTCAGCCAATGTCTCGTTATGTGGATAGTATATGAAGGAAAATGATCAGTAGTATTTATTAAGTCTAGAGTGGCAGTTTTGCCAATGTAAGTAGGTTATAATCTCAAGTGATTGTTTTAAGGTTAAAACACAAAAGAGTTCACAAAATGGTGGAGCCACGTGCAATCCCAACGCGCCGATTCGCACGCATCCGTACTCCGCCAGAATTGCAGCGCGACTCCTTATGTAATCAAGCTATTATCTTTATTAGACAAGACAATGACAGGTATCAAAATCATCAAGCATGGAGATGGCTGTCTAGAGTTAACTAAGAAGCAGACACCTCGACCAGCTCTTGGCTGCACCCTTGATGCGCAGCAGCTAGGAGGGGAGAATTGTGATGTATAGAAAACTTCTTAGTTAACTCTAGACAGCCATCTCCATGCTTGATGATTTTGATACCTGTCATTGTCTTGTCTAATAAAGATAATAGCTTGATTACATAACTAATATGTTACTTTATCGGTATTTATTAATAATATACTTTCTTAGAAAGCTACAAAAAACATTGTTTTAAAATTTTCCAAGTATAAACAAAAGGTGGTAAAAGTTCCGCTTCTAAAAAAAAGAAGTGTGTAAAAAAAGAAATAAGTCACGCCTGCACATCGATTTCAGAGTTGACAAGCTTGAAATTGGTGACAGGCAGACGGACACGGCATTAAGGTCGACATAGTTGTTGCTTTTAATTTAAAATCTATTTATAAAAAGTAGTTAGCTTCGGCTTCGGTTCATTTCTTTGACCACAAATTGTACCTAAGTAATCCTTTAAGGCTTGTTGACGTAATCTTAATATGCACATTTCATTTTGCGTGAAGATGCAAAAAACTAAATAGTATCGAGGGTTTAAAAATGATGAATGTGATGATAATATCATCGCAGAAATACTTCAATAGAAACTATATCTTTTAGTCTTCTTATACACAGAAAAAATTATTTGTAAAATGTTCAGTGTACCAACGAACAACACGTAATAAAATTAGTTTGTTTAGAATCGAGAACAGAATCTCGTATCATGGTTTCAACTGGATTTTTTTTACAAAATATTAAATAATGAGCATAAGCATATGCTCACGACTATATTCTCAGAGGGGGGAGTCAGAGATTTTCTGAAACCTCAGAACATCCACGTTTCACCAGTAGTACCTAAATAATTACTAATAAGTAGTAGTATTAAATAATTTGTTTGTAAAATTTAAAATTTACTGAACTCGATCTCAACCCACCGCACAGGCACTCTCACCCTACTTACTATCAAAACAAGATCCTTAAAATGTATACATGACCATGAGCACGTTAGCACTTTCATTCATTGCTGAAATGATAACAAATCATTTTTGCCTCAAAATCAAAAGAATGATTTTATTGTTTATATCAACACGTTGTATAACAGAGATGGGAGCGAACGAAGCAGCAGGAAGAAAAGCTTAAGTAGGTATTATAAAAGCATTTATTTTATGTGAAGTTTCCCACCAAAACAAACTAATGAATATTAATTACGATTAAACACAAGTTTTCGATAGTTAATGAAGAAATATTTATATTTTATAGGTCAATATCTGTTTCTGTCAATATTTGTTTTAAACATGTTTACTTTTGATCTGAACGGTGGTTAAGTGGGTAAATTGCTTAATTAGACGGTTGGATTTGGTTTAATTTATTCAGGAATTTGGGCTTTAATGCTATGGGAATTAGAGATCTTCAATTATTACAAAATAAAGTGGCAATTGGTAAAATCAGCCTTATTCACGAACTTGTTAATTAATTGAATAAGTGACTGAAAAATTCTTAGTGGTATTTCTATGTTGAATTGGGAATATTTTCAAAGGGGTTTGAAGTTTTTAGTATGGATGGATAACCGCCAAAAAATTTTGTTTTCAAATTCGCCGTCGCACCTTGATAATATCGTTATAACTGGCAGTGACAACAAATTGACCTATGAGATATTTTTTGATCTCCTAGGTATCTGCGTCATTTTGAAAATTCAAGATGTCTCAAAGGACCATAGGCTACTAATCTTCAAACCCTTTTGAATTTCACTGTCTTATAAAATACAGTATGATTATGATTATGATCTATTATTGTTCCAGCTATAAAATAATTTAATAGGTACAGGGCTGCAATCGCGGTAAATATTCGGTGATTGAACCGTGACTGGACTACGTACAAACCATAACTTTTGAAACATTTGGTATTGCGCTAATCGCGGTACAGCTCATGACAGCCGTTCGAGCCGTTTTGACAGATCGCTCAGACGTTAAAAGCTGTCAGTTACATAGAGTTTAGCGCGATGCGGAATTCAGCACAGTTGACTAGTAATTGGATTGCAATGTGATTAGAACTGAAATTGGATAAGAATAGAACTTCGATGTTTTAAAATAGCGCAATCGGTCTCCAGGTTATAAGTAGGTTTATTTTTTCAAGATTTTGTTTAAAAGTCGGCTCGACACGCCTCTAACTTGGGTTCTTTGAGAACCTTCATCCAAACAGAATAGTAAAAATAAAAACTTTATTCTTAGAAGCAAAAAAGTTAAACCTCCAGAGGACCATAAATATCAAAATGTCATATTGTTCCAAACAACTAAATTTCTATAAAACAATCAAACTCAATCAAAACCTTTCTCAAGAAAAAAGAAACGAAAAAGTTGTATATGAAGACCACACAACATTATGAACTGTTCTACAAAATTAATCTTTACTATTGTAATATTTTGTGAATTTGGATTTTAAACTTTAATCCTAGGGATTAAAACGTGTTATGACATTTGTGGATTACTCAATAACTTTGCCAGAATAGTGTCTATTAAAAATTAAGGGTCCATTTGAACGAATGACTTAACATAATCATTCTTAATAGGCCCTTTATGGACACACCCTTTCTTCTTTCCGAAATACAACCTTATAATTTTATCACAACGTATAATATTCAATGTTATTGTTATAGGTTTAGAGTTCAAAGTAGACGGAAATTCAACAGCAAGAAGGATCAAATTGATAGTCAATTTGGTTCCTGCATTGACGGTGGTCTAAGCATTTATAAGAAAAAACTAATAAAAGGTGGAAAAAATTGTTGGGATTATGAAAAAAAACACTTTTTTTGATTTGTTGATAATGTTGACATTTAACATGACAATATTATGTTACCTGTTAGTATTTGGACTCTAATCTTAAAGTCAACCAGTGTTATTTTTTTTAAAAACCGGCCAAGTGAGGGTCGGGCTACGCGCAGGGTAGGGTTTCGTAGTTGCCCGTCTCAATATACGGACTTAGAAGGGGGCTTTTTGTTTTATACTACGGTTTAACGGCTAATAAAGTCTAAAAAGTACATTTTACAAGTTGTTATTACTCGTTAACTTGTAAAGCCTACTTAGAATGATAGTTTTCCTTTTAAATTCGTTATATACACTACAGCCGTGAATTTTTTCACGTATCTAGAAACAGGATCCCTAAATCGAAAAATGGTTTTCCCACACACACCATGGGAAAGACGAGAAAAAAAATTGCATCCCCACTTTTCGTGTAGGGGAGGTACCCTAAAAAAAAACATCTTTTTCAAGGTTTTATTTTACCACTTTGTCGGCGTGATAAATATGTATACCCATGTCAAATTACAGCTTTCTAGTGCTAAGCGTCTCTGAGCTAAGCCGCGGACAGACGGACGGACATGGCGAAACTATAAGGGTTCCTTGTTGACTTCGGAACCTTAAAAACGACGACGCAAAGTGAAAAACAGTTAAGTACGAATTCATGACTCGAGTTCCTGTTACCTATTTCAAGTAGGTTGACCGTTTCATCTCTGCCCGCCCCCTAAAACTGCCCCTCAATATAAACTTTATTTACGTCACCGGACCATTAAGAGGATATAATTCGGAGCGTGCTCCATACAAACGTACTATAGTGATATTTTCAATACTAACCAATTAAAGTCAATAAAATTTTGCTGAAACAATCTTGAAACAAATATCTATGCTTGTATGGAGTCCGATTTTCGTTAAAATATACAGTTTCAATGCTAGGATTAATTTAAGATTTGTATGGAAATCTTTGAGGCACTGTAACTTTAAAACTATACATTTTAACGAAAATCGGACTCTATACAAGCATAGAAATTTGTTTTTAGATTGATTCTGAAAAATTTCATTGAGTTTAATTGGTTAGTATTGAAAATATCACCATAGTACGTTTTTATGGAGCGCGCTCCGAATTATATCCTCTTAATATGCTGAATCTTTTTTAAGGGGATGATCAGACCGTCAGTCTGAATAACTTTCTCAATGGCACAAACATCGAAATCGCGAAAAATAAATCCGCTGCAGCTGATGTCCCATACATTTGGCTCGAGTAGGTTTTGTATGGAGTGCGCTCCGAATTATATCCTCTTAATTGCTAGAACTGTGCAAAGTGTCTTACGGTCCAATTTGCCTGTGACAGACGGACACGGACGAGGTGATTCCATAAGTGTTCCGTTTGGCAAATTTTGGTACGGAACACTAAATGGAAATTGCATGATCTTTCATAAATTTATTCTCCAACTATACTTAATTCCAAATAAGGACGATGATATTTTCAGATTCCTATTTCGCTTTCTGGCCAATTCTGATTACCAAATGTAGTTAATTTATCGGATACATCATATAGGGTCCAACTTAATATGCTAACACTTTTTTAAAGGGATGATTAGACCATCAAACTGAACAACTTTCTCTATGGGACCAACATCGAAATCGCGAAAAAAAATCAGCTGTCCCATACATTTGGTTCAAGTAGGTTTGCAGTTTTGTATGGAAGACCTGTTTTTTTTTCGCGATTTCGATGTTGGTCCCATAGAGAAAATTGTTCAGTTTGATGGTCTGATCATCCCCTTAAAACGTGTCAGCATATTAAGAAGGACCCTGTATATACTATCCGACATATTTTTTACGTTACTAAAGCTGTTCTAAGAATAAGTGATAGGAAGTGTTTCAACTCTCTGTTTCTGTAATTCAAAATAGCCTTAAAATTTGTTTGCTATTTTGAATGGAGTATAGCTAATACACATGGCCCATAAAAATCAATTCAGAAAAAGAGTTAAACGAACACGTTTCCCATCTAAAAACATTCCAAACTATAAAGCTAAACTTTTCAACAAAATAAAAGATTAAATTAATCGTTTGTTTCGGCTCGATCGTCAGTAAACCGATCTTTAACCCATTTATAGTGTAAACTCCCGATTGAATCTGGTTCGAAGATAAACACGGTTTTTTGAGCTAAAATTTATGTAGTTTTCACCTAGTTTAGTACCAGTATGAACGACTTACAGTCTCAGTACTACTATTATATACAAACGAAGTCTGGTGATATTTTTAATACTAACCAATAAACCTCAATGACATTTTTCAGAAACAGTCTAGAAACAAATCTCTATGCTTGTATCTTGTCAGATTTTCCTTAATATGTATAGTTTTAATGTTACAGTGCCTCAAAGATTTCCATACAAATGTTAAATGAATCCTAGCATTTAAACTGTATATTTTAACCGTTGACTAATTATTATAAGGACTAGCTTTGCGGTAGCATTTCCCCTCTGCCACGGTATAAGCACAATTGATCTTGTGCATTTACATTCAATTTTACACCTTATCACTAAACGAGACAGCCTATAATTGCGAAATAATAACTTCGAACTTAGAACGTTTGGGGTTCACACGAGACTACTTTTCATGATTTTTAACATTCAAAATTAGAATCTAAAGTTATGGGGAATAAAATCCAAAGTTGCCGATTTCATGTTACCTCGCCCCCCGCAAAAAGTGTCAGAAATGTTTGTTAGTAGAATTACACACGTAACCAGTCCACATATAAATAGTCAAAGATTTTAACGAAAATCGGACACGATACAAGCATAGAGATTTGTTTCTAGGTATTTTTTGCTAAATTTCACTGATGTTAATTGATAAGTATTGAAAATATCCCCAGACTTCGTTTGTACGCAGCGCGCATTTACGCATTCGGAATAAACTTCTCTTAATAACTTTTTCGTGGGCCTACTTTAAAATCAGACATAATAAGGTATTTCTGAGTAGCTCACGACTATATTCCCCGAGGGAGTCAGAGATATTCTGAAACCACTGAACATCCACCTTTCACTAGTAGTACCGAATCTCTGTCCAGTGTGACGGGGGGTGAACCCGTCGCCACTTGTAATGGACAGTGGATACAATACATGCCTCGAAATTGAAGCATGCAGGTTTCCTCACGATGTGTTCCTTCACCGAAAAGCCAGTGGTGTTACAAATCGTACATAAATTCCGAAAAACTCATTGGTACAAGTCGGCTTGGACGGGGATCGAACCATCTTACCGAATCGAACCGTTACTTGCTACCACCACGGCTTTGTATGTAAGAGTTAAAAACCTTGTTAACTGTAGTAATCAACAACGCACATAAAACGGAAATCTCTATGCTAGTATGAAGTCCAGTCCTGTCCAGTGTGAGGGGGGGTGAGCCCGTCGCCACTTGTAATGGACAGTGGGTACAATACATGCCTCGAAATTGAAGCAAGCAGGTTTCCTCACGATGTTTTCCTTCACCGAAAAGCCAGTGGTGTTACAAATCGTACACAAATTCCGAAAAACTCATTGGTTCGAGTCGGCCTGGACAGGGATTGAACCATCGCCTCCTGCACGGCAGGCAAGGAGGCTGCCACTGGACTACTACGGCTTTAATGGTAGCTTCAAATTAGGTAAAATAACGGTATTACCGTTTTTTAAGGGGATGATCAGAGCATTAAACTGAACATATTTATCTATGGGACAAACAACGTTGAAAACGTACAAAAAAATCAGCTGTCCCATACATTTGGGTCGAATAGCTATTGACATTTTCTATGAAACAATCCATTTTTTCGCTCGATTTCAACATTATCCCGTCGTATAAAGTGGTTCAGTTTGATGGTCTGTATCGCCCCCTAAAGTATGTAATATTTTAGTTTAAACCCGATACAGGGTGAAATTGATATCATTAGCATCATTTTAAACTAAGAGTCTGCCCATCAAACTGAACAACTTATACTATGGGAGCAATACGTTCGGACCAAAAAAATCTGCTGTCCCATACTAAACTGCAATGCCTACTCGACACAAATGTATGCAACAGCTGATTTTTTTTGCTCCAATCGGTTTGCTCCCATAGTAAAAGTTGTTCAGTTTGATGGGTGGATTCTTAGTTTAGAAGGATGCTAATGATATCGATTTCACCTTGTATACAATTCAGTTGTAATGAATGCCCGAAACATCGCTATTGTATTCTTATAAACATACTAGAGTTTACCCGCGACTTGGTCCACACAAATTATTTACCAGATTTTAAGTCAGATTATAAGTTATCAAACAAAAAAGTTTCATCAAAATCGGTTCAGTAGTTTTTGCGTGATGCTGTTACAAACATACAAACAAACAAACAGACAGACAAAAATTCTAAAAAAGGTTGATTTGGAGTCCGGGATACCTAAAAATCATATCTTAATATTTTTCATGTAAATATCTTCAATGTTCAGACACGCTTCTGTTACAGTTTTATAATAGTTAAGATTAAGATAAGATATTAAGATATACAGAAATATAAAACATCCATAAGTCGTAGAAAAATATCAGTACCACCCACGTCGTAACATAATAGTTAGTTATAATAATAAACTAACTAACTAACTCATAACATGTTAACACAACTCGGTTAATTAGAGCCTCGTAAAAATTCATTGCCTGATCTCGTGATTATTATGGACTAATCTTACATAATCTTTTAGTTTAAAATTATGCTTCGATATAATCTTGGTGCTCTAGATATCGTTTAATAATGCAATAGACATACTTAAATAAAATTTAATTATATACAAGATCCTTCTTTATAATGCTGACACCTTTTTAAGGAAAAACTTTCAAACTGAACAACTTTCTCCATCGCACCAACATCGAAATCGCGAAAAAAGAATCTGCTGGTCCATATAAAACTGCAAACCTACTCGAGCCAAATGTATGGGACAGTTTTTTTTTTCGTGATTTCGATGTTTATGCCAGAGAAAGTTGTTGATGGTCTGGTCCTGTCCTTAAAAAGTGTCAGCATATTAAGAAGGGTCCTTTATAATATATCTTGAACATTGTCATACAAATTATCTAGTCACATTTAAAGCTACTAGAATTTTGCCTCGACGGACTTGTATTATGATAACTACACGAAATATCCATGAATCGGGTACAAATATTCATATTCATCCATTGGTTTATTAAAATAATTTTATATAATATTTTACAGGAGATCCAAATCCAATAATCGTTTTTAAATTTTGACCGTTTGAGGTTTTCCCAAAGAGATTATACCTAATAGAGTGAGCCATACCAATTGTAAAGTGCCCACTTTTTTTGACGTTTAGGTTTGAGTGTGTGGTGTCAAGTAGTATGGACAAAAGGCACCAAGTGACATATGGCCTTATGTTTACGGTCAATTTTCACACACACTAGCTCAAAAAAAAGTGGACAGCCACATAAACAAATATCTATAGTTCCATCTCCTTCTACTATTAAAGGTACGTCATAAGACAAAATAGACTAACTACAATCGTAAATTTATGCGGACTCTATGGAGATCCTTTCTCTGAGGGTTTTCCCCTTTGCGGCATTGGCGACGAAATATATGCCCCTTACGGGATTCAAATCTGCGACCCTCGGTAGGTTCATTTCATTACCAACCGAGCTATCGGACCGTCAATATACTTATTTGAAAATCCGATTTATAAAGTTAGTTAGTGTATGTAGTTAAAATTATAAGTTGTTTGTTTCTTCTATGATAAAATATTTGCATGCAAATATTTGCAATTGCAAAACCTGTGGTTAAAAATAACAAACAAAATGACCTCATTAAAATCATCTAGTGATATGTCATCAGTAGAACACGTAGGTAGGTATTTTCCTTAAGATTATGTTTTGGTATGCAAGCCACTAAACTTCCTAGAATTCGATTTTTATTCATTTCCTTTTTGTTTTAATTAGATACACTACCTTCTTCCCGTGTGGGCAGCAAGCCCTGGTGTCAGAGTTTTTTCAGATCGCCTTACGGCCTCTGACGTGGTTTTTATGTAACGGACTACTTCCACCAGGGATAGTAGCCAGGACCAACGGCTTAACGTGCCATTCGAAGCACAAAATCATCTTTCTTTTCATACAATAAAATACAATTTTTGTACAATCAGGTGATTCGGCCTGCAATGTCCTAACCAACTGAAGAAAAACGCACAAAGTGACATATCACTAGATGCATCCCGTGGGAATCGAACCCACGACCTCCGTGTCAAGAGCCCAATGCTCTTAACCATTAGACCACGGAGGCAGTTAATACCTATTGATATTATCTTAGAAGTTAGGTACCGTCGGGAAAAGTGTCTTTGGATGTGTGTTTCAAAAGGTACACTGATCAGGGTAGATCCGTATTACGTGGTATTAAATACTTTACCGACTGTTATGCTCGTTGGTTTAACCTCTTTAAACCAACGAGCATAACAGTCGGTATAGAGAATTTTATGGAGCATAACAGCCTCTGTAAACCACGTAATACGGCTCTACCCTGATCAGTGTACCTTTTGAAACACCACCACAGAATAGGTAATAGTGCACCACGCGTGCACAATGCGGATTGGTAGACCTCACTAATCAACAAGACATCAAGAAATCAACAATGACATCGAGATTTCTCCTACATCGCATGCAAGTTTCCTCACGATGTTTTCCTTCACCATTTAAGAGCAGTCGGTATTACGGACATATGTAAGAAAAAGCATGTCGTCGGTCCGGATTCGAACCCCGACCCTCATGATTGAGTATCCTTACCTCTTCGCAACGCGCCATCGACTCTCAATGGAACCTATAGTATTTCTCTATCCGATCATTCCGATACTATACTTCATTCAACTTTAAAGTATCATTAACCTTTTTCCATACGTTTTAATCGAGTAAGTATTGCAGTTTAGTATGGGAGAGCTGATATTTTTTTGTTCTGACAGGTTTGCTCCCATAGTAAAAGTTGTTCAGTTTGAAGGGTAGAGTATGTGGTTTAAAGGTTAATGATACTTTTCCTTACACCCTGTATATTATTAAATGCTATTTAAGTATTACATTATTACAATTGCATTATTAAACGATATTTAGAACACAAAGATTATATACAAGCATAATTTTAAACTAAAAGATAATGTAAGTTTAGTCCATAATAATCAGTAATTCGTATAGAGATACTGTTAATACCAGACTTAGAAAACAGAGGCTATGTGACTAGACTAAATATTGAAAGGTGATGTAGTGAATTGAGTTGGGAAGAATCCAAGAAGTACCTACTTGGATCACTTGGGAATTAAATTCTGCTTCCTGAAAATACTAAATAACCAACCTCTATTGAAGCTCCTTACAATTTATTTGAAAGCTATCGAAACACTCGCGCGGAGACCAAAATAGTCGACGAGCAGTCTGCCAGACGAACTAAATACTATTAATAATACTTAACTCATAGATCTATACATACTTGCACTATCAACTAACAGACGGGTTGGAGTGCGTTGTCATGTCGTCAGAAAATCTACTACATTTAAATTTAATCAGATCGTCATTATGCTGCTTAACCAGTCAGAGAGTCAGAGCGTCGGTGGCGCGTTGCGGAGAGGTATGGACACCAAATTATGGGGGTCCGGGTTCGGATTCGCACGGACAACATGCCATGTACCAATGAGTTTTTCCAACTTATGTACGGAATACTGACTGCTCTCAAACGGTGAAGGAAAACATCGTGAGGAAACCTGCACACGCTGAAGAAGAAATTCTGATGTGTGTGTGAAGTCTACCAATCCGCATTGGGCAAGAGTGGTGGACTTATACTAATACACCCTCCCTGAGGGTAGGCCTGTGCCCTGCAGTGGGACGTTTATAGGCTGATGATGATGATTAACCAGTCAGTAATAATGACTAAACTAATTTAGCAACATTGTTATGAAAATCTCAGCGTCCACTGCTGGCTTTGACTAATTATATGTGGACTGGTTACGCGTGTAATTCTACTAACAAACATTTCTGCCACTTTTTGCGGGGGGCGAGGTGACATGAAATCCGCAACTTTGGATTTTATTCCCCATAACTTTAGATTCTAATTTTGAATGTTAAAAATCATGAAAAGTAGTCTCGTGTGAACCCCAAACGTTCTAAGTTCGAAGTTATTATTTCGCAATTATAGGCTGTCTCGTTTAGTGATAAGGTGTAAAATTGAATGTAAATGCACAAGATCAATTGTGCTTATACCGTGGCAGAGGGGAAATGCTATCGCAAGGCTAGTCCTTATAATAATTAGTCAAAGACTGCTGGACATAGGCCTCTCCCAAGTATCGCCACAACGACTGGTCCTGCGCTGCCCTCATCCAACGTGTTCCCGCCGCCTTCACCGGGTCGTCGGTCCATATTGTGGGGCCTACCCACACTGCGCTTTCCGGTAAGAGGTCGAACTCTTTGACCACATCGGCCATCGGTTCGGCTTTACTGTGACAGTGAAAAAAAAACTCCTTTCTCACGCACTCCACACTTACCATGTGCTAAGTGACCTTTTTTTGTCAGTGCAAGCAATTGCAAAAGGTTGTATGAGGTGTGACATGATTTTCTGTGCTACTGTCGTCCACCCCGTACTCCTGAGGGGGTGTCCATACCGTACGTAGGTCTAGGAATTAGTAATCTTTCATATACAGTGTCTAAGCCTAAGTACTGTGTTGAAACTACACACCTGTCAGTTCTAAGATGATCACGGATAGCAATCGAATTACACAACGGTTTAAATGTGAGCCCATCTGGCACGGTTAAAGTCTATTTTAAACTTTAAACGTACGGTTTAATTTGAACCTGTTTTTGATAGTTGATAGACCGGTGAAGGGCTTGGTTAGGTTTTCTAACAATTATTGGTAGAGGCAAGAGTAACTTTGAAAAGGGTTTTCTAGTGTATAGGTAGAGTCAACCGATCGAATGCGTAAAAATGCTCTCAGTGGATTTTTAATGACAAATACTTATAATAAACTCGACGATTATAATTATGAATATTTCGCAAATACAATGCCGCTGAAGCAGTTATTGGCTTTAGAAATAGTAAATTACGATATGTGTGACTTCAGTAGTCCATTTTTGCACGGCGTGAAATTATTGCCCGAGCGTAGCGAGGCCGCTGGGACCCTAGGGGTCAGGAATGCTAAGGGTATTACATTCTCTTGCTCAGCTCCCCTAATGTGTCCCCAAAGTGAGAGGGGAGGAGGGGTATCTGAAGTCAGAGAGGGGCAGGCAGTGGCCGTTCTGCATGTAGAACTATATACTATTACCCATTCTGTGCTATTGTCGACACAAAATGTCTGGTCTTGACACTATGTAGATGTGTGTTGTAGAGTTTCTGGCCGCATCTTATTTAAAACCGAAAACCTTAAAAAATAAAGCCAAAAAGCTTGCAGTATGGTATTATTTTAAAAATAACAATTTTTGGTTTTTAATTTTGGACGCGTTTTGAAAAACTTTATCAGAAACATTTATTACAGAGGCATAAGCTTAATTATGCTCAAGAATATATTCCCGTGGAGTGGGGGATAGTCAGACATTTCAAACTAACTGTGCCAAGTTGTGCCCTCGACTATATGTGAAACCAAAAGCACTTCTGGAGACCGATTGCGCTAATTTGAAACATCCATTCTTATCCATCTTCAGTTTCAATCACATTGCAATCGAATTACTATTCAACTGTGCTGAATTCCGCATCGCGCTGAACTCAATGTAACTGGCAGCCTTTAACGCAAAAACGGCTCTAACGGCTGTCATGAGATGTACCGCGATTAGCACAATACCAAACGTGTCAAAAGTTATGGTTCGTACGTTGTTCAGTCACGGTTCAATTAACTAATATTTACCGCGATTGCAGCCCTGATTGAGTGAGCTTGTCGCGACGAAATAAAACCAAATGTTGCTACTACATTTCTCTAAAAGCTGGTGTTTTTTTTTCTCCGCAAAACTGACACAATCTGTATCGTTCTATTGTATGTATCGATATAGATAATATACATTATCCTCATTTTAATATTCAACGTGAAACCCATTCTAAAGGTCCTACCTTAATTCTAGGAACTAAAGAACTAAGCATCTCACGTATTAGTCGTATAGGTACCCACCTTGAAGTATCACTATTAACTATTAGATTGTATACACCTATTTCCCTCAGCGAATTTTCAAGTCGCCTTAATAGGCCTCTGACCTGGCTTAACGAATAGTTCCAATGCCATCTGACGGAACTACTATCCGAGTTCAACTGCTTAACGTGCCTTCCGAAGAACGGAAATGCTAAAAAAAAAATACAGAGTGTAAGGAAAAGTATCACTAACCCATCAAACTGAACAACTTTTACCATGGGAGCAAAAGTGTCGGAGCAAAAAAAAATCTGTTGTCTCATACATTTTAGTCGAGTAGGCATTGCAGTTTAGTAAGGAACAGAAGATTTTTTTTGCGCTGCCAGTTTTGCTCCCATAGTAAAAGTTGTTCAGTTTGATGGGTAGAGTATGTGGTTTAAAGGATAATGATACTTTTCCTTACACCCTGTACTAGTAGGTCTACTGGATATTTTTCTCCGTTAAGTATGTAGCAAAACGGAACTTCTAAACTGTTACGAGTTCAATCCAGCCCTTTAGGTCAAACAGTTAGTATTCAATGACTACAACCTGTATTCTAACATTACTAAATTATACTTGTCGCTTTCTATTCTACAGACGGACTTTCTAACGTTATTATATCATTATAAATATACCTGTGGCACTTGAGGGGTAATTTACTGTATATGGTTATGGAAATAAATAAGCGGCGTTGTCGGTTTTTGAATTGGTTCCTTGTGCAGGGTGTTGTTAGGGTAGACAGATACATTACATTAATGCAGGGTTCGAAAGGATAATTACCATTGATAAATATCACGATAATTATCATAATACTTGATAATTAATTATAATATTTATTTGAAAAACATCATAGCATAAGCTCACGACTATATTCCCGTAGGGGGTAGTCAGAGATATAATGAAAACTCAGAACATCCACGTTTCACTAGTAGTACCGAAACCTGTCCAGTGTGACGGGGAGTGACCCCGTCGCCACTTGTAATAGACAGTGGGTACAATACATGCTTCGAAATTAAAGCAAGCAGGTTTCCTCACGATGATTTCCTTCACCGAAAAGCCAGTGGTGTTACAAATCGTAGATAAATTCCGCAAAACTCATTGGTCGGGGCGATCCCCGTCCAGGTCGACTCGAACCATCGCCTCCTGCACGTCAGGCAAGGTTACTCGCCACTGGACCACCACAGCTTTTTCTAATCACGAAAACAAAAAGCTTGCTCTAATCACGATTCGCGAAATTGTTCTCACTGTTTTCTGCCGTTAATCTCAATTATTTGTTATTCATTGTATAACGATAAGAAACGAAAATTCCACTGACTAGGTGCTGTTGGGTCTGGAAAATCTGGATACAAATTTCACTTAAAACTACGAATCAACTTGGATAATTATCAAAGATAATAAAAATGAATGTGACAGATAGACGGACTGACGATACAGAGGATTTCATTCCTGTTCCGTTTTACTATTTCTTGTTTGGAACCCTAAAAACAACGGACTACAGAAAACACTTTTAGTCAGTGCGGAAATTTTAACCGTTCATTCTGCTCATCAAACTGAACAACTTTCACTGTGGAGCCAACTTCAAAATCGGGAAAAAAATCAGTTCTTCCATACATAACTGTAGTAGATAGGTAACTTCAGCTACAGCACCTCCGTACCTACTCGACTCAAATTATTGAGACAACATTGTTTCAGAAAATGAAGTTAAGGAAAATTATTGTGGTTATTTTTTATCGAAATAGTGTAATGTTAATAAATAGTTTAAAGGAAATTATAAATTAAACAAACTGAATTTTTACATAAATCTTAATCTTTCCTTATTTACTTAGGTGACGTCATTCTTTGATAAGGAAATATTATAGCTAGCCACTAATGAAAGGTCGATCTAGATCTAAAAAATTCAATTCTTTGGTCCTTCGATAAAATTTTATTAAGGGTATATTACTGTTCAATAGGAACAAAAACGAGCAAGTTATTGAGGCGGACATACAGACAGAATGGACGGAAGTATAAGGGTTCCTTGTTTGACTACGGAACCCTAAAAAGGGTACAAGTCGAGTTGTATCCAATGAGGCGTTTTCCAAGACTAGTAAATCGAAAAGTCGGCAGATGACAATATTAAAAGCTCAGAAAAACCTGTCACATTGACAGTAAAAGTGCTGTTTGTCTATGGTTTGCATCATTCAAATGACGTTTTTTTTTTTTTTTTAAATTTCTTTAACGGCTCTGGATACTAGTCCTTTTGAGCCATTCGTTATTTTTTTCCTTTATATTCTTTATTTTTTGATGAGGGGATCATAGATGACGATGAATCTATGGTCGATTTCGTAAGCTCGCGCGTTGCCGCCAAAATGACCATGTACGAGTTAACTTGAACCAAAACTTATTTTCTGTTATCGTATTTATTTGAGATTCCTGTTACGTCGGTCGCTTTACGCAACTGTTTGGTACACAATCCGCACGAAATTATGTCACAAATATCACTAAAACCAATTTTTTACGAATTTCAAATAACACGAAACACAACAAGAGCAATGGCGCCAAGCAAACTCAATGACGTTTGATAGTGATGGTGTTGCCAATGGATAATTTTTCACCACCAATAAATACGCAATAGCACCGAAAATTTTCGTTTGCTGTACATAAACGAACATTAAATGCACAAAAAGTTAATCAATTTGAAGTATCAAAACGCCTCTCATATTATAACTATAATAATCTTATTAATAAATCAAAAATGACTCCCTAAAATTAGGGAATCGAGAAAAACACATAACACTTTAGATCTGACAGCTAAATTGACACGATTATAACGCCATCCTTCGAATGTCTTTTATTTATTTTATTTATGAAAATGCCTCATTGTACTTGTACCCTTTTTCATTAGACGCACAGAATTATTCTTAAACTTCCGCATAAAATTACCATCCCGTCTCAAATTATAAAATCAAACAAAACAGTCAAAAAGTTTGCAAAACATGACCGTGTAGTGCCAGTTTGAACGTGAAATAGGCCTGTTTACACGTCGCTCTAACTTCTAACAAGGTTGAAGTGGTTTTAACAACTAGTTTTCCCACGCGGGTCGATTGTGAGCTTTCTATGGATGGATCTAGAAAAGATGGAAGCGACGTATGGCGCCATTAACTGTCATGAAATGTAGACCACTTTACACGGAAAAAATATCTGTGACAATCCTTTCTAGTAGACTTTACTATAAAATTAAGTCATATCCTGTAGAATCCCACTGCAGGGCAAAGGCCTCCTCTCACGAATAAAGGTGAGAGGGAGTGGGCCATAATCCACCACGCGGGCCCAGCGCGTGTTGATGGAGGCAAGTTAGTAGGCAACTTGCTGTCAGAGAATTTTCAAGCCTGTCTTAACGAATAGTTACAACGCCATCTGATAGAACTATTCGAGACCAACTGCTTAACGTGTCTTCCGAATTACGGAAACGCTCGAGATGAAATACCACTAAACGGTCACCCATTCCAAGACTGACCGGACCTGACGTTGCTTAACTTTGGTGATCGTTTCCAATACCGAAGTTACACTACGCCAACGAGCGCTTATTATCTACTATATTAAACCTTTAATGAAAGTAATGTAACTGTCTACACTTTTACATCCATTTAAGAATATTTAACTATAATCTACTTACAACATCAAATTTTATAGTAAAGTCTACTAAAACGAAGCTGTGACAACTATTTTATTTGATCAGACTTTACTAGAACATTTTTAGTTAGTTAAATCTACCAGAATTAGATTTATAACAAGAAATCTAGTAAAGTCTACAAACTAAAAGGGTTACCACAGATATTTTTTTCCGTGTCCTTGTCACGAAAAACATAACTGCAAATACATTAGTTTGCTGTCACAAGGTTCTATCTAAGGTGGCCTACATTTTAATTTGATTCATTGACTATACAACGTGTTACATAATTAACCAAAAAAAAGTGTATGAAAAGACAGATTTTTCGAACCCAAATAAAACCAATGCTATATAAAAAAGCTTTAGACAAGTCCTAACAGAATATCGCATTCTTTTTTTTTTGGCCGGCACTTTCACATTTTGGACCATCTCTGATGATGTCTTTTTCGAAATTCATGCGCTGACTTAAATTTATCCTCTAGAGGAATTTATAAACATCATCATCATAGCATTTGTGGTTTACCTCACCACAATGCTTTACACAGTAAATATGAAAATTACAAAGATTTCATTGATTAATTTTTTACCACAATTATATACATTTACTTTTTATTACTAACCACGCTCATGACGCTTCTAGTAATAACATTAAACCACAGATCTATGAAAATTTATAGCACGTGCCCAAGTCAGCATAAACAATGCAAAGAATGATCTATAGTTATACTAAACTATAGTATACTGAAGTATAATGTAATACTATTTGTGGTTGCGAGTTATAAAGTTAAGCTTAGCTGACGTTTAGTATGGATTTTGCTTGGTAATGTTAATTTAGATTCTATTGTTAAAAAGATAAAGACTAAACTAGTACTTAATGGAAGGAATATCTACGAATTCGAAATGAAATGGAAAAGTTTGTATTTCATAAAGAACAAAGATTAAAATAAGCCGCTGCTGTAGCTTGGCAAAAAAATAAAGGGCGCCACTTTCTTTCCAAGAACGTCATAATCACGAATAACCTGGCAAGACCATCGAAAATGTTGAACTAAAATAATTAGGTCCATCCAGGGTTCATCTATCACCACGTAATTTTTTTTTCAAACTGTGTTTTATGGCATCATTGCAGTGGTTCAACATTTTTTTTTCTTTACCGCGTTGAACAGAGTTACGTGGAAGGGAAGACCTTTGCCCACCAGGTTAAAATGTTTTAAATTATAAAAAAACCTTGTTTAAAAACTTTACACATTGTATAAAAACATAAAAAAAATGTGTACCTACTTACCTAGGGTCGTCATAAGAAGTAGAAGTGCCTGAAATAGAAGACCATAATATTTTTAACTATAAACTGCCTAGATTTACTAATAATTTTTTTGTAAAAGCGTTAAATTTTTAGCTACTTTCGGAGACTTTATACTTATGTGTGTGTATATATAATTGATTAGGGATCTAAAATTGGAGTTTCGATTATCGATTTATCTTAATTCTTCCTATTGGAGCTTCATTGGAATAGAGTTGATAACTGAACTGAAACGTTCACGATAACATTTTATCGAAAATCGAAAGTCAAAGTTTACTCCCAGAATATTTACTACAACTACAACCCACTAAAGTACAAAGTTGTAGTACTAAAGTAAAGTTACTTTTTTACACAACAAAACAAGAAATAAACAGACGAAAAGCGAAAGTAAATTACTCCAAGATTTCAGAAAATCTACTAACTATTTTTCTATTTGACACGTCGACGGGCTGTCACTTTCTATAATTGTTCAGAAATATGCGCAAGAGCATTCAACACTTTCCTTAATTGTGCACAAACATGCCGACTATGTTTAACAAGACAATTATAGGAAAGGAAAAGTTATATCGAAAATGTTTTACTAGTTTTCTTTGGCGGTAAATTGGTCTGAATTTATCTAATGAGCGTCTTCTTAAAAAAACATAGATTCTATTATTGTTTGCATGATCTTATATTAGGTGTTTAAGAGAATATAGGTATAATTCGGAGCGCGCTCCATACAAAACGTAATCGTGTCCGTAACGTAACGTAAGCAAGTCGTCTGTAAAAAAGGCTACTATAAACACGATGATTATACGAATGACCAAAATGCCTGGTCTTGACAATGTTACACTAGTATAGCATAGCATATGCTCACGACTATATTCCCAGAAGGGGTAGTTTGTAACTCTGTCCAGTTTGATGGAGGGTGAGCCCATCGCCACGTGTAATGGACAGTTGGGTACAATACATTGCCTCGAAATTGAAGCATGCAGGTTTCCTCACGATGTTTTCCTTCACCGAAAAGCCAGTGGTGTTTGTTACAAATCGTACATAAATTCCGAAAAACTCATTGTTCCGAGTCGGTCTGGACGGGGATCGAACCATCGCCTCCTGCACGGCAGGCAAGGCTACTCGCCACTGGACCACCACGGCTTTTTTGTTACATCGTGTAATTCAATATTGTATTTGTAAGTGTACTTTGTATACTTTTTTTTAAAGATGTGTGTTGTAGAGTTTCTGGCCGCATCTTCTCTACACCTTCCGACGCGGTGGTAGAGTCAAAAATGACGTCAGAAAGCTATCCATGTGATATTATTTTGAATAAAACATTTTGATTATGAGTTTGAGTTTGGTCCTAGTTTAAATATTTTGTAATTAAAGTATAAACAAATGTTTTTAACACAATCTAGAAAAAAATATCTGTGCTTCTATCGAGTCCGATTTTCATTTCAATATTTAGTTCTTAACTTATATTGGCTCAAAGATTCTCAATTATCGATGAAAAAATGCCCAACTTCATCCTTGTGTTTTAGGACCTGACAGATTTTCGTTAAAATGTATAGTTTTAAAGTTACAGTGCCTCAAAGATTTCCATAAAAATTTTAAATTAATCCTAACATTGAAACTGTATATTTTAACGAAAATCGGACTTCGTACAAACATATGGATTAGTATCTTGATTGTTTCTGAAAAAATTCACTGACTTTAATTGCATGGTTGGTATTGAAAATATCACCAGACTTCGTTTGTATGCAGCGTGCATTTACGCATTCGGAATAAACTTCTCGTAGAAAAGAGCTTCTTGCATTCCAAATAATTACAAGTCATCTGCAGTTATAACCAGAAATGGCACGCTCATGGTTATAACAAAGTTTCTGACTATACATTTAAGCTCATTTGGTCGTGAGTTTATGTATTGTACAATTCATCTGTCTGTCTGTACAAACCATACCTTTAACCCCTAACATTCTACCGAAATCGTCTAAAAATACACAATGAACGCAAGTTGAACGCATTTTCGAGTGGTTTCGAAAAGCTTATAATTTAACCTTTATAGCAAAGAGATTAGAGTTTGAAATGCAGTTGCATTATTAAGAACGGATAATGCAGTCTGTATGAGAAGAAAGCAGCCTTGTTGTCTGATACTTGACACGGCGTGCGTTTCCATTGTTTCACGTTACGGATTTTTCTCGTCTGTTTATACAGGGTGTTAGGGTAAACAGTTGCATTACTTTAATGCGTGATTGGATTATACTCATGATACTGAACAATATTCCGAAAGGAACAAAATGTTTGTAAAAAATTTTTGAACTCCATGAGGATGATCAGACCATCAAACTAAACATCTTTCTCTATCTGACCATATTCGACGTTATTCATGATTCATGTTCGACATTAGTTCCATACAAAAATACAATCCTACACGACCCAAAGGAATTTTTAGAACCTCTGACACCTTTTGTTTTACAAAGGTCTGGAAGATGAGGCCGACGCATGTGGCTAACAATATATGTCTCAAAAAAGAAAAAAGAGTTCTTATTTAACAAAAAATTAGGTAGAATAGAACTGAAACTCAAACTCAAAATGTTTTATTCAAATTAATATTATATGGATAGCTTTCTGACGTCATTTTTGACTCTACCACAGCGTCAGAACTCTGAAGGAGTGTTCCGCTGTAGAGAAGACTCTGAACGCGGCCAGAAACTCTACAAAACACATCTTTAAAAAAAAGTATAAAAGTACACTTACAAATACAACATTGAATTACATAGTGTAACATTGTCAAGACCAGACATTTTGGTCATTCATATAATCATCGAGTTTATAGTAACCTTTATTACAGAGGACTTGCTTAACATGGTTTTAAACTTTTTGTCTGGCAAGTTTAGAATATCCTCTTGGTGTCTTATTACAATAGCGTATACAGTGCCCCATGAAAGATGTGTTGACTTTACTAATTTAATGAATAAATTATGGAATACTAATTTATTTTTATTTCTTGTATTGTAATTGTAACTATGAACGTCACTGTTTTTGGGAAAGAGAACTTTTTGCGTACATATAAAATATTTTCGTAAATTCATTGACTGTAGAAAATCACGCAGATTATAAATGGCTCGAATTGCTCGCTTTTGAAGGATAAAGATCGCCTCAACATCTGTAGCACGGCCCCACAGCAGAATACCATACGACATGATACTATGGAAGTAGCTGAAGTACACCAGTCTCGCAGTAGCTATATCGGTTAGCTGTCTAATTTTCCGGACCGCATAAGCGGCGGAGCTCAGCCTACCCACTAGGGTTTCTATATGTGGACCACTATGTAGCTTCGAGTCAATCTACACCGTGTTAATGAATTAACGCAAAACTAGAAAGTAGTTGGTTTAAAATCGAGAGCAGAATCGAATTATCATGGTTTCAACATAAGTAATTTTTTTCAAAATATTAATTAATTTGTTTATTAAAATTTACTGAACTCGATCTCAACCCACCGATCGGGCACTCTCACCCTACTTACAACCAAGACAAGATTCTTAAAATGTATCCATGAGCACGTTAGCGCTTTCATTCATTGCTGAAATGATAACAAATCATTTTTGCCTCAAAACTTAAAATGCGAATAACTTAAAATTTTAACAATCAAAATAATGAAATTATTGTTTCATCCTAATTATTTAGTTGCAAATCAGTTGGTGTATGAGGTTTTGCGCTTATTCATTAACACGTTGTATATCGCTATTACAGTTTATTTGTATAAGCATCTTCTTCCACATTCTAACTATATGAACATGGTATTATGGAAACAAGTTCAAGTGTTAGCCCGCGCATGCGCCCGGTAATCCTATAACATAACCCGTGGCAATAGTAACGGTATACAGAGTATATCACCGAGTAGAGAATTATACCTCTCTATTAAAATAACTTCCATGTTCGGATGATACAGGGAAATCCTGTTATGGTATTCACATTTGAATTTATTTTATTTCTATATTATTATGTAACAAAACACCATCAAACTGAACAATTTTCACTATGGTGAGCGCGGCGAGCTAAGCGCTTGTCGGACTCGCCCATGATAGGGTTCCGTAGCCATTGTATAAGTAGAAAATGAAGAAACGTTTTTAATCTGTTATCTTACCTAAGAGAAGTTTTGAAACACAATGAATTTCCCGAAACTGGTTCTAAAGAAAGAACTTTACCGTAAGCTATATTTTATATTTATTATGTTGTATTAATAGGATAAATATATTAGTATAAATATTATATATTTTATGATGTAGAGTTTGGCCGCATCTTCTCTACAGCGACAACACGTTCCGACGCGGTAGTAGCTTTCAAAAAGATTTACGTTTGATAATTGTGCTGCAAGCTCCTATATTAAATAAATTATATTGACTTTGACTTTGACTTTATATTAGTCTCAGATTTTTCACTGCAGTATTTTGCGAGCGCGAATGTCGGGTTTCTCGTTTTGTCGTTCGTAGCATGCTGGCCCTACTGATCGTAACAACAAGTATTTCTTCGAATTATTAATTACAAAGATTACCTTTTATTATATTATTTTATTTTCTTCTTTGCGATATCTCCAGAGTTAAAGATAAAATCTAAAGGGTGTCTAAATTTATAACATTACTGAGAGTGTAGTTGACACTATCTGTAAATCTTTACTTATCTTGGTATTCGGATATTAACTGTATATTTGGAATATCGGATTTTATAATACTTCGACAAAATATCAAAAGAGAAAATAATATTACAGATATTGTCGAAATATTTAGAGGAAAGGAAACGACTGCTTCTGTTTATTTGTATGAATAATAGTCAAAGCATAAGATAAGCATATGCTCACGACTATATTCCCAAAGGGGGTAGTCAGAGATATTCTGAAACCTCAGAACATCCAAGTTTCACCAATAATTATAATGTTTAATCGTAAATTTCATTTTGTTTCAGGTAAGATTGACAATCTAATCTTCTGCTTGATTTGGAATCTATCAATACATAGATGAATCCAAATAAGGAAGATGCAAGATGCAAATATCAAGGTGCAGATGTAAAACTAAAACTAATTGAATCGAGGTAGGACCTATTCATTCTACTACGTGTGATTCGTGTTTTTGAATTCAATGACAATTTTCACGTAGCAATTTTATACACTTTTAGAGTTTACCCGCGACTTCGTCCACACGAATTATATACCAGATTTTAAGTTATCAATCAAAAATCGGTTCAGTAGTTTTGACGTGATGCTCGCACAAACAAACACACAGACAAAAAATCTAAAAAAGGTTGATTTTGAGTCACGGACACCTAAAAACCATATCGTAA
The DNA here is from genome assembly GCA_963924505.1 of Agonopterix alstromeriana. NCBI lineage: Eukaryota > Metazoa > Arthropoda > Insecta > Lepidoptera > Depressariidae > Agonopterix > Agonopterix alstromeriana. The sequence goes on from OZ004684.1 coordinate 3,170,081, forward strand.
ATTTTTCTTGCAAATATCTTTAATGTACAGACACACTTCTGTTACAGTTTTATAATAGTTAATATAAAATAGTGGCAAGGAAGGTTGCTGACCTACTCATTAAATTTAGGCATTTTTCTGTTAAATTATTACTCAGGTAAAAAAAAGCTGTAAATTAACAAGGAAATCCTCTTTCAAAGCAATCTGTAAGGAGTAAAAAAATATTTGCAAAAGATAAAAGCTTCAAGTAAATGAGAAAGTAAATATTGGTTTCAACTTATTTACTCAAGCAACAATGAGTCTACATTATTTTAAAATAAATAGCGCTAATTGCGAAAAAATTTGTTTTCAAGAAAAAAAAGTGTTTGCACGTAGTCCTGCTTTGTTCTTTTTTTTTGTCAGCAATTAAATAAACAGAAATGCCTATTTGTTGTGGGTATACTAACGGGCAGACATAAGTGAATATCCTGATTAATTTGTATATTCTAATGCGTATAATAATAACACAGTTCGGCACTTATCTTGTTTTAACGTTTATCGTCTATGTTGTTTGAACTTAACATCTCGCGTCTTCCCTTTTTTGGTTTTATCTGTAGTTTCAATAATAATAACTTTATTAATAATAGATTTATTTACTTAGGTACTTATACAAAATCTCTTTGCTGCGCTTTTATTGTAATTGACACGTCATTCCACTCCGAAACCCTAAATACACTAAGTGTATCTTGCTTAAGAGTGTTCGATTCGAACTTCCTTTGTACGCAGCGCGTTCGAGCGACTCCTATATTCTATTTTCAATATTAACCAATTAAAGTCAATGAAATTTTTAAACACGATATACAGGGTCTTTCTTAATATGCAGACACTTTTTTAAAGGGATGATCTGAACAAGTTTCTCTATGTCCCATACATTTGGCTCGAGTAGGTTTGCAGTTTTGTATGGAACAGATGATTTTTTTTTGCGATTTCGATGTTTGTGCCATAGAGATAGTTGTTCAATTTGACGGTTGATCATCCCCTTAAAAAGTGTCAGTATATTAACAAGGACCCTGTATGTAGATTTGTTTGTCAGATATCCGTTAAGGGTATATTACTGTTGGCACGTTCCACACAAACGAAGTCTGGTGATATTTTCAATACTAACCGATTAAACTCAATGAAATTTTGCGGAAACAATCTAGAAACAAATCTCTATGCTTGAAACGTGTCAAATTTTCCTTAAAATGTACAGATTTAAAGTTACAGTGCCTAAAAGATTTCCTTACAAATCTTAAATTAATCCTAGCATTGAAACTGTATATTTTAACGAAAATCGGACACTATAGCATAGAGATTTGTTCCTAGATTGTTTCTGCAAAATTTCATTGAGTTTAATCGGTTAGAATTGAAAATATCACCAGACTACGTTTGTATGCAACGCGCATTTACGCATGAATAAACTTCTCTTAAAATTATAGGTACATCAATTCTAGGATTAATTTAAGATTTGTATGGAACTCTTTCAGCCACTGTAACTTTGAAACTAGACATTTTAAATAACCATTGGCACATTGCGTTTAAAAATTGAAGGTGCATATCGTCTTAAATGTAATTTCGTATCGCTAAGTTCTTGGCCATCTCGAAAACGACCGCGAATTTATGTATGTTACTTAGGGAGCAAGTTGAGTGGGCTTTAATAATTCTGCTGAAAGCTAAGCTCAAATACCAGAAGCTTCAAATTCCTTTCAATGCTTTTACAATGCCATAAAATAATCCTTTACAATGAAAGCTCTTGCGTTTCCAATCGATTGATTTGCGATATCGATATGTTTTGCTTTCAAACATAAACAATAACTTATTAATAATATAAGCTTGAGATGTTGTGAAGGGAAGATCTTCCGCGGATCGTGTAACATTCGGGATCCAGCGCACATTTATTTCTTTTCTGTGTCCAGTTTTATCGCGCCTGCTAACTCGTTCGTTCGCGCGTAAAAAGAAAGAGAGCTAGGGCGCGATGGCGCTATATCGCGTCCCCATGTCGCGAGCGCAGGGGTTCTTAGTTGGACCTTAAATTTACGCAGACACTCTTGAAAACTTTAATAGCGCGATTTAATCCTAACATTGGCTAATGAGACGACGAAAGTTTTATGTGAACTACATAGAAAGAAACAAAGAAAAAACACAATACAACACCACAAAGTTACAATTTTAATAAAAGGCCAAATAAATGAAAATTGCGGCAAAAGTATTGGCTATTTGCACGACACTAGCGCTATCTAGCGCATTACGTATCTGAGAATATAATATGTTAGGCAAGGGAGTAACACTCCCTTGCCTAACATATCGTCGGCTTACCGGCAAAACTCATTAACTGCCTAAAAGTCACTAACTCAGTTAGATACACCATGATACTCACCGCGTCCAGCTCTACAAGATGCAAAAACCGTTATTTTGATATCCCTTCTCGTTTAGATTTTACGACTTGCAAAAAGTCACTATGTTCCGTTTTTTGACATTCTTGTTGCAAGAAACTCATTTTATTTAAATAAGTTACTAGAATTTTTAAATGAGATTTGAATAAAATTATCAACTTGAAATAATGAGTTCTCGTTGTAGAGGTTTACGTTGATTGAAGAAGAAAAATATATGTAAAATTCACTTGATGTAATTAATGAGTTTTAGGTGACAATCACACACCAAGAATAAACAATCCGCCTGTTTACAAACTTCACTAACATTGTATATCACGTTTTTGTTGTATCAAACTATTCATTTAGCTCAATGAAAAACATAGTAATCAAATATAATTACTTATGCATGGAATACGTCCTTTCCTAAAATTCACCAAACATTAGTTAGGTTAATACGCCCGTTACTAAAATTCCCACCTATCAATAGTTAGGTGAATTTTAGGAACGGACGTATTCCAAGCATAAGTAATTATGTTTGATTACTATGGTTTTCTTTGAGCTAAATGAACAGTTCGATATTACAAAAACGATTATTATTATTGTAACGTTGCGCGGCCTAAAATACTATAATTTAATATTCCACTTGGTAACAGTTTATGAAACTATAAACTTCCTTACTTATTTAATACTTTAATTACTTCTTATTATTAAAATTAATTATGTTTTATTTTAAGTAAAAGTTACATTGTGAAAATGGTGTTAGCTGTAGGTAATGCAATGTCATGTTTGCTAAATAAACTATGAATTTACTTTATTATTTCAAAGTGTGATCACCTTTAACGAGAAAGAAGAAGATTATTTTCATGCTACGAATTGATACCAAAAAGAAATGAGATGATGATTTCAAATATTAAAATGGTTAGTATAGCTTGTTTTACCACTTAATAATGTTCTTGTAAGCTTATCTAACAGATAGTTTGGCATATTTTTATGACAGATATGTCAAACAATTTGTCAGATAAGCTAACAAGAACATTATTAAGAAGTGGTGAAACAGACCCTGAATATCATATCATAAGTAAAGAGCTTAATTTTTATGTTACCTTTTAATTCTTTATTTTTACTGTTGTAAGACGTGTTTAAGACTAACCTCCGTATTCTTAGTAGCTTTCTTAAAATTTCCTCAGCCGAGTTAGGACGTTTTTAGCATAATTTGTATGACAAAAAAGTCTAAAACGTCCTCGACTCGACTGAGGGAATCTCAAGAAAACAACTAAGAATACGGGTGTAAAAGCCTGTTTCACCACTTCTTAATAAGATCGTGTTAGCTTATCTGACAAATATCTTTCAGACAACATAATAATAATTATGTCAAACGATAAGTCACATAACCTAAGTTTTTTATTAATTATTAAGATAAACAAAAAACCCGACTGCATAAAAAACCTATTAACTGAAAAGAGAAAAACAAGCTCTATCATCACTAATCAGCTATAACAACTTTGTTTGAGCAAATATAATTTGATTGTTATTAGGTAGGTATTGACACTAAGCTCATCCATTCTTAGACCGCATTCCTTCTCTTTCAAATCAGTCAGACAACTGTCCATATAAAGATTGAAGAGCCATGGCGACGCAACACATCCCTGTCTAACACCTCTAGAGATGTTAAACCAGTCTGTGTACGCCCCATTAACTCTGATACAGGCTTTAGAGCCCTCATAGAGGGACTTCAAAGCCTGCACTAAGCGATCATCAACCCCATATGCTGACAGTGTCGACCACATTTTACTCCTGTTCACTCGGTCATATGCCTTTTCAAGATCTACAAAGGCGCAGAATACTTTTTGGTGTTTTTCTAAGTATTTCTCTGAAATGCACCTTAAAGAACAGACTTGATCCATGCAACTCATACCTCTTCTGAATCACGCTTGTACGTCCCACATTTTTTCATCCGTTACATTCATCACTCTCTCAATCAAAACTTTAGCATACAGTTTGCCAACTACACTAAGAAGGCTGATGCCGCGGTAGTTCTTGCATTCTTGCTGTGAACCTTTGCCTTTGTATAATGGGACGATGACGGCTTTGCACCAGTCATCTGGTACTCGACCGTCTCTCCAGCATATATTAAAAAGCAGCATATATTCCACAGCAAGCTTGTCACTACACTTTTGCCACTTCTTAGCATTTCGACATTCACCCTGTCACACCCTGCAGCTTTACCTAGTTTCATACTTTTTAACGCTTTCACTATTTCATCTCCCGTAATTTCTTCATCCATCCCTATCTCTGAGCATGCTGGCTCTGAGTTTTCTCCGCTATCGGGAGCCACATCTTCGCATCAAAAAGCTGCTCAAAGTAATTCTTCCAACGCTCTAAAACCAGTCTTTCTTCGTTCAGCACTCTTCCATCCTCGTCTCTTATCCTCCTTCTCATTCATCACTCATTCGCTCTCAGGCCCATCCTGAACACGCACCACTCAGACTTCCCTCTCAACAGGGGCTTCGTCAGGATGTCTGCCACCATTTTAGCAGTTTCCACATAATCGATCACGATTATGCCAGACTCTACTGTTTCTCTTATGAAATGGTACCGAACATCAACATGTTTAGTGCGCTGATGATGCACAGGATTTGTAGCGATGGCTATTGCAGATTGACTGTCACTGTGTATGTATATAGCCTCTGAAGGAAGTCCTTCCACCAACTCTGTCATAAACCTGCTTAAGAAGATAGCTTCCTTTGCAGCTTCTGACATAGCTACATATTCAGCTTCCGCTGTGGAGAGAGCGACAGTCCTTTGTTTCTTGCTTTCCCATACTACTGCTCCTCCTTGCATAAGATATGCAAACCCGGAGAAAGACCTTCTGTCTGTTATGTCTCCAGCGTGATCAGCATCTGCATAAGCTTCAACTAACCTTGTATGTGTATTTCCCTTTTCGTAGGTAAGTTGAAGACCCTTGTTACCTTTTAGATATCTCAGTACTCTTTTAGCAGCTATCCAGTGCTCCATGGAATAGCATGAGTTAAACTGACTGAGGAAACTCACGACGTAGGCTATATCTGGTCGAGTGCATTGGGCCAGATATAATAATGAACCTATTAGCCCTTGGTAAGGTATATTCGTCTCACCAATCTCTTTCGGCTTCCAAGGTCTTTCATCTCAAACTTGGTCATAAGATCTCGTTTGACCTTCTTTATCTCCTCTGCATCATTCCAGAAGATCAACATTTCATCAACGTACACAGCCAAGATGATTATGAAAGTTTTTGGTTGAAAAGTTTAAGTACCTAATATCTAAATAATTGAGACTGATTTGCAATTTGTATGTTCCTACATAGTTTTAACATAGTTGTAAGTGATTCAAAAATCACTACTTGTCTAATTGTAAAAAACGGTCACTGCCAAAAGTCATCAACTATTTCTTTTGGCCTTTTAAAAAAAAACTGACAGTCCGATTGGATATTTTTTCATTTAATTTTGTTAATAAACGTTTATTACTACCGAATGCGTTTTCACTTATTCGACTAAATCCCACAAACAAAATTATGAACGATAACATTTCAAATCGTTTTTTGCGTTTCCTGTAAAGTTTGGGAACGATCACTTAATGAGTTTTGCCGGTAAGCCGACGATATTATCTCTTTAATGTTAAAATGAAGTAAAAACTAAATGAATGGGAAAATTTGACGATATTAAAAATATTATTATACCTGGAATCCCCGTTCTTCGCTACGAAATCCCCAAACACACTTTCACCCCGTTTTCACCTTTGGGAGTTTAATTGAAAAAACAAATCTTTGTACCTAGGTGCCGATAGAAATATTCTTTTGGATGCCTTTGCCCTTTAAGTTGGTAGTCTTTGTAGTTTTAGAGATTTCGTGTTGAGTGAATATAAATATAGATTTGCATACATTAAAGCAAATTTTATACAGCTTTAGGTAGATAAAGTGCAAATGTATCGTGCGCTACGATCGGCATTGTTGCTTAGTCAGTTGTTCAGTAAGCTTCGCTACTGAATACAAGGGCATATTATATTTTAGATACAAGAAGGATTTAGAACTTCTTATCTGTTTATGATAAAAATGTCGCCTTGACATTATCTGTGTAGTGATAAGAGTTTGGTTTATTTATCTTCGGGTTCATTCTTATGACATAGAGTAAATATTAATGTCCAGTTGTATGTCAAAATGTTCTGGCTACTTATTTGTTTTAAGAAACTAGATAGGTGACTTACCTTAGCTTGAAAAATTTTTCTACGCTTGAATTGTTTCCATACGCTGTCTTCAAAAGCAGTTTTTAATACCGAGACAAAAGGGAAGATCTTCCTTGGGCTACCGGAAAGCTTCCCTTTTTTTCGTTTCTTTACAAATCGATTGCGTCTATAAAATTATTAACTATTAACGATATAGATATTTTTTGTATTTTTTTACAACCAAAATAGAATTCTTGTATCTTAAACATTAAACGGTACATCGAGTAGAGTCGGTCGGTAGGTAGTAGGTACTACGGTTTTGTATGAAAGAACAGATTTAAAAAAATCTTAAATCGATGTTGGCTCTACAGGGTGCAAGGAAAAGTATCATTAACCTTTAAACCACATACTCTACCCATCAAACTGAACAACTTTTACCAAACCAGTCAGAACAAAAAAATATCAGCTGTCCCATACTAAACTGCGATACCTACTCGATTCAAACGTATGGGACAGCAGATTTTTTTTGTTGGTATGGTAGAGTATGTGGTTTAATGGTTAATTATACTTATTCCTTACACCCTGTGTAGTGAAAGTGGTTTTGTTTGATAGTTTGCACCAACCATTTAAATATTGCTAACTAGGGTCTTTACTTCGCAACTTTCTTTCTCCTCCTATCTTCTTTCATTAAATTCGATATAGTGCGGGATCCAAGACAAAGGGGTTGCTGGATTCCATTATCTAGTGTTGTGAGTGGTCGTTGCTGTTTGTCTACAGAAGTTACAGTGGTGGTGGTATGCCCGAAAACTAGATGCATTATTTGAATAGGAATTAAGCATAAGCATATGCTCACGACTATGTTCCCCGAGGTCGTAGTCAGAGATAATCTGAAACCTCAGAACATCCACGTTTCACTAGTAGTACCGAAACTGTCCAGTGTGACGGGGAGTGAACCCGTCGCCACTTGTAATGGACAGTAGGTACAATAAATACCTTGAAATTTAAACATGCAGGTTTCCTCACGATGTTTTCCTTTACCGATAGCCAGTGGTGTTACAAATTATATATAAATTCCGAAAAACTCATTGGTACGAGTCGGCCTGAACGGGGATCGAACCATCGCCTCCTGCACGGCAAGGTTACTCGCCACTGCACCACTGCATTTTGAATAGGAATTAGGATGTGTGAAATTATAAAAATAACTCTCAACTAAATTATACTGTTGTTGACAGTTCCATATTCCAAACAAAGCAAAGCAGCTCGTTCTAATAAAAAAAAACGACATATGGCAAGCATATGCAAGCAATATTTCATTCTTCTGTCACTTCCTCCTTTTTTGTACAAACCTTTTTTTCTGTGGTGTTTCACAAATTAACCGATCCATAAAAGAGTTAACAAGATCTTTATTTACGACTCCAAAATGGTTTTAGCTTTGAAGATGTGGCGGCCCACATAGTATCTTATATTCTATCCTTCATACATAAAGTATATAAATAAATATTCAAGTATATACCCACATATCAATACACAATAATACTATATAGCATACTACACAATACAGTACTATACACAAATACATACATAAATAAACCATAACTAATTATATACAATAAAACAAACAAATACTTACCTGTGTCGACACACCTTACATTAGCTATGCAGCGCGACCGCCAGTCGGCACCTATGGACAACGGGCCCGGCGATCGTCAAAACATACCTGCTCCCGCGCCGCGTCATCGGCGATGCACCGTGCGCCCCCCGCTGCCCGCGCCCCGCTATCGCAGTCCTGAGCTCACCCGGCCTAGGACACGTCGTTGCGCTCCTCGTAGCTACCTATTGTTTCGCCTAATCCAGTGCTTACCGCTTATGCTTTGCTGTATGTGTAGACCTAGTTGCAATAAACTTTATAACATTGTTGTGAATAAAATAAACATTGTGTGTGGTGTATATACGGACAATTTCATTGGAGTCATCCTGCGCACCACCTACATTGGTGACCCCTATCCTGGACATCGGATCGTATCCTTCGGAAACTTATACACTGGAAACGCAGTAAGCAGTAAACAAATAATTAATAATGTCGAAATCTGATGACAATCCATTCAAAGACGCGCAAGGCGGAAGCGAAAATGGCGGCGAAAGGTCGTTGTCCACTGGTTCCGACACATTCCGTGTCGGAATGAAAGTACCACCATTTTATGCGCATGATCCACAGCTATGGTTTGCACAAATTGAGGGGCATTTCGTCTTATCAGGAATCACAGTAGACAATACTAAGTTCCACTACGCGCTTTCATATTTAGACGCACAATATGCTAAGGAAGTAAGAGACATCATTATCAGTCCACCTACGCAAAATAAGTTCGAAACTCTAAAAAATGAGCTTATTAAACGACTGTGCGATTCAAGGGAAAAAGAAGTCAAGCAACTGCTGACGGAAGAGGAACTAGGAGACAGGAAACCTTCCCAGTTCTTACGGCACCTTAAGCAACTCGCAGGTACTGACGTACCAGAAAGCTTCCTTAAATCTATCTGGACTAGTCGTTTACCGATGAATATGCAGACACTCATAGCTTCCCAACCATTAGCACTCACATTGGAGTCACTAGCTGAATTGGCAGATCGCATAAAGGATCTTGCGCCAAATACCCTACAAGTAGCGAGTACTTCGAGAGACAGCGCAATGGACGGAATGGCGAAGCAGATAGCGGAACTGACGAAGCAAGTTCAGGCTTTGGCTTCAGGCCGAAATTCTCGACCCAGGTCCAATCATCGTGCTAATAATCACTTTAACGGACGCAGCCAAAGCCATACAAGATCAGAATCCAGTTACCGGAAATACCCCGTCTGCTGGTATCATTCAAAATTCGGCGAAAAATCCACCAGATGCATTAAACCCTGCGATTACCATTCAGGGTCGGGAAACCCAAAAGGCAGTCGGTAAAGGCGACTAGCGATTGCCGAAGGCCCGGTCGCCTGTTCGTCACTGATCGTCGAACGAAAACACAATTTCTGGTCGATACAGGAAGCGACCTTTGTGTTTTCCCGAGGTCAGCCATACGCGAACGCCGGCTCAAAACTACGTACCAACTATACGCTGCGAACGGAACCGTCATCGACACATATGGCTCCGTGCACCTACAATTGGACTTGGGACTACGCCGCGAATTCAATTGGCCTTTTACCGTGGCAGATATCAGTAAACCCATTATAGGCGTCGATTTTCTCTCGCATTATGACTTAATAGTCGACTGCAGAAATCAACGGTTACTAGATAACATCACATCACTCTCTTCATCAGCAGCACTAGTTAATTCGTCAAATACGATATCTTCAATCAAGACACTATTCGGCGAATCAAAGTATTATGATATCCTAAGAGAATACCCTGAAATAACCCGACCATCTGGGAATAAAACAAAACCACGCCATAACACAGTACATCATATTCGTACCCAGCCCGGCCCACCAGTTCACTGCACACCACGTAGACTAGCGCCAGATAAGTTAAAGATTGCTAAACAAGAGTTCGAGGACATGCTTCGCAACGGCACAGCAAGACCGTCAGAAAGCCCTTGGTCCTCACCCCTTCACTTAGCACCGAAAAAAGATAATGGCTGGAGGCCGTGCGGAGACTTTCGAATGCTCAATAAACGTACCATCCCAGACCGTTACCCAATACGTCACATCCACGATTTTTCACACAACCTAGCAGGATGCACTGTCTTCTCCACCATTGACCTGGTAAAAGCATATAACCAGATCCCAATACACGAAGATGACATTCCTAAAACCGCCATAACGACACCATTTGGGCTTTTCGAGTTTCCATATATGACGTTTGGACTACGCAATGCAGGACAGACTTTCCAACGGTTTGTGGACGAAGTAACTAGAGGGATGAACTTCGTCTACGCATACCTAGATGACTTCCTAATATTCTCCAAAAACGAACAGGAACACGAATCTCACTTGCGGCAACTATTCAACAAGTTCAAGGAATATGACATCGTGATAAACCCAGCAAAGTGCGTATTTGGCGTCTCACAAGTTAAGTTTCTAGGGTACCATATTTCGACACAAGGAACAAAGCCGTTGGACACAAAAGTTGATGCCATCAAGCTTTTCCCACCACCAAAAACCGTCAAGCAGCTGCGGAGATTCCTAGGAATGGTAAATTTTTACAGGAGATTCCTTCCAGGTGCCGCCAAGTTACAAGCCCCACTCAACGGGCTCACTGCTGGTTGCGTGAAAAGCACACAGGCGATCAAACTGCAAGATGAGACACTCGCCGCATTTGAAAAATGCAAGGAAAGCCTATGTAAAGCAGCACTTCTCGCACACCCGGATTGCGAGGCCCAATTAGCCGTAGTCACGGACGCTTCGGACACAGGGATCGGTGCTGTACTGCAACAACGGAAGAAAGACGAATGGCAACCACTCGCATTTTTTTCAAGAAAGCTCATACCATCACAAATCAAGTACTCACCATATGACAGAGAGCTACTAGCCATCTACGAGTCCATAAAATACTTCAGACATATGCTGGAAGCACGAATATTCACGGTGTACACGGATCATAAACCTCTCTGTTTCGCTTTTAACTCGTACAAACAAAATTGCTCCCCGAGACAGTTTAGAAACCTCGACTTTATTGCCCAATTCACCACCGACATTAAACATATTTCCGGAAAAGATAACGTGGTGGCAGATACATTGTCAAGAGCTGATCTCATCGAAAAACCAACTGAAATGAAACAGCTGGCTCGGTCGCAACTAGAAGACTCCGAATTGAAGCAAATCCTTGAAGGCGGCACATCACTCCAACTCAAGAAGATAAATTTACCAGGAACTCACTATGAGCTATACTGTGATATCAGCAAACCAGTTCCCAGGCCTTTCGTCACGAAGGATCTACGCGCACAAATCTTCAAAAGCCTCCACTCGCTAAGTCACCCAGGCTCCAATACCACAGCAAAGTTAGTGGCTGAACGATTTGTATGGCCCAACATGAGAAAAGATTGCAGAGAGTGGTCAAGAGCTTGCATTCCATGTCAGCAAGCAAAAACAACTCGACATGTGTCTTCAGACCTCGGTACTTACAAACTTCCGAAAGCTCGTTTCACCCAAATACACGTGGATCTCATTGGACCTCTCCCGCCATCGCACGGATACCGCTATTGCCTCACCGCAGTGGACAGATTTACACGATGGCCTGAGGCAATACCCATTGTGGATATAACTGCAGAGACAGTAGCTAAAGCGCTCATATTCGTATGGATATCCAGATTTGGTTGCCCTACGCACATAGTCACGGATCGCGGAAGACAATTTGAATCCGCTCTATTCAAATATTTGTCCGAGATAGCGGGCTTCCAACATCACCGTACTACGGCATACCACCCTGCCTGCAACGGCCTAGTGGAAAGATTCCACAGACAACTCAAGGCAGCCATTGTCTGCCACGCAAATGAAAGTTGGACAGAATCACTGCCCTTCGTACTATTAGGAATCCGAAGCGCATTCAAAGAAGACCTACAGACATCTTCCGCAGAACTTGTATATGGTGAACCTCTCAGACTGCCTGGAGAATTTTTTCACCCACAAACTGCAACCACGACAGACCTGGCTGACTTTACGGCACGTCTAAGGAAAATAACACAAGACCTGCAACCCATTGCAACGTCGAGGCACTGCAAAAACAAGACGTTCGTATTTAAGGACCTTGCTAAAACAAGTCACGTATTTCTAAGGGACGACACAATACGAGGTTCACTACGTCCTGCATACACAGGCCCACACGCCGTAATGGAAAGGACAGATAAAGTGTACAAAATAATGCTAAATGGAAAACCAGTTACCGTATCCATAGACCGCCTAAAACCGGCATACATACTGGAACAGAATGAAGAGACCAGAATCCCACACGAAACCCAAGAAAAAGAGACCAGTAGAGAAGATGATACGCAAAGACAAACAAAATCAGGGCGCCGAGTACGATTTCCGGACTTTTATCGCCCGTAACACGGTCTCTGGAGGGGAGTGATGTGGCGGCCCACATAGTATCTTATATTCTATCCTTCATACATAAAGTATATAAATAAATATTCAAGTATATACCCACATATCAATACACAATAATACTATATAGCATACTACACAATACAGTACTATACACAAATACATACATAAATAAACCATAACTAATTATATACAATAAAACAAACAAATACTTACCTGTGTCGACACACCTTACATTAGCTATGCAGCGCGACCGCCAGTCGGCACCTATGGACAACGGGCCCGGCGATCGTCAAAACATACCTGCTCCCGCGCCGCGTCATCGGCGATGCACCGTGCGCCCCCCGCTGCCCGCGCCCCGCTATCGCAGTCCTGAGCTCACCCGGCCTAGGACACGTCGTTGCGCTCCTCGTAGCTACCTATTGTTTCGCCTAATCCAGTGCTTACCGCTTATGCTTTGCTGTATGTGTAGACCTAGTTGCAATAAACTTTATAACATTGTTGTGAATAAAATAAACATTGTGTGTGGTGTATATACGGACAATTTCATTGGAGTCATCCTGCGCACCACCTACAAAGATATGATGCAATCTATGACGACATTGAACCGTTAGTTTTAACAGACAAAGAAATTCATTTCAGTACGAAAATAGAAATAGTTGAAGACAATTACCAAGAATGACACCAAGTTTGGCTGAAGTCACACTATAAGAAAGACTGTGGTACTATATACAACACTTAATATAAATAAATATCTTGGACGTTGTCACTCCTATCTTCTAGCCAGGAGCCCGATTGCGTTAAGTTAAAACATCGAAGTTCTTATCAAATTTCAGTTCTAATCACATTGTAATCCAATTACTATTCAACTATGCTGAATTCCGCATCGCGCTCAACTCTATGTATCTGACAGCCCTTAACGTCTGAGCGATCTGTCAAAACGGCTCTAACGGCTGTCAAGAGCAGTGCCACGATTAGCGCAATACCAAATAGTATACAGGTTGTAACAAAACACCCCAGTAATACCACGGAATACATCAAACTGAACAACTTTAATTATGGAGCCAACTTCGAAATCCCAAAAAAAATCAACTGTTTCATAAAAAACTGCAGTACCAACTCGACTCAAAAGCTGATTTATTTTTCGCGATTTCGATTTCAGCTTCATAGCGAAAGTTGTTCAGTTTGATAGTCTGTTCAGTCGGTTACACCCTGTAGTTTATAGGTACCTGCGTATCTTATTTTCCTTTCAAATATCACATTGACGTACCTAATAGAAAGCTATCAGAAAGCGAAATTGCAGTGAAAATCTCTAGCAATAAAAACAAGCAAAGACGTGAATAGTGTTATTTGTTGCTCTTTTACAATTAGTAATAGTACAGTCGAGGTAGTTGTTAGCAGCTGTAACTTAAACTTACTTGGTTGCTCGAAGTTTCACCTAGAATTGAAACCTAGACGAGTGGATTATTGCATAGCATAGCATAGCATAGCATATGCTCACTACTATATTCCCGAGGATTGTTTTTTGTATCGCTAACTGCGCTACAAAATACAATCCTTGATAATATATTTGATTATTTTGTACTATGATAATATATTTGATTATTTTGTAACACAAAACTTCTTTATTTGGAGCAATTTTTGCAATTTGATTGTATTTCTATCATATTCGTCTACATTATAATGCGTATAACAAAAATCACATGCATATCACAACTTAGCCGAACGGCCCATACATGGACGCATTGTCATTTCGAAATGTGCCACCATCTTTATTTTTTACGTGCTATGCCAAGAAAAGCGCGCATGACGTTTTTCTCTTCTTGTCACTTTGTCGTGGATTAGCATGCTTGCTGCGCTGCACGTGTTCTATTTTTAAATAAGTAGGTATGTTTCCGGTGTTATAGGCTAATCAATAAAACATAAATGTCAATACCACAACATCGAGTTCGATAAACTACGATAAGATAGCGTGACATCGGAACACCACTAGTGACATAACATTTATTTACTTTTTTCCTTCTTCTTATCGTGTAGGCACTGGTAGGCACAGAAAGCCCTGGTGTCAGAGCTTTTTGTCCCACTGCTGGGTAGCAGGACAGAGGCCTCCCCCCTTTTCCTCCAATCCTCCCTATGCAACGCGAAATTGGGCCAACCGTTGAGGAGGGTATTCAAATCGAGGCTCCATCTTCTCTTGGGTCTTCCTCGACGTCGGCAACCGTCTTGTGGAACCCATTCTGTGGCCATCTTGGTTCTCCTCTCCGGGTGCATACGGCAGATATGTCCCGCCCAGTTTCACTTCAGCAGAGCTGTTTTTAGGCCTACGTTCGCTCTACCAGTTTTGGAGCGCAGATCTGTGTTTCGCACCCGAGCTGTTAATTTTATACCTTAAATGCTACGCTCTATAGTTCGTTGGCAAATCTTGAGACTGGATATCTGATATTCGGTCAAAGACCAAGTCTAAGCACTTGCTGAGCACCATAAGTTAAGATGGGCAAGATGCACATATCGACGAGATTTCGCGTGAGTGTCAGAGTGAGGAGTTTTGTCAAAAGAATGAAAGACTCGAAAAAATATCATAATGGTAGGAACTATATATCTAATTTTGAATGGTGCTGTCTCATAAAAGTTCGATCATTGCAACACTTATTTTACAGGGTAATAAAAAATCTTGTTTATTCTTAACTAATACCTCAATAGGTTACGTTTAACTTTATATTGTTACCTATGTAGTTAAATATTACCTCACATTTATAACGCTTTTGCTGTTGAAGTGAACCACTTACATACAATATTAGATAACTTTTATGATTGATAAAAAATAAGAGACTAATATACGTAACATGGTTTACATAATATAATTGCATTTTACTGGTCCGTAAATAGGTAGTAATTGGAAAAAGAGACAACTTCTACACCATGGCCGTGGTCCAGTGTTTAGTAACCATGTCTGCCGTGCAGTAGGCGATGGTTCGATCCCCGTCCAGGTGAGTAATTTTTGAAACTCATACTTTGAACTCAGCAGTTGAAAATGTCAATATTACTATGGAGATAATGCACCTTTAGACATCTGATTTGACTTTCAAAAATCATACTTCAGGAGTGCGATTTTGAAAATCAAATCAGCTGTAGAAAGATGCGTATCTCTATAGTAATTTTAACATTTTCAACTGCTCAGTTCAACGAATGAGTTTCAAAAATCGCACTCCAGGCCGACTCGTACCAATGAGTTTTTTCCGAATTTATGTTCGATTTGTAACACCACTGGCTTTTCGGTGATGGAAAACATCGTGAGGAAACCTGCGTGCTTCAATTTCGAGGCATTTATTATACCCACTGTCCATTATAAGTGGCGACGGCGTCACTACCCGTCACACTGGACAGAATTTCGGTAGGTACTACAAGTTAAACGGGGATGTTCTGAATTTTCAGAATATCTTTGATTACTCCCTCGGGGAATGTAGTCGTGAACATAGGCATGTATGTATGTAGACAAGGGTTTCTCAACTTTTTTTGAATCGAGGTTCCCTGATATTGTTTTTACTTTATTTAAAACTACAAACGCAGATTTTTAGAGATTTGAATAAATAATCAAATACAAACGAAATAAGTAATGCATAGTGAAATTGATATCATTAGCATCGTTTTAAACTTAGAGTCTACTCATCAAACTGAACCACTTTTACTATGGGAGCAAATCGATCGGGGCAACAAACCAAATCAACTGTTCCATACTAAACTGCAACGCCTACTCGACTCAATTGTATGTGCAACAGCAGATTTTTTTTTGCTCCGTTCGGTTTGCTCCCCATAAGTGAGAGGGAGAAAACTGAAAACCAAACAATGACTACAATATGACATTCTTATGGAAATGTTGTATAATTGTTTAGAAATAAAAAATAACGATTCAGGGGCTCGGTACCCTCTTAGCTCAATGTTCACTCAAAATCCTTCTAAATTGGTCAACTCCCGGCCACAGATTTTAACTTTTTTCCCCGACTGCGACTGCCTATTATACGCATTCGTAACCAAAAAGCGTCGAGATAACTTCGCGGAAAGATTTAACGATCTTTAAGTTCTCTGAAACGATAGTGGTTTTTATGGACTTTAGCTTTTCAAAGAGAAGATACGATTTACGTAGAAAGTCTTCTTAGTTTAATCTATAAATGGGGATTAAGATATTAGAGTGCTGAAACATTTATTTGTCTAATAATTTATTTTATAGAGAACTAGATTTTACTAACGACTTCATCTGTACTATCTCCCGTATTCGTAGCGTGATATGATAAGTGTACAGTCGCCATCAGATATATCTTAGCAAACAAGGTGTTCAAATATTTCTGAGCATTTTAATTTTCAATAAATTATTTACAGTAAATGTTACCAATTATATCTTAACATTTATTGTGTCATAAATATCTGAACAGCTAATTTTGAATAATTGCTTTACATTATTTAAAATTGAAATGTACAATAACGAAATAAGGTCTTTATTCCTAAACTGATCAGGTGTCAGGTTTATGGTCACCCTGACTGTGTAGATATATTTGATGTTCTAGGCGTTCAGATATTTTTGATTGGTTATGTGCAAAGAAATTATTGAAAATAAGAACAGCTTCGAAATATTTGACCACCTTGTTTGCTATGATATCTGATGGTGACTGTACCAGTTTTTGCGTCTAATTATAAGTTTTTCAACACAAAAAGTTTTATCAAAATAGGTCCTGTAGTTTTTGCGTGATTCTCGAACAAACTAAACAAATAGATAAACACAATTGGACGTCAAGTATTCCTAAACAATATATCTTTTTAATGTAAATTGTTTCATAATATTTCCATAAAAATCTTTAATTAAAAACTTTGTCCATTCTGTCTGTATGTCCTGCCTTAATAACTCGCTCATTTTTCACCTCTTGTCCAATCGAACGAAACTCCCTTAGAAACTCAATCGATATAATGCTTCTGTCTCGAGATATATGCGCTCAGTCAAAAAAAGGTCCGTACCCTGCGCTTAAATTCTGTATCTCTTGTAAAACTCGCGTTAGTTACGTCAGTGGAAATTCCGAACAATGATGACGAAATTTTGGTAAAACCAAAGCTGAGAGAACTTTCATCGGTCGTGAAAAATCTGCCAAATCCATTTTGTGCTGTCGGATTTTCCGTAGGTAATTCGGTGACTACTAACTATTTTTAGCCGACTGCGTCAGAAGGAAGGTTATGTTTTTCGAGCGTATGTATGTATGTATGTATTTATGTATGTTTGTATGTCTATTTCTTTGGCACGGCCTACAGCCTAAACGGCTTGATGGATTTTAACGTGTGAGGTTTCATTGGATTCGTAAAAATCGTGAGAGTGACAAAAGGTATATTATTTCAAGATGGCGACTACGAATTAAAAAAGAGAGGGGGAATAAACAATTTTTTTTTGTTAAAAATAACAATATGGGTATCAAATGAAAGCTAGTAATCAGACGATTCCAAATATATAGATTTTATCCTACTTATATGTTTTCGTTTCGACACAAGACTAAAAAATATGAAATTAACTAAATTATTAAGATAAACAAAAAACCCGACTGTATAAGAAACCTATTAACTGAAAAGAGAAAAACAAGCTCTATCAACAGCTGATTTTTATATAGCGATTTCGATGTTGCTGTCATATAGAAAGTTGTTCAGTTTGATGGTCTGATCATTCCCTTAAAAAAGTGTCAGCATATAAAAGAAGGACCCTTATCGCAATTGGTTTCTATGTAATATTATGTTTGCTTGCATAACTCCCCGAAACTAAGAGTTTTTTTATGTCGTTAATAAAATATAAATTTTGCGTAAAAATTTATGTGAAATTTAATAATACAGTTTATTTGCTATAAAAGTGCAGGTGCGTGGGCGAAAATTTTATTTCTTTATTTCGTTTTGCTATAAATCTAGTATTTACGAGTTACTCCACTTTGGTAGTGTCGTTAAATTTGAAGTTATAGGTCTAACCGAATTAGAAGAAAAACGTCATAAATACCTACTTTTACTGATGTAATGATGATTTGCAATATACATATAGGATAATTCTTTATATGCTGACACTTTTTAAAGGGATGATCAGACCGTCAAACTGAACATCTTTCTCTATGGCACCAACATCAAAATCGCGAAAAAATATCATCTGTCCCATACATTTGGCTCGAGTAGTTTTGCAGTTTATGAAACATCAGATTTTTTTTGGGATTTCGATATTGGTTCCCAAGTGAAAGTTGTTCAGTATGATGGTCTAAACCACCCCCTTAAGAGGATATAATTCGGAGCGCGCTCCATACACACGTACTATGGCGATATTTTCAATACTAGCCAATTAAAGTCAATGAAATTTTGCTGAAACAATCTTGAAACAAATATCTATGCTTGTATGGAGTCCGATTTTCGTTAAAATATATAGTTTATTTTTTTCGTGATTTCGAAGTTGGTCCCATAGAGAAAGTTGTTCAGTTTGATGGTCTGGTCATCCCTTTAAAAAACTGTCAGCATATTAAGAAGGATCCTGTATAAAGCTAACTTAAATTAATAGTATGGAAAATTCTGCTTAAACATTTTGTT
Source organism: Agonopterix alstromeriana (assembly GCA_963924505.1). Taxonomy (NCBI): domain Eukaryota; kingdom Metazoa; phylum Arthropoda; class Insecta; order Lepidoptera; family Depressariidae; genus Agonopterix; species Agonopterix alstromeriana. Next base: position 3,189,256 of record OZ004684.1, read on the forward strand.
AGCGCCCTAATGTTAGTTTGATAGCTTAAACGGTCGTAATCAAAACGTATCGAGTGCTGAAATTACGCGCAATTCTACTATTTCCCACATTTGGTCTGTGGTGATATCCACACTGGTCTTGAACCGCCTACAGTTTCCAACAAACTAAAGTATCAATCAATCAAATTAAGAGCCCTGAACCGTATTTTGACACAGCATTAAATTTTCTACATTAATCTTATCACGAACAGCTGGACAAGGGCAGTTTGCTGCAAACACAGAACTGGTCTGTGGCTGCAAACGATCTTTGTAATTTACGTCTAAATGTCCTGCAGAAAAAAAACGTTCCATACAGGGTATAACAAAACACCCCAGTAATACTTAAGGGGGTTCATCAGACCATCAAACTGAACAACTTTCACTTACCATCCATTCCTTTCTTTTCTTATTACCATTTCAGTTACCATTCTGTTTTAAACTTTTTTCAAAAAGGTGTCTGTGGTTTATGTAAAAGACTGTATGTGTGTCGGAGCTACTGGTTTACTAATATTATTGTATCGGATACGTTAACTAAATAATTAGTTTAATAATTAGATATAAGAAAATACAAACATCAAATCTGCAACACGCTTCGGCAAAAATGGCGACATATCCGTATAATAAAAAAAATAAAAATAAACAGGATCCCAATCAACAACATGCTTCGTCAAAACTTAAATCTATACACTCTAAATCTGCTACACGCTTCAACAACTTAAAGACTAACGCGCACTCAAAGGCCCAGCCCCACGCAACCCAGGCTCCATAGTCCGCATGACACTAGCGGCATTTCCCCTTTGGTCGGTCAGACAACCTCTGTACCAAAAAAGCGTTAGAGCGCGGGTCACCGACGCCCGATCTCCTGCACAAAAATGTTGGCATCGGTACCTCAAGGATCAGCAGTCAAAAACGCGACCGGAACGAAGTCGTAAGCCTCTGCCAAATTACTGTACTAATACCTCTTGTGCTCATGCTCCGCCGCTGAACCCGGGGCTCGCATGGTCCGATCTAAATGGGAAAACCTACCTACCTACCGACCTAAGAAGAAGATCAGATACGATGCTTATGGGAAGAGATGGGGTGGTCTATTCTAAGCTATGTACAACACAGCTTATTCATTATATCGGTCATTACACGCAAGCAGCAATCTTCAACGTTTCATTAACCTTCCGGGTATCATTATCGCGTAAAAGCTTCCACATATCTCTGAGCAACCGCGAATAACTTGCACCCAGCCATGTTGACAACCGCCATTATAAAACCGCAAGTGTAGAGTTACTGCATTCGCTTGCATTTCTCTTAAAGTTTATGGGAAACCGTTGGAGGTGGCGCGTGTTTGATACCTAATTGTTTATCCTACTAATAATTATAAATCTGAAAGCGTGTGACGATGTTTGGATGATTGTGAATCAATCACGCATGTGGCTTAAAGAATACATAATTAAAAATGCATACGAGTATATTGAAAACGCTTAACACTTAAAACACATACGAGTAATCATTATAATCCATAATGTTTATGTGTTTTAAGTCATTTAAAAAGAATATCTTTAATATGAATAGCGTAAAATGAATACACATTATTTTCGGGTGGACTAGATAAACAGTAGCAATTCGGTTCAGGCAACCGCCGTCCGCTGCCGCGGCACGCTCGCTGCGCTCGCTCGGCTCGTGCGCTGTGATCGCAAGAAACCTAAAATGCTGGTCGCTACGCTCCTCGCTGACCTAACCGGCTGAGTTAGATCTGGGGTCAAAAAGTTTTCAAAGTTATGAATGTTCATGTATAGTTTTTCAGCTAAAGTTATCTCTGATTTAGATATTATTTTGAAGTCGTGTCACTCGTCCTTACCCTCCTGGAGTACACAGGATTGAAAACGATACAATCAAATATGAGTGGAATGTAGTGAATCGTCTACCGGTTTTAGTCTAGCCACACGGTATGGGCATCAAAGATGTTGATGATGGCTGTTGAGAAAGTCTCCTCTAATGACACCCATCTGATTATTACGATCCCGTACGAAGTGACTAAGGGATATGGTTTTCTATGCAATGTTGACACGTCATTTTTTCAAGGTGAGCCTCGCTACAACTGCTTGCTATTAGACATTTGGTAGTTGTAGCAAGATTTCTGTCTACCCACCCCCTCTGATTGAGGTCGTGAATTTATGTAAGTGTGTATGTAGATATCAATATGACAAGGTTTTTCTTATTGCTGTCTCCCCGTTTGCAATGGAGGGAAGACAGATATTTGTTTTTCCTACTCCTCCTATCTTCTTTGATTAATTCATTGCGGGTTCGAAGACAGATTAGAGTCATCCCCCGGGCTCGCTGGACTTCATTGTCTAGTGTTGTGAATGGTCGCCGCTGTTGATCCTGGTTCACAGGAGTTACAGCGGTGGGAATGTGTGGTGGGACTATGCCCGAAAAAAATTACACGCTTAAGGGTATATTACTGTTGGCGAGCTCCATACAAACGAAGTCTGGTGATATTTTCAATACTAACCGATTAAACTCAATGAAAATTTGCAGAAACAATCTAGAAACAAATCTCTATGCTTGTATCGTGTCAGATTTTCCTTAAAATGTACAGTTTTAAAGTTGCAGCGCCTCAAAGATTTCCATACAAATCTTAAATTAATACTAGCATTGAAACTGTATATTTTAACGAAAATCGGACTCGATACAAGCATAGATATTTGTTTCTAGATTGTTTCTGCAAAATTTCATTTAGTTTAATCGGTTAGTATTGAAAATATCACCAGACTTCGTTTGTATGCAGCGCGCATTGGGAATAAACTTCTCTTAATTGCACAAGTCACAAACTCAGACTACAATCGGTACACGTCCAAGTAAGAATAGAAATTGGTATATCACGAACAGCATTTTCGAGACGCTCGAATTTGATAACTAATGTTAACCTGACATGGTTAAGGGGATATAATTCGGAGCGCGCTCCACACAAACGTACTATGGTGATATTTTCAATACTAACCAATTAAAGTAAATGAAATTTTTCTGAAACAATCTTGAAACAAATATCTATGCTCGTATGGAGTCCGATTTTCGATAAAATATACAGTTTCAATGCTAGGATTAATTTAAGATTTGTATGGAAATCTTTGAGGCACTGTAACTTTAAAACTATACATTTTAACGAAAATCTGACTCTATACAAGCATAGAAATTTGTTTCTAGAATGATTCTGAAAAATTTCATTGAGTTTAATTGGTTAGTATTGAAAATATCACTATAGTACGTTTGTATGGAGCGCGCTCCGAATTATATCCTCTTAACAATATTATATTGGGCATGCAAATAGTGGGAGAGGGTTATCATTTGTGTAAACTGAGCGTGTGTGTGAGCTTATTTGTCTATTTACCGAGGAAAAACCAGGTTTCTGAACATTTGATCTTCAGTATACAAGGTGTTACAAAAATACAAATAAACATTTTACCATAACACAGGGGTTGGTTTAGACCATCAAACTTTCACTGTGGGACCAATATCGAAATTACGAAAAAAAAACAGATTTTCCGTACTAAACTACAAAATCTAAGCGAGCTAAATGTATGGGACAGCAGATTTGTTTTTGAGATTTCTATGTTGGTTCCATAGTGAAAGTTGTCCAGTTTGATGGTCTTAACAACCCCCTTAAAAATGTTTAAATATTTATTTTTACGTTTGTAACACCTTGTATTTGGAACTCGATTTCTACGAGATACCTATCTTGCCAAAACTAAACCCACTTCTAAAAGGGGTTCTGTCTGTTGTATTGTGATGTACGGAAGAATGCATGCATATACTCACGACTATATTCCCCGAAGGGGTAGTCAGAGATATTCTGAAACCTCAGAACATCCACTTTTCACCAATAGTATCGAAACTCTGTCCAGTGTGACGGGGGTTGGGCCCGTCGCCACTTGTAATGGACAGTGGGAACAAGACATGCCTCGAAATTGAAGCATGCAGGTTTCCTCACGATGTTTTCCTTCACCGAAAAGCCAGTGGTGTTACAAATCGTACATAAATTCCGAAAAACTCATCGGTACGAGTCGGCCTGGACGGGGATCCGCCTCCTTCACGGCACGCAATTTTACTCGCCACTGGACCCTGGACCACCACGGCTTCGGTCCATGTACGGAAGAAGGTTCCAATTAAACAGATAAATTTACAGTTGACGAGTCCAAAAAGGCCCTTCTGTCCACACTAAAAAGGAATACGGTCGTGTCTACACGTACGTGTGTAGGTATACAACGTGTTAATGAATTAACGCAAAACTAGAAAGTAGTTTGTTTAGAATCGAGAGCAGAATCGAATTATCATGTTTTCAACATAGGTAATTGTAAAATTTTAAATTTACTGAACTCGATCTCAACCCACCACACGGGCACACTCATCCTACTTACTACCAAAACAAGATTCTTAAAATGTATCGACGAGCACGCTAGCGCTTTCATTCATTGCTGAAATGATAACAAATCATTTTTGCCTGAAAACTTAAAATGCGAATAACTTTAAATTTTAATTATCAAAATAATGAAATTATTGTTTCAATTTTGTTATAAATCAGTTGGGGTGTATGAGGTTTTGCGCTTATTCATTAACACGTTGTATAAAGTAGAGCAGTACTTTAACAAGCCAAGATCTAGATTATTGGGGAAATCCACTTAAGTGCACAAAACCAACTGCTCCATAATTTGCGAAAGGTCCTACTTGTATTATGCAAATAATATGCCCCACTTTTGTTTTAAACATGTAACAGAAACAACTGAATGCGATGCAATTATCTACCATTGCAATAAGGTAAATGTCCTGACTAAACTATGCTGGTTGTTCATAATTACGGACCTCTTTCCATCAAAATAGAATTTAGACGTTTCAAGCAATGTCTGATTGGATTAGACCACGATGATCGGACTGTTTAAGGGTATATTACTGTTGGCGCGTCCACACTAACGATGTCTGGTGATATTTTGAATACGAATTAAAGTCAATGAAATTTTGTATTAACAATTTAGGAACTAATATCTATGCTTGTATAAAGTCAGAATTTAGTTAAAATGTATAGTTTTAATGTTACAGTGCCTCAAAGATTTCCATACAAATCTTAAATCACAGCTTTAAAACTGTATATTTTAACGAAAATCTGACTTCATTCAAGCATAGAGATTAGTTTCTAGATTGTTTCTGAAAAATTGTATTGACTTTATCAAATTTTTCAAACTCTGTTTTTACCCGACTGCGCCAGAAGGAGGGTTATGTTTTTCGAGTGTATGTATGTAATGTCTATTTCTTTGGCACGGCCTACAGCCTAAACGGCGTTATGGATTTTAATGTATGAGGTGTCATTAGATTCGTAAAAATTTTGAGAGTGACATGGGTTATATTATTTTAATATGGCGTCTGCGAAATAAATTATTAAGATAAACAAAAAACCCGACTGCATAAATAACCTATTAACTGAAAAGAGAAAAACAAGCTCTAAAATCACTAATCAGCTATAACACCTGTATTTAAGCTAATATAATTTGAATGTTTTTAGGTAGGTATCACAAACGGGGACAAAGGAGATTTTTGGTTGGTTATTTTTGACCCCGCCTGCAATACCTACCTAATAACATTCAAATTATATTAGCTTAAATACAGGTGTTAGAGCTGATTAGTGATTTTAGAGCTTGTTTTTCTCTTTTCAGTGAATAGGTTATTTATGCAGTCGGGTTTTTTGTTTATCTTAATAATTTAGTTTATTTCATACTTTTTAGTCTTGTGTTGAAACGGTAACATAAAAGTACTATAATATTTATATATTTGGAATCGTTTGATCACTAGCTTTCATTTGATACCCATATTGTAATTTTTAACAAATTAAAATTGTTTATTCCCCCTCTCTTTTTAATTTGTAGCCGCCATCTTGAAATAATATACCCTATGTCACTTTCACGATTTTTACGAATCCAATGACACCCCATACGTTAAAATCCATCAAGCCGTTTAGGCTGTAGGCCGTGCCAAAGAAATAGACATACAAACATACATACATACATACATACATAGATACATACATACATACATACATACGCTCGAAAAACATAACCCTCCTTCTGTCGCAGTCGGGTAAAAAGAGTCGGGTAAAAATATGGGTATCAAATGAAAGCTAGTAATCAGACGATTTCAAATATATATTTATATTATTACTATATGATTACTAGCTCTCATTTGATACCCGTATTGTAATTTTTAACCAAAAAAAAATTATTTTATATATATATTACTACTTTTGTGTTACCGTTTCGACACAAGACTAATTTCTAGACAATTCTTTACATTATCGTACATTTGGTAAAACCTTTTTGGTAAGACCACAAATAAATTCTTTATTAAGTGAAACTACGACTTATTATACGACCTGATTAAACTCAGGTATCCGTCTAATTGGTGCAATTGGTGATTGACCATAAACAAGAGATACCAGTAGCTATTTTCTTCGACTTTCCAGTCTTCAAGTACAGTGAAACTCTACGGTTATCAATCATTATTATCTAACTCTGTTTTATAAGTATTCGGTCCTAAAAGCAAAGAATAAATACAAATAAATAGCGTCTCTCTCTGCACGGCAATAAGGTGTAAAGTTATTTGCACCTTTGAACGGCTGTAACTCCTAAACCGACTGGAGTTATGTAGGCAGACCTTGTCCATCGCCATCACAGAGATGTTCTACACCCTATGAATACTGAATCAGCCATGCAGCTGATGGTTACCAAAATTCCTCTCATCTCTTATACTATACTGTCTATCTATTCATTTTGTGTCTGTACGTGTGCGTCTCTATATGCCTATTTTTCGCTCGTTACGTGGAGCCGCCCTTCTGTAGTTACCTGTCTCGTTTGTGATTTCGTGCTGAGTCGGTCAGATGGTTAATCAGTGGAGAGATCGAATAGAAAAGGTCATGCATTAGGTACAACATTATAGTTCATCAGCCAACTGGGGTAAGCAGAGACTACGGATAGAGATATCAAAAGTTTTCGATAAAGGTCTCCCTTCAACCCTTAAATAGCGTCCTTCTTAATATACTGACACTTTTTTAAGGGCATGATCAGACCGTCAAACTGAACAACTTTCTCTCTGGCACCAACATCAAAATAAGCTGTTCCATACAAAACTGCAAACCTACTTGAGCCAAATGTATAGGATAGCTGTTTTTTTTTTCGCGATATCGATGTTGGTCCCGTAGAGAACGTTGTTCAGTTTGATGATCTGATCATCAATCTTAAAAAAGTATCAGCATATTAAGAAGGACTCTGTATATCAGACACAATACATAAAGTATTGTTATCGAGCACAGACGTTCCGACGTGGTCTGACTAGTTTAAGTTAAAATTAAAATCATGTAAGTAACAAAAAATAAAAAATCTAGCTGACGCTAGAATTGAGAAGTAAGTTATAAGCCTGTAGAATCCCACTGCAGGGCAGGGCCTCTCACGAATAATGATGAGAGAGAGTGGGCCGTACTCCACTACGCAGGCCCAGTGCGTGTTGGTAAGGGCAAGTTAGTGGTCAACTTGCTATCGGTCACCCATCCAAAGACTGACCGGACCTGACGTTGTTTAACTTCGGTGATCGTTTCCAATACCAAAGCTCCACTACGCCAACGAGCGTTTCAGAATTAAGAAGATATAATTCGGAGCGCGCTCCATACAAACGTTCTATGGTGATATTTTCAATAATAACCAATTAAACTCAATGCAATTTTTCAGATTTAATCTAAAAACAAATTTCTATGCTTGTATAGAGCCAGATTTTCGTTAAAATTTTAAAGTTACAATGCCTCAAAGATTTCCATACAAATCTTAAATTAATCCTAGCATTGAAACTGTATATTTTAACGAAAATCTGACTCCATACAAGCACAGATATTTGTTTCAAGATTGTTTCAGCAAAATTTCATTGACTTTAATTGGTTAGTATTGAAAATATCACCATAGTACGTTTGTATGAAGCGCGCTCCGAATCATATCCCCTTAAGAAACTGATCAAAAAACATATGGTTTCCTTATTTATTCCAGCTTCTACAGACTATCTTTTACAATAAATCCATTCAAATAACATAGACAATTTATTTTCACATCTCAACGTGTAAGCCAAACCGTCAGTTACAATCCACCACGCATGCATACCTCGAATCAACGCCAAGGAAGCGACCATGTGGAAAACTTACGCTCTTTACTGTTCTCTATTTTGTTTCACCTGTGTAATTGGATATTTTGCGTAGTAAGCATGTTATTTTTAGTTGCATGTTGTTTGAATAGTTAGGTTTTTTTTGTAGGTGGGAATTAATGCTTATCTACAACGTATTAATGAATAAGCGCAAAACCTCATACACCCCAACTGATTTATAACAAAATAATTAGATTGAAATAATAATTTCATTATTTTTATTGTTAAAATTTAAAGTTATTTGCATTTTAAGTTTTGAGGCAAAAATGATTGGTTATCATTTCAACAATTAATAAGAGAGATATCTATCTATCTATCAAGTTTAGTGGTTTGAAAGGGATGAGCCAAAGAGATTATACCTAATAGAGTGAGCCATACCAATTGTAAAGTGTCCACTTTTTGACGTTTAGGTTTGAGTGTGTGGTGTTAAGTAGTATGGACAAAAGGCACCAAGTGACATATGGCCTTATGTTTACGGTCACTTTTCACACACACTAGCTCAAAAAAAAGTGGACAGCCGTATAAACAAATATCTATAGTTCCATCTCCTTCTACTATTAAAGGTACGTCATAGGACAAAAGAGACTAACTGCAATCGTAAATTTATGCGGACTCTATTGAGATCCTTCCTCTGAGGGATGAGCCTTTTAAAAAAATACTCTGTATACGAGTAGTAGTGTCCAAACCAGGGTCCTGGGTTCGGTCATGGAAGTTATATGTTTATTCCTAAGTTGTAAGGATTCCATAATTTAAAAAGCCTAGTAGCATACATGGGATCATTACAATATAATTATGTGCCTATGTGACCGAGCGTTATTATCATCATCATCACCATTATTTAGCATTTATTTAATTTAAGTAACCTAAGAAAGGTAGTAAATCAACGCCCTGTATACATCACAGCATACCGCCTCAATCACGTGTGGATAGTCAGTCACGTTTGATAAATTGAACTATTGCATAAAGGATGTGATCACTAGACCTTGGGCCACTCATATTACGTCTCAAATAAAGAAATGCGATGACATAATACGTCACGGAACTATCAGTGGTTACAGCTCAGAAAATAAGCCAGCAGAGGGCTATCTAATCGAGCTAATGGGCTGGTTATATCTGCTCAAGAACTGATAACTACTTACTTTGGTTGATCGAATCAAGAACAGTGTGATAAGGGATTGGTGTAAGTTGAAGGATGATATAGTAACAAGGATTGAGAGGGGTATGCTTATATGGTTCGGTCACGTAGAGAGAATGAATGAAAGAAGACTTCCGAATGAAATATACCAAGCAAAGGTGAGCGGAAGTGTTGGGAGAGGCCGTCCGAGGAAAACATACCATGATCAAATCAATGATCTTTTCCGAAAAGGACAAGTGCGTAGCACCCTCAATCGACGGAAGTGCATGAAAAGATGTATGAATGTGAATGAGGCTAAAGAGGTGTGCCAGAGTCGTAGCGTGTGGCGGTCCGTGGTCTCTGCCTACACCCATGGGACAATGGCGTGAGCTTATGTATGTATGTATGTATGTAAGAACTGATAACTGATGGGGAGTCAGAGTTCTAGAATCATCTCAGCCGATGGACGTCCACTGCTGGACATAGGCCTCCCCCAAGGATCGCAATAACGTCCGGTCCGACGCTGCCCTCATCCAATGGATTCCCGCCGCCCTCACCAGGTCGTCGGTTCCCCTTGTTGGGGGCCTACCTACAAATTCGAAGTCTCGTAGGACTCTACAAAGTCGTCGTCGTCGTCTCGGAGGGTTGTGTCAGTTTTTTAGAGTCTCGAAGAGTTCGCACTTCATATAAGTTTGAAAAACACTGTTTTAGTTATTCAAGACTTGATGTTTTTAGGACCTAATAATAATAGCAAATAGGTAATGTTTATAAACCTTCAATCTATCTAATCATTCAATAGTCAGAGAAACATAACTCTGCCTCAAGTACAAATCAATAATCGAATGTTATTACCTTTGAAGGAATGAATAATTTTCATTTAGATCAATTGAATGGCCATAATAAAAACAGATGGTCAAGTGGTTTGTGGTCACAATGAGATGGTAATGATAAAGTATAATTGTGTTTTATTTCAATTTAATTAATAAACAAATAAGCAAATCCTACTAATATCATAAACGCGAAAGTTTGTAAGAATGGATGGATGTTTGTTACTCTTTCACGTAAAAACTACTGAATGGATTTTAATGAAATTTGGCACACAGATAGAATATGATCTGGATTAACACATAGGATACTTTGTTAAGGTCTACGCAGACAGAGTCGCGGGCAACAGCTAGTAAAGAATATTTATCTTATCTTACGCGTAGGACCTACGGTCTTAGACTAGAATAGGACCGCAATATGATATTTTTAACACTAATAGGGTGAAATTGATATCACTAACATCCTTTTAAACTACGAATCTACCCATCAAACTGAACAACTTTTACTACGGAAGCAAACCGATCGGAGCGGTAAAAAAACAGTTGTTGCTTACGGGGAATATACTCAAGCTTAAGGTCTACACAGACGGATTCGTGGGCAACAGTTAGTAATTAATAAAGAGCCAAGGTTGAAGTCGTAAGTAGACGGATCACGGATGGAGATGGGGAGGACACTTGGCTAGACAGGAAGACGGCCGGTGGACCAAGGCACTATCAGAGTTGTGGCCAAGAGAGGGACGGAGGTCAGTAGGCAGACCACCAGCACTCTGATCTGTCGGGTCTGATGCCATTGATAGGGTTAACATTGGATTAGATTAGCACAGTAAGGGCCGTGAAGAATGGCGCAATAAAAGGGACACCTATGCCCAGCAGTGGGTTGATGTGGGCTGATTTGATTGATTGATGGACTAAACGAATAAATTACATGATGATGATAATACATACTCACGACCATAACCCGTTGCGGGGTGGTCAAAACCCTTGCTACAACTACCAACCATCTTTTGAAGAATGCGGTTGAAGTAATGCTCAGTTTTCGACAAACTTTTTGCATAAGAAAGGCCATAAAATGAATTATCTACCTTCTATACGACGGCCCGTTAGCACAGTTGGTAGTGAACCTGCCTGCTGTGCCGAGGGTCGCGGGTTCGAATCCCGTAAGGGACAAATATTTGTATGATGAATATGAAAATTTGTACACGAGTCATGGATGTTTGTATCTATATATGTATTCTATATCGTTGTCTAGTCATCATAACACAAGTCCAGGCTAGATTCTGGTACTTTAAATGTGACTAGATAATTTGTGTGACAATTTCCAAGATATTTATTTATTTATTATTCATGATGATTTTCAATTATTAGTTTGGATAGACCCTACTGTCGTGGCCTTAGTGTAGCAGCGTGATGCAGCGCCGCTATCGCTCCTTTGCTCTCTTTCTATTTTCGCGCTAACTAACGAGATAAAAGGCGCGATATAGCCGTATCACGCGCAACATGCTACGGCTTCTGTTCATTTTGTCAACTCTCAACATAAAAATCTCAATCTCAATCGCCAACTTTTACTAACTCACAAATTATCCAACTTTTACTAACTTACAAATTAATTCAACAACTATTTAGTATAATAAAAGCGTTTTAAAGAAAAATTATTGCCTATCATAACACGATCATTACCGTATCGTATCAATCTGCTCATTCCCATGGTTACACGTTCGGTCTCATTACCACACCGCTGAAGATTGCCGGTAATGAGGGATCGATTAAAAATGTAACGCGTTTTATAGTCTACGACACGATTGCGATATATTTTTAACACTTCAGGGTAAAATTGATATCATTAGCGTCCTTTTAAACTTAGAGTCTACTACTTTTACTACAGGAGCAAACCGATCGGAGCATCAAAAAAATCCGCTGTTCCATACAATGAGTTTTTCGGAATTTATGTACGATTTGTAACACCACTGGCTTTTCGGTGAAGGAAAACATCGTGAGGCATGCAGGCAGACCTGGTCCATCCCCATCACAGAGATACTCTACACCATATGAATACTGAATCAGCCTTGCAGCTGATGGTTACCAAAATTTCTCTTATCTCTTATACTAATAGTGAACGTGGTAGTCCGTTTCCAAAAAAGAAGGAAGAATTTACCTTTAACATCGTGTAGTATAAAAACCAAATATGAAGATGTAACATGTCGATACGAGAGTAATTTGCCGATCGATCGCCCGCTTAATAACCAAGCCTTGGGCGTATTTTTAAAATGCGCAAAAAATATGTTTTGCAAAATTGAAGAGTAAGTACCGGCTTTTAAAATTCACGGACTGGATGATGATTAAGGGAATGTACCAGTTATTATTTTTGTTATGGTATGTAGGAAAAAGAGAACTAAATCGTCATATTGCAGAAAACATATGAAATACTAAATTCAGCCCTCGATTTCATCCGCACCAGTTCTCGTAATACGAGCATAAGCATATGCTCACGACTTTATGCCCCGAGGGGGTAGTCAGAGACATTCTGAAACCTCAGAACATCCACATTTCACTAATACCGAAACTCTGTCCAGTGTGACGGGGATTGAGCCCGTCGACACTTGTAATGGACAGTGGGTACAATACATACCTTGAAATTGAAGCACGCAGGTTTCCTCACGATGGTTTCCTTCACCGAAAAGCCAGTGGTGCTATAAATCGTACATAAATTTAAAAAACTCATTGGTACGAGTCGGCTTGGACGCGGATCGAACCATCGCCTCCTGCATAGCAGGCAAGGTTACTCGCCACTGGACCACCACGACTTAATATAATACGAGTAGTAGCGAAATTAATTATAAGTATATACTTATACCTGTTTTGAGTCTAATCATAAGCTTTTAAACACATAGTGTCATCAAATTAGGTCCAGTAATTTTTGCGTGATCGAGTATAACAATAAATAAACAAACAGATGGACAAAAACTCAAAAAACAGTTTATTTACACCAGTATGTCGTAACCATTATTTGTAAATGTATAGGTCCTTCTTAATATGCTGACACTTATTTAAGGGGATGATCAGACCGTAAAACTGAACCACTTTCTCTATGGCACCAACATTGAAAAAACTAAAAAAAAAATCTGCTCTTCCAAAACTGCAAACCTACTCGAGCCAAATGTATGGGACAGCTGTCTTTTTTTTCGCGATTTCGATGTTGGTCTCATAGAGAAAGTTGTTCAGTTTGACGGTCTGATCATCCTCTTAAGAAAGTGTCAGCATAATACAGGGTGTATTCAATGTACACAATTCTGCGCCCGAGACATGGCGGTGCGATAAAGCACTATCGCGCCCTAGCTCTCTTTCTATATGCGCGCGAACGAACAAAATAAATTAGCAGGCGCGATAAAACGTTTAGCGAGGCGCCATGCCGCGGGCGCTGTTACAGTTTTATAATAATGTAAATGTCCGAATTAAACTAACAATTTATCACACAATGTTGAAGTAAACTCGTGATTGTTATACTCCATTCAAAATAGCAACGAAATTTTAAGACTTATTTGCATTACAGGAACAGAGATTTGAAACACTTATTCTTAGAACAGCTTTAGTAGCATCCAAGATATGTCGGATAGTATATGTATCTCATAAATTAATTACATTTGGTAATCAGAATTAGCCAGAAAGCTAAATAGGAATCGGAAAATGTCGTCGTCCTTATTTGGAATGAAGTATAGTAGAATTTGTTTTCGACCTTTTCGAAAAAGATAATTAATTTGATCATAGTATGTTTCTCAGACGACCTCTCCGACCCTTTCGCTCCCTTGATATATTTCGTTCGTAGGTCTTCTTTCATTCATTTTCTCTACGTGACCGAATCATCTAAGCATACCTCTTTTAATAAATAAAATTCCATTGAAGCTTAGCTATACAACGTGTTAAGGTGGTTGCAGAGTTGTCAATTTCATACAAAAGTTTGACGTGTAATACGCGTAGACGGTACTATTAAAAGTAATATTTTACATATGGAAAAATAGTTTAGAAAATCTACATGCGTATCAAGATTAAATAACATTTGCAATTTATAATACAATTATATAGATATAAAGCTTTGAACTTATCCCTACAAAATTGCAAAGCCTTATTTTATCGTAATTATATAATAAATTGCAAATGTTATTTGATACGCGGCATCTAGATTTTCTAAACTATTTTCCCATATATAACATATTACTTTTAATTGTACCGTCTACGCGTCAAAGTTTTGTATGAAATTGACAACTCTGCAACTACCTTAATGAATAAGCGCAAAACCTCATACACCCCAACTGATTTGTAACAAAATAATTCGATTAAAACAATAATTTCATTATTTTGATAGTTAACATTTAAAGTTATTCGCATTTTAAGTTTTGAGGCAAACATTTCAGCAATGAATGAAAGCGCTAACGTGCTCATGGATACATTTTAAGAATCTTGTTTTGGTAGTTAGTAGGGTGAGAGTGCGCGAGCGGTGGGTTGTGATCGATTTCAGTAAATTTTAAATTTTACAAACAAATTATTTAATATTTTGAAAAAAAATTACCTATGTTGAGACCATGATAATTTGATTCTGCTCTCGATTCTTAACAAACTACTTTCAAGTTTTGCGTTAATTCATTAACACGTTGTATAACCAGTCGTTTCGTTAAAACCAAGGTTAAACGATATGGCTATTATGTTATTCAGTCACTTAACTAACCGTCCAGTCATTTAATTAACTATCTAATTTGACTAAATAGCTTCCAAAGAAATAATTCGATTTCGTAAACGACTATTTTAGTATAATACCTGTCTTCAATCATGCCACTATCAAACCAAAAAGGAATTTCATAGCTCACTTTAATTAATTTTCTCTACAGCCCATTAAAACTGTGAAAGTCGTAAAACCTCGAATTTAACACGAGTGTTAGGAAAATTAAATATATTTTACGTTATTTCCGTTCGTTTCCGCAATGCTGTGATACCTACGGTAATTTGAAATTCTTCGAATTTCACAAAACGATAAAGGGAAGCGATTAGAAAATTCTTTAGGTAATGTTGTTGCCTAAAACTATTTTAATTATATTTCGTACTTAGTCCGAGACATAACAATGTAGTATCGCTATCTTGCGTGTATCCGCGTCCTTTAAATCTATGGAAAAAAAACAAAAAACGTGTCTCCGAACGTCATCTACCTGTCAATGCCATTCGTTTATCGCGCGTAAACGCGATCCTTGTTGAAAATGTAAATTTTAAAGTTTTATAGTTAAATTATAAGTTCTTTTGTGTATAAAATAGAAAGAATTAAGTGTGAAGACAATAAGGAAAGATGGAAGTGAAGGATACATAAGTTGGAGGAGAGATTGACTTAGTAAATTATGGTAAATTACGACAAGGTACGTACACAATTTATTCTTTTAGTTTCTGTTATTGAAAAAGTTTACCTACATGCTACGGGGGTTTGGATCCCCTCCCCGGCCCGACACAATGTGTCCACGCATTTACGAGTTTCGAAGATGCGCTTTCCCGTGGGGAAAGAAGTATACGAAAGCCGGTTCCCGTGCCCTTGCCGGCACACGTATGAACGTGTTACGTTCATATTCTTTCCCGTTGGGGAAAGACAGCTGACGCCGATGGCAGACCCTGGGCCCGTTGCACTATGCATGCTTGAGTTTCGACCATGCACTTGTTTTCCCGTGGGGAAAGGCCATACCAGTACTGTGCCCATTGCCCAAACACTTTTGAGTTTCAAACAGAGACACGTTCCCATTGCGAAGGTAGTTATTACAGCTCTTGCCTATTAGCCACGCATGCACTTTTAACGTTGGGAAAGATCAAGCCATTACTTGTGCCGATTGCCCAAGCACGTTTGAGTTTCAAACAAAGAGACACGTTCCCGTTGGGAAGGTAGTCATTACAGCTCTTTTGCTTACTAGCCATGCATGCACTTTTACCGTTGGGAAAGATCAGGCCAGTACTTGTCCCTTTGCCCAAGCTGGTTTGAGTTTCAAACAAAGAGACACGGTCCCGTTGGGAAGGTAGTCATTACAGCTCTTTTGCTTATTAGCCACGCATGCACTTCTACCATAGGGAGAGATCATGTCAGCTCCTGTGCCCTTAGCCCTTGAAAGGTTCTAGGTTTGATGATGATGATGACGACTTTTCCTTAGGAGATAGAATAGAATCATTTATGGCACAGAATCTTTAATAGGAAAGACAGCCGACGCCGGCTCCGGTGCTCAGTGACCAATTGTGTTCAGAATGATGTAATATTTGCTGAATTATTATGAGGATGAATGTTACCATACAAATTCCCGTTGGGAAAGAGGTTACTGGTCTCAGCTTGTAATTGTATTAATATATTGCTCGTAATTGTGTGACAGTTATGCATCTTTCCGTTGGAAAGTATTTTTGTTTTTGTCCGTTTATTTGCCTGATTATAAAATAGTCATTGATGCCTCATTTATCTAAACCTGGTTGTTTCCCGTTGGGAAGACATAACTCTGAACAGTGGGTGTTGCCTGTAGCTATGTTCCGGGTATTAACATGTTTGGGGCTAGTTGGTAAAAAGCTTTTACTCTGTAAGTAGGTAATACCTCTATGTTGATCCTGAGATAGACATTGAGCGAAATCCTGAGATATCAAATCATAATTACAATATTCAGTATTTAATTAATAACTGCACATTAGTCACACTCAGTCGATTAAATTAGCCTCAGGCACTGCTACTCACCTAACTAGGTTAGGTTAGAAGACAGCTTGGTAAGGTGACAGAGACAATCTACTCTCAGATTGAGAATGTTACAGTCAATAGTATGAACACAAAGAGATAAAAATTGCATTATCTAAATATAAAACTGCACCCTAAATAATTTTGGAATTGCCTGGCATTTTGAAACAATCTGGTACTAGGCTAAGATACATTATTACAAGATTGTTAGTGGCACTGAAGGTAGCGTCAGCCACACAGCCTACAACACAATAATCCTTCTCTCAAGAGAAGATTTCAATAAATTGGCACCAATTAAAGTTGCTGACAGATTCTCCAAGCTTAGCATGCTGCATCTCCAGGTAAATTGGATTTTGATAACAGCTTATTGCACCTTTTGTTAACAAAAATATTTATCTAGTTCATAAAAGGAAAATTAGTAAACAGAATTCCTTTGCACAAAGCTGGATGACATGTGAATTTTCTAACAAAAAGAAAGGTTCAAACAATATGAAACCCAAAGTAAATCCAGCCTCAAACTTTTCGTCATACAGTACAGAAAGAAAGTGCAGAGGTCACAAGCCATTATTATTTGGGGGTAAGGGCTTGGTTAATGGCCAATAGCTACCGCAACCTGAACAGATCTATTGTAGCTGGTCACAAGCCATTCTGGTAACACCAACCTCTGCATCAACCCAAACTGTTACCCTATCCACCAGATAGGGACGGGTGCAGTACCCTTTGTGATAAGGCTTATCGCTAGACTCAAATATTTATTTAGTTGCACATTTTTGGTAATATCACTAATGATCTAATAAATAAAATACCCTTTGAGGAAGAGTTTGCCGCTGGACTTAAAAGTATTATAGCATAAGCATATGCTCGCGACTGTGCTCCCCGAGGGGGTGGTCGGAGATGTTCTGAAACCTCAGGACATCCACGTAAACATTTTTGTAATTGTAGTAATATAACAAATGATACCCTTTTAGGTAAAATTTGCTGCTAGACTCATCATATTTTCTCATTTGTTATTATAATATCACTAATGATCAAGTTGTATTTAGGTTGAAAAGGCGCTCCATCCTTTGAGTAGTCCATAACCTTCATGTTAATAACATGTTATAAAAAGTCTGAAATGAAAATAATAAATGCTGATAAATAATTAAAACTGAAAATTAATTCTTTTCTAACTATTTAGTAACAATAAAATAATATGGCTCATAAAAAGTATTTGAATATTTCAATTACTTAAATAATGGTTCATTATTTAAATGGGATGGCCTACCCAATAAACTAGCCTGGCTGGCTAGGCCGGCTCTGACTGTATTTACAAAACAGTTAATATCCATAAATGGAACATGTCCTGTCCTTTTCTTAGGACAATACCTGATACCATGATAATGTATCTATACCTCAATGGTACTTACTTACCAAGAATGCTTAAAGCTTAAATAATGGTATAAGGCTAAAGATTATTGGGAATCTCTAGGTTCCATTAGCATAAACATAGCTA
Organism: Agonopterix alstromeriana; assembly: GCA_963924505.1. NCBI lineage: Eukaryota > Metazoa > Arthropoda > Insecta > Lepidoptera > Depressariidae > Agonopterix > Agonopterix alstromeriana. The sequence goes on from OZ004684.1 coordinate 3,207,645, forward strand.
GGTTCTATTAAAAGTAATATATTTTTATCATCCACTGCTCAATCTACTTAACCAATATCTGACCATAGTCATGATCAATTAAAGATTTTATAATGTGGTTATACAATTTGGTATCAGTTGTGGGCAACATAGGGCTTTGTTTACGCAAAGAATCTGGATATTAATATGTACCTATGTCACCTACATGTGCAAAAATATACTGAGTTAAATGGGTTAAAAGTTCAAGGGTTTCGGTTTAATCAAAAATGCATAGTAGGTACATTATAACAACTTTTATTTAGTATAAATTCAGGATTCCGAAGCCTGCTACATCATAGGTCCAACATACTCCTGCTACATAGTTCAAATCTATTAGAACTAGGGAAAGAATTTCATGAAAACGAACTAAGCCATTCGTAGCATTGTTTACTTTAAAGAATCAGAATCAATGTAAAACTTTAATTAGGTAAAATCACACATAACACAACGGAGATATCTTTTAAAGAGTGTATTGTGTAGACAGTCAGTAACCTATTTTAAATAGTAGCCAAATCCAAATATATCTGACAGTGTGTGGATCAATTCAGTCTACATTACACTTAATTTCATTACAAGACCTTATCCTTGAAGAGATAAAGGAGAGAATCACATAGATACCTAATTATAGGTCGACTTACTGAATGAGATTTTTCTCAGAAAGTTTTAGATATGATTAATTCTAAGTTCGGTTTAGTGTGAAAAGTATGTTTCATTGCTTTGATACCCTTTCGCATGGAATGTAGAGGGTTAAGTAGACAACATTTTTCTATGTTCTTTAGTGTTCCAATCAGATTCTCTCAGCCTTGGTACCCACTGCTGAAAGAACTGGACAGTTTTAAAAACAGTTATATTTGAACACTCTCTGTCTTCTACATTATCATGAGATCCTAGACAGGAAACTTATTCCTATGTTAAATAAATGTCAAAATGATATAGGGCAAATTTTCTCAAAACTTCTTTATATAAAACACTGATAGAGTTCTATAGTCTACGTCAGTGGAGGCCATTTTGTTAGTCAAATTAGGTATTTTTAGAGGTTTCTATTTGAGTTAATGTATTTTACATACTTCTGTTATTGATAACGGTGATTCTGAAATAATGCATCACCTATCCTATACATCTCATAATGGATAATAACACTCATATCGGCAATGTTCTGATGAAACGCGTTCTAGAATAAAACGCGGGTTTAAAGGTTATTCAAATTACGCCCTTCTAAACAAAATTATGTTAGTATATGGGACTCACATCATGTCTTACAATGCTTAATAGTGGTCCACTCAATTTTTGGTTGATTGGTGTCGACGCATAATGACCTAATTTGTTAACGCGAAATGACTTAAACTTATAATGTCTTAATCGAAAATGACCTAATCGCGGAATGTCCTAAACGCGGAATGTCCTAAACGCAAAATGTCTTAAACGCGTTATGTCCTAAAATTTAGGTAAACTATCCGAAAGTTAGATAGTAGGTACTTTTTACTTAATCTTCAGATTAAGAAATCAAATTTAGTATTCCTGCACCTAATTATGTGTATTTCTCATATTATGAGTCATAAGCCATGAATCAATTCATGATAGAAGATTGTTATACCATACTGTTTTAAAGGCGTCTGCTCAGGGTACAGATATTAGTTTCGAAAGTTTTATTTTTTATTTTGTAAGTCATCATGTCATCGTCCCACTCGACTATATGGGTTGCAGTGCACCCTCCCACATAGAAGGCTTACAGTCGATAATTTTTAAAAACAATACCTATGTCGTTCTACTAGAACCTCAACTATTTAGGGTCTGACAGTGATCAGACAGATTACAGTGGGAGAAGCAGTTTGAGGTACTCACATAGGTACCTAATTATACATAATATTAGTTAACAAAATGTTGTTAATTTATTACTGTCTGATTTTGACTAATATTGTATGATTGTGATTTACTAATCTCATTTTGTGTGATAGGTACTACTATACCTACCTATATCTTACAAGGTGTTGTTCTTAGTTGTGACTTTTAAGTTCACAACAGACGAGTTTGTTTTAATTTAAGATGTTGTTTCCTCTAAACATCTACATTGTTATGTCTCGGACTAAGTACGAAATATAATGGTAGGATTAAACGAACTTACCTGAAGTGAAGTTCTATCCTAATTATATGAAGTACTTAGTCCGAGACATATACCTACTTCCCACCCTCCGCATACCCAGTTACTACCAGTTAGCTCTGAACTAATGACATTGACAGGTAGATGACGTTCGGAGACACGTTTTTTGTTTTTTTTCCATAGATTTAAAGGACGCGGATACACGCAAGATAGCGATACTACATTGTTATGTCTCGGACTAAGTACTTCATATAATTAGGATAGAACTTCACTTCAGGTAAGTTCGTTTAATCCTACCAGTATTGTTTCAACCTAGAACAATTTAATTGGCCTTTTACAATTATGTTTAGCTGTTTGTATGTCAGTTTGTCACACATTTTATTAGGTGTTAATGGAGGATAAAGAATATGACCTTTGTTCAGAGGGCATGCCACCCCGCTCCGTCTTCGTCACTTTTCTTGTTTTGTCGCTTTGTCGTGCGAGGCATGCTAGCCCTACATCGGTGTAATATAAAAACTGATCATAAATGAGCATATAACCATAAAACCGTTACATTGAAAAATTACACGTGACGCAGGTATTTTTATCTAAATTTTTTTTGTTTAAATGTAGTGAGTTTGTTTTTTTTTTAATTTTTCCCTAAAATATTTGCATCCAACTTAATTTAAATACGAAAAATAAGAAACTTAGCTCATCATCATCAGCCCTCGCCCGTCCACCTACTACATAAGCACACCCCCTTTATACAGGGTGTAAACTTAAATGCGTTGAATTCTTAAGGGGGTGGTTCAGACCATCAAACTGAACAACTTTTAGTGGGCCAACGTTGAAATCCAACCTCAAAGATTTATCTTCCCAATCTGGTTTAAACAAAGCTCGAAAAACACTCGAATTGCTAAATGTGAGCATTGCTACAACTACATTCTTAAACAGAAAGTTGGTAGTTGTAGCTATGTTTCTGATCACCCCGAAAGGGATTACGGTCGTGAGTTTATGTATGTATGTATGTAAAAACACTACAAATCACAACACTATTTTTAAACACCAGGAAAAATTATGATCTAGCCAAAACGTTAATAGATACAAAATTTATAAAATAGCACGACGTCCCGAAAAAAATCTATTTTTAATAGATCTTATCGAAGAGTCGCGTTTTGCCAACAAAACATTATGCGACTGTTGACTCTAGACAGTTTGACATTCCTCCAAGATATTTATGTTTTACAAACATAGATATTTTACTTTCACTAGGAAGTTATTTAGCAGTAAACGGAGTTAAATGTTTCAGTAAATATCGTAAACTTTCATTTCTATCTTGGGCATTTAATTCGCATTATTATGGGACGTGGTCAGACTTACGTACGACGCTCAAACTTATTGTAGAAGTAATGTTCTTCACGCACACACGCATATGCGTGACATTGGGAAGACGGCTTGAAATTAAATAAATTTTACTTTCAAGCCGTCTTGCCCTGTAACACACGTGATGCGTTTGAAGTAAATAGTCTCTATAATAGCAGTTTTTATTAACGATAACATAGACATCACACACACACATGCTCGTGCGTAACTGAGGGCTTGAAAGTGTAGTCTTAATTTTAGTTTCAAGCCGTCTTTCCACTGTAACGCCTGTGATGCGTTTGTTATGATAAGCTTATTTTATATTCAATTCAATTCAATTCAATATAATTTTATTCAATATAGGAGCTTACAGCACACTTATCAAACGTCAAATCTTTTTTAAAGCTACCACCGCGTCGGAACGTGTTGTCGCTGTAGAGAAGATGCGGCCAGAAACTCTACAACATAACACGACTTAATAACTATTACAATATAAATTCTTAAGCTAAAGTTATGTATACAATAATACATAGTCTATTTAATAAAATAATTGATACTATACAGTAAAGTAAATAAACTATAAGCTAGTGACCTCAGACCCAAGCATTTTGATCATTTAAATAATCATCCAGTTTATAATATGCTTTCTTACAGAGGACTTTTTTGATTTGAGTTTTAAACATGTTTTCGGAAAGATTCAAAATGGTCTCGGGGATTTTATTATAACAACGTATACAGTGACCCATGAAAGACGTGTTGACCCTACTAAGCCGAAAGTGTGGAGATATCAGTTTATTTTTGTTTCGAGTGTTGTAATTATGGACATCACAATTTTTTGGAAATAACGACAAATTTTTTCTTACATATAAAATGTTTTCATAAATAAACTGTCCATAAACTGTTAAAATATTAATTTCCTTAAAAAGGTCGCGAAGCGAATCACGACAGCGCAGACCATATATAGCTCGAATTGCCCGTTTCTGTAGGATAAAGATTGTCTCAATGTCTGCAGCACGACCCCACAATAAAATACCATAGGACATGATACTATGAAAGTAACTGAAATATACGAGTCGGGCTGTTTCAATATCAGTTAGTTGTTTAATTTTTCTGACTGCATATGCTGCAGAGCTTAGCCTACCAGCTAGAGTTTCAATGTGGGAACCCCATTGCAGCCTAGAGTCAATCGTTATTCCCAAAAACACTGTATTATCAACAAAATCTAGACTATCTCTGTTCAAAGTTACTTGGTTATCTACAATTGGTACATTTGGCAAAACAAATTTTATACATTTCGTTTTTTTTGCATTAAGTGCGAGATTATTTGCGTTAAACCAGTTCAAAACTTGTTGAAGGGTATCATTTACGTCGTCAAGTTTTTGGTCCTTCCTATTTACTTTAAAAATCAGAGAAGTATCATCAGCAAATAATACTATGTTCGACAAGTTTTGTACCATATGTGGCAAATCATTTATGTAGACCAAAAAAAGGAACGGACCCAAAATTGAACCCTGGGGCACGCCTGTTTGCACATGTGATCCAGATGATTTAGATCCGTTCACTAAAACTTTTTGGACTCTGTTTTTTAAGTAGGAGTCCATCAAATCAAGAGCTGAGCCATTAACTCCGTAATGTTTTAGTTTTAACAGCAAAGTTTTATGATCAACGCAATCAAATGCTTTGGAAAGATCGCAAAAGACGCCTATCGCATTTTGGTGCTCCTCCCAAGCGCTGAAGATGTGCTGAATCAGAGTAACTCCTGCGTCGGTAGTTGAGCGTCCTTTGGTAAACCCGAACTGCTGATCATGCAGCAGTTTATTTAGATTGAAATGAGACAGCATTTGATTGAGAATAATCTTTTCGAAAACCTTGCTGAGAACTGGTAATATTGAGACAGGTCTATAATTGTTGGGATCATGTCTATTGCCTGATTTAAAGAGAGGTACGACTTTACTATGTTTCATAAGATCGGGAAAAGTACCTTGATCGATGCAGATGTTAAATATTGATGCCAAGTAAGGTGACAGGACACCAATGACAGATCCAAACAACTTAACCGACATACCCCATATATCTTCCGAGTTTTTAAGATTAAACTTTTTATAAATTTTAACAATTGTATCAGGGTCAACATGCCTAAATCTGAATTCGGAAGTGCATGCATTTACATTCTTTTGTAGTATTGTCTCGGCCAGAGCAGATGAGGAACCTAATGACTCTGTAATCTTTACTGGAATGTTAGTAAAGAATGTTTCAAATTCCTGAGCTACTCCCGCCTCTGAACTGATAATACCGTGATCAGTTTGAATAGTTATGTCTGGATCACGTGGTTTTGTTTTGCCTGTTTCATGATTTATTACTTTCCAAACGGCTTTGATTTTGTTATCTGAACTCTTAATTTTTCTGCTAATGTGTAGTGATTTTGCTGTGATACAGACTTTCTTGAATGTTTTTGAATAAAGTTTTACAAAATCAAGAAACTCATCATTATGAGTATAGGTCTTTTTATCATATAGATCAAAAAGGGTTTCTCTACTTTTACGGATTCCTTTTGTTGCCCAATCGCTGAATTTAAATTTAATTGATTTTACAATATTCCGAACTGTGAAAACTTTGTCATATTCATTTTGCAAAATATTAAAAAACTCATTGTAGCATGTATTTGGGTCATTCTGCTGATAATATGGTAATGGCAATTTAAGTTGCAGTGTTTCTTTATATTTTTCTATTTTGTTAACAGTGGCAGGCCTGATTCGTATAGAAATTTTTGGTTCTATTTTAATGTCTGGAAAACTAACTGTTTGGCCACTATGATCAGACTTTAAGCAATTAATTACAGCTTTATCGACAAAATCACAGTTACAAAATACATTGTCTATGCATGTGGCAGTCGTTGCTGTGATTCTGGTTGGCTCTAAAAACAAATTTTTTAAATTAAAAGATTTAAAAAGGGTTATTAATCTACAACATCGGGAATCGTTTTCAAGCAGATTAACATTGAAATCGCCGCAAACTATTATGGATTTACTACTTTTAAAAGCCAACTTTAAAGCATCCTCCATCACAGATTCAAAAGTATTAAAGTTTTCGGCATTAGGGGGCCTATACACACTCAAAATTATGTGGTTCTCTAGCTCAATACAAGAAAGTTCAATATTACATTCAACCGAGAGCCTAACAATATCCTTTCGTTCTTTCACTTTTAAACTATTTTTACTAAATATAACTGATCCACCTCGTGTTGTTGTCTTTCGGTTGAGTGCACTAGCTATAGAATAATTTTCAAAACCGAACATCATTTGACTTTCTTGCAGCCAATGTTCTGTTAAACATAAAATGTCAATTTGAAATTTTTCCAAAAATAATTCTATCTCTAGTTCTTTGCCGGAAAAGCCTTCAATATTTTGATGAACTAATTTCAGGGTAGACTTTTCCTTTGTCTCCTTACTTAGTTTAAATCCGGAGATTGAAGCACCGTATCTATATCACAGCTAAATATAGTGCTATCCGAGGAATGCCCTACCGGCACGCTATCGGCTTGCTGACTACATGTCTCAACGGCAGCTAAGGTTAAGCTGGTGGTACATGTGGCGCCATCTAGCGCCACCGGCGAGGCACTACTCGTCACCTCCGTTGTCAATAAAGATTGTATACTTGCATTATTTACACAAGGTAATCTAATTTGTCTTGCTAGCAATCTAGCAAGGATTTTTTGAAGGTACATTAACGTATCCTTCGTCAAATATTTACCACTAATAATTTTATTAGTGTCAAAGAAAGAAAAAACGTCGCTATGACGACATGTCAATTTGAATATAGAACTATTCAACAAGTAAATATGGTCATTTAGACTTCCCCAATGCTGGGAAGAATAGGGGAGTGCACAAAATATTATTTTTCTAGCCCCTAGTTTTGATAACAAAACAAAACTCTTTTCTATATCTTCCACCTGGACATCTGAACAATTTTGTATAAGAATTATTACATTTGTTGCACTATTACAATTATTATTTGCTATAATTTTTCCTACAATTTGGGGTAAGGAACAGTCTGGCATACAAAAGTTATTAACTTCATGACTGATTTTGCTATTTAACATGGGACCTAAACCTCTTCCTATATTATCAGAATAAATTAAAGTTTTTGGTTCTAATTCTGTTTGTGTGGTATGCGAAAGGTCACACGGATCCTCGGACTGTGACCGATCTGAACTCACAAGTGAATGAGATTGAGATTCAAGCAGCTCAATGTTTGCAGAGTGTATACAGTTGCAACTGTAGTTATTTACTAATGAGTCAAAACGTTGCTGGTTATAAGTACCCAACTCCAACAACTCATTAGCGGCCTGAATCTGTTCACTTATTTGTTTCTGGGCCAGATCATATTGTATGGTCATATCATTAAGAGACTGTTCTAAGCATGTTATTTCAGTCTGTAGGGTACGCGTGTCCATTTCATACCGAATTGTCTGTGTATCTAATTTAATTTTACATAATTGTAATTTTTCTACAAGGTTTGACCGTTCTTTTCTTAATTGTAAGTTCCTATTACTGCACAGAATATTTGGTTTAACAACTTTTTTTAGTTTTTTAATAAACCTATTTAGTTTTATATATTTCTTTAACTTTGCAATACTAGTTGATTCTAAATGTGAATGCAGTGAGGCATGGCTTGTACCACTTGAACCGGTCCCGATCAGCTCGCAGTACAAACTTTGGGTGGTGCTTGCGTCCTGGCGTGCTTGTTCCTCTTTCTCATCCCTGTCCTTCTGGGCAACAAAGTCATTCACTTCGCTCAACTCACGCTCCAGATGACTCACACGCTCCAGCGCCTGCTCGAAGATGTCACGGCACTGGCTGTAAGACTCGATCTGTTTGGTGAGTTGATCTCGCTGTTCAAGGACGTCCGTGTAGTGGTTGTGAAGTTCTGCCAGCTCACGTTTCAACTCCGTATTTTTGTACAAAATGTTTTTAATTTCATTCTCGCTATCCTCACGTTCCTGCAACAGCTGATCGCTCAGGTGCTTGGAACATTTCAGCTCCTCGAGAGCCACCCGTAGTTTGGTCTCCAGTGCCAGTGTCTTGGCCATGCTGCGGGTCGTCATTTTGAGACAGCAGTGACTCCAAGGACACCTAGAATATAGACACACGGCAGCTAAATCGTGGGTTAGGGACTGCGTGAAGAAATTATGTTTACTTTACGAGTAAACAACAGAAAGACTTTAATACTATTACTAGTTTGAATGTACAGATGTTTGGTGTAATTAGAAAGTGTTAAATTGGTCTGTGACAATTGTTTTTATCGTCTACTTTGCTTCCACAGTTTGTCAAACAAAGTGAGATTGTAACGGCGCCAAACGTGAATATGGACGTGTCTCAATGTGAGTGAACTTAGCAGATCATTGTCCAGCAGATCAAAAATTTATGTGAGTTCTTTTCGCATGCAGATGAGTTCTATAGTTCCTGATACTTTTTAGAAATAGTTCTAGCGGATTTACCTAAAAAAAGTTAGGTGACAAAATGATCTGCTAACTTCCCGTAGCAGATCATTTTGCAGATAATCAAAAATAAATGCGAGTTCTTTTAGCATGCAGCTGAGTTCTATAGTTCCTGATACTTTTTAGAAATAGTTCTAGCGGATTTACCTAAAAAAAGTTAGGTGACAAAATGATCTGCTAACTTCCCGTAGCAGATCATTTTGCAGCAGATCAGAAATAAATGTGAAATCTTTCCTCATGCAACTGAGTTCTACAGTTCCTGATACTTTTCAAGAATAGTTCTGAACTCATATTCAAGTGACAGCAGATCATAGCAGAACTTTAAAAAAAATCGAAAAACAGTATTCCATCGATTCAAATTATTTTGAAGACTAGAACTCGCAGAACTCTATTGTTTTGAACAAGTGCCAGTATGCACTATAATCTGAAACTGGATTTGAGTCCAGAACTCACGTCAAAGTGCCAGCAGATCATACCAGAACTTTAAAAAAATCGAAAAATTCGATTCCATCGAAAACAATTATTTTGAAGACTAGAACTCACAGAACTCTATTGTTTTGAACAAGTGCGAGTATGCACTATAATATGAAACTGGATTTGAGTCCAGAACTCACGTCAAAGTGCCAGCAGATCATAGCAGAACTTTAAAAAATCGAAAAATTCGATTCCATCGAAAACAATTATTTTGAAGACTAGAACTCACAGAACTCTATTGTTTTGAACAAGTGCCAGTATGCACTATAATCTGAAACTGGATTTGAGTCCAGAACTCACGTCAAAGTGCCAGCTGATCATACCAGAAAATTAAAAAAATCGAAATATTCGATTCCATCGAAAACAATTATTTTAAAGACTAGAACTCACAGAACTCTATTGTTTTGAACAAGTGCGAGTATGCACTTGAATCTGAAACTCGATTTGAGTCCAGAACTCACGTCAAAGTGCCAGCAGATCATACCAGAACATTAAAAAAATCGAAAAATTCGATTACATCGAAAACAATTATTTTGAAGACTAGAACTCACAGAACTCTATTGTTTTGAACAAGTGCCAGTATGCACTATAATCTGAAACTGGATTTGAGTCCAGAACTCACGTCAAAGTGCCAGCAGATCATACCAGAAAATTAAAAAAATCGAAATATTCGATTCCATCGAAAACAATTATTTTAAAGACTAGAACTCACAGAACTCTATTGTTTTGAACAAGTGCGAGTATGCACTTGAATCTGAAACTCGATTTGAGTCCAGAACTCACGTCAAAGTGCCAGCAGATCATACCAGAACATTAAAAAAATCGAAAAATTCGATTCCATCGAAAACAATTATTTTGAAGACTAGAACTCACAGAACTCTATTGTTTTGAACAAGTGCAAGTATGCACTATAATCTGAAACTCAATTTGAGTCCAGAACTCACGTCAAAGTTCCAGCAGATCATAGCAGTAGTTTAAAAAAATCGAAAACCTCAATTCCATCGATAACAATTATTTTGAAGACTAGAACTCTCAGAACTCTATTGTTTTGAACAAGTGCGTACTATAATCTGAAACTCGATTTGAGTTCAGAACTCACGTCAAAGTTCCAGCAGATCATAGCAGTAGTTTAAAAAAATCGAAAACTTGAGGTTTTAGATTTTTTTCCAATTCCATCGATAACAATTATTTTGAAGACTAGAACTCTCAGAACTCTATTGTTTTGAACAAGTGCGAGTATGCACTATAATCTGAAACTCGATTTGAGTCCAGAACTCACGTCAAAGTGCCAGCAGATCATACCAGAAAATTAAAAAAATCGAAATATTCGATTCCATCGAAAACAATTATTTTGAAGACTAGAACTCACAGAACTCTATTGTTTTGAACAAGTGCGAGTATGCACTTGAATCTGAAACTCGATTTGAGTCCAGAACTCACGTCAAAGTGCCAGCAGATCATACCAGAACATTAAAAAAATCGAAAAATTCGATTCCATCGAAAACAATTATTTTGAAGACTAGAACTCACAGAACTCTATTGTTTTGAACAAGTGCAAGTATGCACTATAATCTGAAACTCAATTTGAGTCCAGAACTCACGTCAAAGTTCCAGCAGATCATAGCAGTAGTTTAAAAAAATCGAAAACCTCAATTCCATCGATAACAATTATTTTGAAGACTAGAACTCTCAGAACTCTATTGTTTTGAACAAGTGCAAGTATGCACTATAATCTGAAACTCAATTTGAGTCCAGAACTCACGTCAAAGTTCCAGCAGATCATAGCAGTAGTTTAAAAAAATCGAAAACCTCAATTCCATCGATAACAATTATTTTGAAGACTAGAACTCTCAGAACTCTATTGTTTTGAACAAGTGCGTACTATAATCTGAAACTCGATTTGAGTTCAGAACTCACGTCAAAGTTCCAGCAGATCATAGCAGTAGTTTAAAAAAATCGAAAACTTGAGGTTTTCGATTTTTTTCCAATTCCATCGATAACAATTATTTTGAAGACTAGAACTCTCAGAACTCTATTGTTTTGAACAAGTGCGAGTATGCACTATAATCTGAAACTCGATTTGAGTCCAGAACTCACGTCAAAGTGCCAGCAGATCATACCAGAAAATTAAAAAAATCTAAATATTCGATTCCATCGAAAACAATTATTTTGAAGACTAGAACTCACAGAACTCTATTGTTTTGAACAAGTGCGAGTATGCACTTGAATCTGAAACTCGATTTGAGTCCAGAACTCACGTCAAAGTGCCAGCAGATCATACCAGAACATTAAAAAAATCGAAAAATTCGATTCCATCGAAAACAATTATTTTGAAGACTAGAACTCACAGAACTCTATTGTTTTGAACAAGTGCAAGTATGCACTATAATCTGAAACTCAATTTGAGTCCAGAACTCACGTCAAAGTTCCAGCAGATCATAGCAGTAGTTTAAAAAAATCGAAAACCTCAATTCCATCGATAACAATTATTTTGAAGACTAGAACTCTCAGAACTCTATTGTTTTGAACAAGTGCAAGTATGCACTATAATCTGAAACTCAATTTGAGTCCAGAACTCACGTCAAAGTTCCAGCAGATCATAGCAGTAGTTTAAAAAAATCGAAAACCTCAATTCCATCGATAACAATTATTTTGAAGACTAGAACTCTCAGAACTCTATTGTTTTGAACAAGTGCGAGTATGCACTATAATCTGAAACTCGATTTGAGTCCAGAACTCACGTCAAAGTGCCAGCAGATCATAGCAGAAGTTTAAAAAAATCGAAAAACACAATTCCATCGATAACAATTATTTTGAAGACTAGAACTCTCAGAACTCTATTGTTTTGAACAAGTGCCAGTATGCACTATAATCTGAAACTCGATTTGAGTCCAGAACTCACGTCAAAGTGCCAGCAGATCATAGCAGAACTTTAAAAAAATCGAAAGACACGAATCCATCGATTAAAATTATTTTGAAGACTAGAACTCTCAGAACTCTATTGTTACCGAATAAATTAAATCAAAAGGCTAGCGTTTTTGTGAGTATCGCAGGGGTAGGAGAGCCACACGAAATAGTGAAGATTTTTCGTGAACACCTTCAAAGTCGTGTCTCATTTGAAACCTGCTCATTGGGTGGTGGAGACTGAGGACCCATGCCCGGAGCACAGTGTTACCTTCTCTGCCGAGGACGTGTCATGCGTTATTGAAAGTATGGTAAAAGGTAAATCATAAATAAAGTGAAGTTATGACATTTAGATCTAGTCTTAAATCTATACAAATTCTCCACCTGTTTCACTCTGCGACACAACCCTGCATAAGGATGCGCAATTCAAGTATCTTGACCACTGGGTTACTGAGGATCTTAAAGATAATGTGGACATAGAGAGAGAACGCAGGTCGTTGTCGATTCGATGTAATATGATGGCCCGCAGATTTTCCAACATAGTAAAATTTTACGTATTATGAGTTTTGGCGTCAAACGCCGTGATTAGAGTCGCCGTAATAACAAGGTGCGGAGATTGATCCTCGCGCGCCTGCGTGTGGTTTAAGACTGCTATGGTCATAGAAAAGACTTCAACGAGACACCTCTTGCAACCTTAAAAAGACTACGGCGTAGACGGCAGCAATAGTATTCGTATGAGGTAGTGGCCATCCCTTGTGTCAGAGTTTTTAGGCCACCCAAGTTTTACCAAGTGCCTCTGACATGGCTTAACGTTTGTTATTCGTAGTCGTAGATAGCTATGGTCATAGAAAAGACTTCAAGGAGACATCTCTTGAAAAAGTCTACGTCGTAGACAACTATGGCTATAGAAAAGACTTCAACGAGACACCTCTTGTAAAATCCTACTTCGTAGACGACTATGGCTATAGAAAAGACTTCAACGAGACACCTCTTAAAAAGTCTACGTCGTAGACAGCTATGGGCATAGAAAAGACTTCAACGAGACACCTCTTAAAAAGTCTACGTCGTAGACGACTATGTCTATAGAAAAGACTTCAACGAGACACCTCTTGTAAAATCCTACGTCGTAGACGACTATGGCTATAGAAAAGACTTCAACGAGACACCTCTTGTAAAATCCTACGTCGTAGACGACTATGGCAATAGAAAAGACTTCAACGAGACACCTCTTAAAAAGTCTACGTCGTAGACAGCTATGGTCATAGAAAAGACTTCAACGAGACACCTCTTAAAAAGTCTACGTCGTAGACAGCTATGGTCATAGAAAAGACTTCAACGAGACACCTCTTCAAAAGTCTACGTCGTAGACGACTATGTCTATAGAAAAGACTTCAACGAGACACCTCTTGTAAAATCCTACGTCGTAGACGACTATGGCTATAGAAAAGACTTCAACGAGACAGCTTTTGAAACGTTCTAAGAGTGCTAAGGACGTAGGCTTTTTCTAGAGGAGTAAGATCATTTTCAAAAATTATGTAGTCTAATCTCATAGTACTTAAACACTTTGAATGCTAAATATGGAAAAAGCCTACGTTTTAGACGGCTATGGTCATAGAAAAGACTTCAACGAGACAACTCTTGCAACTTTCTTAAAAAGCCTACGTCCTAGACGGCAGCAGTAGTATTCGTATGAGATAGTGGCCATCCCTTGTGTCAGAGTTTTAAGGCTGCCCAAGTTTTACCAAGTGCCTCTGACATGGCTTAACGTTTGTTATTCGTAGTCGTAGACGGCTATGGTCATAGAAAAGACTTTAACGAGACTCCTCTTGAAAAAGCCTACGTCGTAGACAAGTATGGTCAAAGAAAAGACTTCAACGAGACACCTCTTGAAAAAGCCTACGTCGTAGACGACTATGGCTTCAGAAAAGACTTCAACGAGACATCTTTTGAAACGTTCTTATTGCAACACTCAAGTATTTGGTCTGTAATACGGACCTAAGTTATCTTAGTGTTAGTTAACGAGACTCCTCTTGAAAAAGTCTACGTCGTAGACGGTATGGCCATACAAAAGACTTCAACGAGACACCTTTTGATAAAGCCTACGTCGTAGACAGGTATGCACTGGCACTTTGACGTGAGTTCTGGACTCAAATCGAGTTTCAGATTATAGTGCATACTTGCATTTGTTCAAAACAATAGAGTTCTGTGAGTTCTAGTCTTCAAAATAATTGTTATCGATGGAATTGTGTTTTTCAATTTTTTTAAACTTCTGCTATGATCTGCTGGCACTTTGACGTGAGTTCTGGACTCAAATCCAGTTTCAGATTATAGTGCATACTCGCACTTGTTCAAAACAATAGAGTTCTGAGAGTTCTAGTCTTCAAAATAATTGATATCGATGGAATTTTTTTTCGATTTTTTTAAACTTCTGCTATGATCTGCTGGTACTTTGACGTGAGTTCTGGACTCAAATCGAGTTTCAGATTATAGTGCATACTCGCACTTGTTCAAAACAATAGAGTTCTGTGAGTTCTAGTCTTCAAAATAATTGTTATCGATGGAATTGTGTTTTTCAATTTTTTTAATGTTCTGGTATGATCTGCTGGCACTTTGACGTGAGTTCTGGACTCAAATCGAGTTTCAGATTATAGTGCATACTCGCACTTGTTCAAAACAATAGAGTTCTGTGAGTTCTAGTCTTCAAAATAATTGTTATCGATGGAATTGTGTTTTTAGATTTTTTTAAACTACTGCTATGATCTGCTGGCACTTTGACGTGAGTTCTGGACTCAAATCGAGTTTCAGATTATAGTGCATACTCGCACTTGTTCAAAACAATAGAGTTCTGAGAGTTCTAGTCTTCAAAATAATTGTTTTCGATGGAAACGAATTTTTAGATTTTTTTTATGTTCTGGTATGATCTGCTGGCACTTTGACGTGAGTTCTGGACTCAAATCGAGTTTCAGATTATAGTGCATACTCGCACTTGTTCAAAACAAAAGAGTTCTGCGAGGTCTAGTCTTCAAAATAATTTGAATCGATGGAATAGAGTTTTTCGATTTTTTTAAGTTCTGGTATGGTCTGCTGGCACTTTGACGTGAGTTCTGGACTCAAATCGAGTTTCAGATTATAGTGCATACTTGCACTTGTTCAAAACAATAGAGTTCTGAGAGTTCCAGTCTTCAAAATAATTGATATCGATGGAATCGAATTTTTCGATTTTTTTAAAGTTCTGGTATGATCTGCTGGCACTTTGACGTGAGTTCTGGACTCAAATCGAGTTTCAGATTATAGTGCATACTCGCACTTGTTCAAAACAATAGAGTTCTGTGAGTTCTAGTCTTCAAAATAATTGATATCGATGGAATCGAATTTTTCGATTTTTTTAAAGTTCTGGTATGATCTGCTGGCACTTTGACGTGAGTTCTGGACTCAAATCGAGTTTCAGATTATAGTGCATACTTGTACTTGTTCAAAACAATAGAGTTCTGAGAGTTCCAGTCTTCAAAATAATTGATATCGATGGAATCGAATTTTTCGATTTTTTTAAAGTTCTGGTATGATCTGCTGGCACTTTGACGTGAGTTCTGGACTCAAATCGAGTTTCAGATTATAGTGCATACTCGCACTTGTTCAAAACAATAGAGTTCTGAGAGTTCTAGTCTTCAAAATAATTGTTATCGATGGAATTGTGTTTTTCGATTTTTTTAAACTACTACTATGATCTGCTGGCACTTTGACGTGAGTTCTGGACTCAAATCGAGTTTCAGATTATAGTGCATACTCGCACTTGTTCAAAACAATAGAGTTCTCAGAGATCTAGTCTTGAAAATAATTGTTATCGATGGAATTGAGTTTTTCGATTTTTTTAAACTACTGCTTTGATCTGCTGGTACTTTGACGTGAGTTCTGGACTCAAATCGAGTTTCAGATTATAGTGCATACTCGCACTTGTTCAAAACAATAGAGTTCTGAGAGTTCTAGTCTTCAAAATAATTGTTTTCGATGGAATCGAATTTTTCGATTTTTTTAAAGTTCTGGTATGATCTGCTGGCACTTTGACGTGAGTTCTGGACTCAAATCCAGTTTCAGATTATAGTGCATACTGGCACTTGTTCAAAACAATAGAGTTCTGTGAGTTCTAGTCTTGAAAATAATTGTTATCGATGGAATTGTGTTTTTCGATTTTTTTAAACTACTACTATGATCTGCTGGCATTTTGACGTGAGTTCTGGACTCAAATCGAGTTTCAGATTATAGTGCATACTTGCATTTGTTCAAAACAATAGAGTTCTGTGAGTTCTAGTCTTCAAAATAATTGTTATCGATGGAATTGTGTTTTTCAATTTTTTTAAACTTCTGCTATGATCTGCTGGCACTTTGACGTGAGTTCTGGACTCAAATCGAGTTTCAGATTCAAGTGCATACTCGCACTTGTTCAAAACAATAGAGTTCTGTGAGTTCTAGTCTTTAAAATAATTGTTTTCGATGGAATCGAATATTTCGATTTTTTTAATTTTCTGGTATGATCTGCTGGCACTTTGACGTGAGTTCTGGACTCAAATCCAGTTTCAGATTATAGTGCATACTGGCACTTGTTCAAAACAATAGAGTTCTGTGAGTTCTAGTCTTCAAAATAATTGTTTTCGATGGAAACGAATTTTTAGATTTTTTTTATGTTCTGGTATGATCTGCTGGCACTTTGACGTGAGTTCTGGACTCAAATCGAGTTTCAGATTATAGTGCATACTCGCACTTGTTCAAAACAAAAGAGTTCTGCGAGGTCTAGTCTTCAAAATAATTTGAATCGATGGAATAGAGTTTTTCGATTTTTTTAAGTTCTGGTATGGTCTGCTGGCACTTTGACGTGAGTTCTGGACTCAAATCGAGTTTCAGATTGTAAAGTCCATAGGTGGGAAGCTGAGGAATGAAACACGAGCGTCCGAATGTACTGAGCGTATAATTAGAACTAAACAAAATCATGACAAACAACTACCTTAATATTATAAATCTAAATCTAAAGGAATCTACCTACATTACACTCTTCCACACTAAATTATTATGTACTCTTAATACTAAATTATAACTAACACAGGAATGTTTATACACAAGGCTTACACTTTATAGTTGGGCACATTATTAATCCTACATTGCCTCATAGGGCGGCTCCGGGGCGGTGACACGGTTGGCGAGGCGAACCCCCACTCCGGTGAAGCCGAAAGTGCGCCCTCTACTTCCCTACTTCGACCCCCTGGCTGGTCGGCCATGCCCCGCGGCGACTCCATCGCTCCCGAAGATCCCTCCGACTGTCCACGCCTCGGTGTTCGTGCCTCGCAGTCTGAAAGAGGCGTATGAGAATCTGTGCTCGATCTATCATCTAGACCCAAAGTAGTCGAAGCGAGCGACGGTCTACTACTAGGTCGTTTGCGTAATTGATCTATATGCCTGTGTACCGTTTCTCCGTCTTTACCTATCACTCTAAAATTGCTTTGTCCCAAACTGTTCCTCACGCGGCCTGGAAGCCACTTCTCTCCTTTCAAATATTGCCTGTACCATACCTCTTCATTCTTCTCCACGCTTCTACTCACTCCTCCTGCCGCTTCCTTCTGGCGGTCTTGTGCTCTTTTTACCTGACTTTCTCTATCTGGTTTAATTATATCTAGCCGAGTGCGTATGTGTCTACCTAAAAGTAACGTAGCAGGGCTTTCCCCTGTAGTTGAATGTTCTACGTTCCTATAGTATATCAAAAATGTCCATAAGGCCCTGTCGATGTTTTGTTTTTCTTGTATTGCTTTTTTAATTACACGTTTTAAAGTTCTAACTGCGTTTTCTGCTAGGCCGTTCGAAGCCGGATGGTAGGGGGCTGTGAAAATATGTTCAATCCCGTTATATTTCGTAAAATCTCCGAACTCCTTCGAGGCAAATTGTGGACCATTGTCACTAACAATTTGCTTGGGTAAACCCCATCTACTAAATAATTCTATCAACCTATCTATGAGCCCACTAGCCGTAGTACTGGTTGCATTAAAAACTTCTATCCATTTGGACATAGCGTCTACCACTACTAAGTATGTTTTGCCAGCGATGGGCCCCATATAGTCCAGATGGAGCCTTGACCACGGGCGATTAGGCCAGGGCCACATGCGCGGCGCGTGTCGCGGCGGCGCGTCCGCCTGCGCCGCGCACACGGCGCACTCGCGGCACATGCGCTCCACTGCCTCGTCCACACCGCCCCACCACACGTAACTCCTAGCTATGGCCTTCGATTTAACTATTCCCATGTGTGGTTCGTGAATCATTAATAATATTTTGTCTTTACAATTTTCCGGTACTACTAACCTGCGACCCCACATAACACATCCTAACTCTTCATATAGTTCGTTTCTCCTATTAAAATACGGCTGTAAACTCGATACCTCACACTGTGCCGGCCAACCGTCCCGAATGTAGCTTAATACTTTTGATAATAACGGGTCACGTGACGTCTGGCGCTTAATTTCGTGATAATCTAATAGCAGCGCTTGCTGCACGAAATGTAAGAACGTTTGCTCCGGCGGCGCTGTTTCGTTTGTTTGTTTACTAAGCGCGACCGGCAACCTAGACAGGCCGTCCGCCTCGTTCTTATCAGTGCGCACGTACTCGATATCAAATGAATAAGCGGATAAAATTATAGCCCACCGCTGCATACGGCTCGCTACCATTGTTGGTATTCCAGTTTTTGGGCCAAATATTGATACCAAAGGTTTATGATCGGTTCGCAAGGTGAAATGCCGCCCATATAAATATTGGTGAAACTTATTTGTACTAAAAATGATCGCTAATGCCTCTCGATGTATCTGCGAATAATTTTTCTCGGCATCGTTTAACGTCCGTGACGCATAAGCTACCGGCCGCTCCCCCCCGCCGTCCGCGCTCAGCTGTGATAGCACTGCCCCTACCCCGCGCGCGCTCGCGTCACATGTTACGATTAACGGTTTCTTTGGATCATAATGTGCCAATACTACTGCGCTTGACAACAACTTTTTAATTTCTCTAAATGCCTTTTCACACTCATTGGACCAGAACCACCGTTTTTCTTTCTGTAATAGTTCATAAAGTGGGACTATCCTCGCACTCATATTCTTTATAAATTTCCCATAAAAATTAATCATGCCTAAAAATGATCGTAATTCCGTTACATTTGTTGGCTTGGGCATACGTACAATTGCATCTACTTTCGATGAATCTGTTTTTATTCCGTCTTTACTTATTACATGGCCTAAATAACTTATTTCATCAACTAAAAATACGCACTTGCTACTCTTTAGTTTCATTCCAAATCTACTTAATCTGCTGAAAACTGCTTCTAATGCCGTCAAATGATCCTGTTTGCACTTTCCCGCTATGATGACGTCATCAATAAAAATTGCAACGTTCGGAATATCTTTTAATAAAGTGCACATAATACGCTGAAAAATACCCGGGCTTGAAGATAACCCATACACTAATCGGTTGTACCTATATAGGCCGCGATGTGTGTTTATAACTGTATATTTCTTTGTTTCATCTAAAACCACTTGATTGTAAGCCTGGGACAAATCAATTTTTGAGAAATAACGCGCCCCGCTCAAGCTCACCATAAGGTCATCTATTCTAGGCAATGGATAACGGTCTATCAATAAAACCGGGTTTACAGTCGCTTTAAAGTCTGCACAAATTCTCAACGAACCGTCTGCTTTATTTACCGGCACCAGAGGCGAAGCCCAGTCGGAGCAGTCAACGGGCTCGATGACGCCGTCGCGCAGCATGGCGTCCAGCTCCGCGTCTACGCGGTCGCGCAGCGCGTAGGGCAGAGGCCGCGCGCGATGGAACACCGGCGCCGCCCCCTCCCGCACCCGTAGGGTCGCCAAACCTCCCGTGTACCGTCCCAGTCCACCGCTAAATAGCTCCTTATATCTGTCAATTAACACATTTATTTCATGAGATATTTCAATACGTTCACCTCCTACGTTATGACAATTACTAAATGCTGGGATTGTTATGTTCAATTCTGTCAACCATTGTCTCCCCAGTAACGCTGTAGTGCCTCCCTGAATAACAAATAGTTCTAATCTTTTTTTACAACCTCCGTAACTGACAATTGGTTTTATAATTCCTAACGGTTTTATTTTCGAACCGTCATAAAACTTCAGTACTATTTGACTGTTTTCTATTTTGTTATGTTTGAAATATTGTTCGTATGTTTCACTGCTAATGCACGATACGGCCGTGCCCGTATCCACTTCCATACGTATAATGTGATCGTCTATTTTAATCGGTAAACTCACCGCTTGGTAATCGTTCAAACATAAGTGGTGGAAATCCTCCTCCCAAACTTCCTCGTCCCCGGCAGGGTCCGCCGCCTCTGCCTCCCCGAAGAACAGTCCCGATGAGTGTGGATTCCCGCTACCGCCGCGGCTGTACCCGCCGCGACGGTTGCCCGCGCCCCCGCCGGGCCCCGGGCACACTCGTCGCAGGTGTCCCGTGCGTCTGCACATGCTGCACACATAGTCCCGAAACCGACACATCGAGTAGTCGTGGTCTGTGGACCCGCAACCTCCGCAGCCGTACCGGCGGCCGGACGTGCCGCCCGCGCCGTAACCGCCTCCGCCACGTAGCGCTCCGCGCGCTCCGGCTGCACCGCCTCGCGCCGTTCCGCCCGCCATTCTCGTGTTGCCCACACCTCGAATACTCCGCGATGCCCACCGTCCCACACCTACATTGCCGCCATTTTGTGTGAGTGCATGTACCGCCATCATGGATGCGCCACCGACTCCCGCGGCCTCCTCACCCATGCCCCGCGCTGCTTTCCTTTCAACCACGGCCGCATCCCGCTCCGCCGCCTCAAGGGAATTCGCAATTTTTACCGCATTACTGTAGGTCAACGTCTCGTCTTCCGCAAAAAGCCGCTGTCGTATGACGTCACTGCTTAACCCACATACAAATTGGTCTCGTAGATTTTCATTTAAATTAGTGTTGAACTTACAACAACGAGCCAATTTCTGTAGTTCGGCCACGTAACTAGCTACATTCTCATCACTAGCCTGCCTCCGCTGCCGAAAACGAAATCTTTCGGCGAGAATGGATTGCGACGGTTGTAGGTGCTTACGTAACAACTCCACCGCTTCACTATACGTCAGTTCCGCCGGTTTATTAGGACTCGATAGATTTACTAATAATTCGTATGCTTCATCGCCGATTACCGCGATCAAGGTTGGTAGCTGCATTTCCGACTGAACCTTGTTAACTTTAAAAAACATTTCTATTCGATCCACATACGACGACCACGCACCACTCTTAAGGTCAAACTCGTTCACTTTACCGACCGACATGTTTACTATTTGTCCTCTGTACAATAAAACTGCTTTACCGCAACACAAAATCCGCACGCGCTGCTATCCCATCCTCGTCGCCACTGTAAAGTCCATAGGTGGGAAGCTGAGGAATGAAACACGAGCGTCCGAATGTACTGAGCGTATAATTAGAACTAAACAAAATCATGACAAACAACTACCTTAATATTATAAATCTAAATCTAAAGGAATCTACCTACATTACACAGATTATAGTGCATACTTGCACTTGTTCAAAACAATAGAGTTCTGAGAGTTCCAGTCTTCAAAATAATTGATATCGATGGAATCGAATTTTTCGATTTTTTTAAAGTTCTGGTATGATCTGCTGGCACTTTGACGTGAGTTCTGGACTCAAATCGAGTTTCAGATTATAGTGCATACTCGCACTTGTTCAAAACAATAGAGTTCTGAGAGTTCTAGTCTTCAAAATAATTGATATCGATGGAATCGAATTTTTCGATTTTTTTAAAGTTCTGGTATGATCTGCTGGCACTTTGACGTGAGTTCTGGACTCAAATCGAGTTTCAGATTATAGTGCATACTTGTACTTGTTCAAAACAATAGAGTTCTGAGAGTTCCAGTCTTCAAAATAATTGATATCGATGGAATCGAATTTTTCGATTTTTTTAAAGTTCTGGTATGATCTGCTGGCACTTTGACGTGAGTTCTGGACTCAAATCGAGTTTCAGATTATAGTGCATACTCGCACTTGTTCAAAACAATAGAGTTCTGAGAGTTCTAGTCTTCAAAATAATTGTTATCGATGGAATTGTGTTTTTCGATTTTTTTAAACTACTACTATGATCTGCTGGCACTTTGACGTGAGTTCTGGACTCAAATCGAGTTTCAGATTATAGTGCATACTCGCACTTGTTCAAAACAATAGAGTTCTCAGAGATCTAGTCTTGAAAATAATTGTTATCGATGGAATTGAGTTTTTCGATTTTTTTAAACTACTGCTTTGATCTGCTGGTACTTTGACGTGAGTTCTGGACTCAAATCGAGTTTCAGATTATAGTGCATACTCGCACTTGTTCAAAACAATAGAGTTCTGAGAGTTCTAGTCTTCAAAATAATTGTTTTCGATGGAATCGAATTTTTCGATTTTTTTAAAGTTCTGGTATGATCTGCTGGCACTTTGACGTGAGTTCTGGACTCAAATCCAGTTTCAGATTATAGTGCATACTGGCACTTGTTCAAAACAATAGAGTTCTGTGAGTTCTAGTTTTGAAAATAATTGTTATCGATGGAATTGTGTTTTTCGATTTTTTTAAACTACTACTATGATCTGCTGGCACTTTGACGTGAGTTCTGGACTCAAATCGAGTTTCAGATTATAGTGCATACTTGCATTTGTTCAAAACAATAGAGTTCTGTGAGTTCTAGTCTTCAAAATAATTGTTATCGATGGAATTGTGTTTTTCAATTTTTTTAAACTTCTGCTATGATCTGCTGGCACTTTGACGTGAGTTCTGGACTCAAATCGAGTTTCAGATTCAAGTGCATACTCGCACTTGTTCAAAACAATAGAGTTCTGTGAGTTCTAGTCTTTAAAATAATTGTTTTCGATGGAATCGAATATTTCGATTTTTTTAATTTTCTGGTATGATCAGCTGGCACTTTGACGTGAGTTCTGGACTCAAATCCAGTTTCAGATTATAGTGCATACTGGCACTTGTTCAAAACAATAGAGTTCTGTGAGTTCTAGTCTTCAAAATAATTGTTTTCGATGGAATCGAATTTTTCGATTTTTTAAAGTTCTGCTATGATCTGCTGGCACTTTGACGTGAGTTCTGGACTCAAATCCAGTTTCATATTATAGTGCATACTCGCACTTGTTCAAAACAATAGAGTTCTGTGAGTTCTAGTCTTCAAAATAATTGTTTTCGATGGAATCGAATTTTTCGATTTTTTTAAAGTTCTGGTATGATCTGCTGGCACTTTGACGTGAGTTCTGGACTCAAATCCAGTTTCAGATTATAGTGCATACTGGCACTTGTTCAAAACAATAGAGTTCTGCGAGTTCTAGTCTTCAAAATAATTTGAATCGATGGAATACTGTTTTTCGATTTTTTTTAAAGTTCTGCTATGATCTGCTGTCACTTGAATATGAGTTCAGAACTATTCTTGAAAAGTATCAGGAACTGTAGAACTCAGTTGCATGAGGAAAGATTTCACATTTATTTCTGATCTGCTGCAAAATGATCTGCTACGGGAAGTTAGCAGATCATTTTGTCACCTAACTTTTTTTAGGTAAATCCGCTAGAACTATTTCTAAAAAGTATCAGGAACTATAGAACTCAGCTGCATGCTAAAAGAACTCGCATTTATTTTTGATTATCTGCAAAATGATCTGCTACGGGAAGTTAGCAGATCATTTTGTCACCTAACTTTTTTTAGGTAAATCCGCTAGAACTATTTCTAAAAAGTATCAGGAACTATAGAACTCAGCTGCATGCTAAAAGAACTCGCATTTATTTTTGATTATTTGCAAAATGATCTGCTACGGGAAGTTAGCAGATCATTTTGTCACCTAACTTTTTTTAGGTAAATCCGCTAGAACTATTTCTAAAAAGTATCAGGAACTATAGAACTCATCTGCATGCGAAAAGAACTCATATAAAATTTTGATCTGCTGGACAATGATCTGCTAAGTTCACTCACATCGTGTCTCACGGCTGTGAGACGTGTATGGGTGAATTGTTTTACTGTTAGGTGATATATCAATAGATTTTGAACACAATTACTCCCCTGGTTTCCAGTAAATCGTCCGAAGAATTCAAACGGAGTCCGTTGGCGGTTGACGATTAGATGTTTGATGTTGTTAACTTTGTATTAACACTTTCACCGTACGAGTTTTGTTTACGTAATGATTTTTTATCGTTATTATTGATAAATAGATGTATTTAAATATATTATTACTAATTATTTCTAATAAAATTGCTACGAGTTTTGTTTTGACAGCCGGCCGGCAGTGTTGCCAGCGGCGAAAAAAAAAAAAAAAAAAACGCAGTATAAGCAGTTTTCATTGCAATGGTAAAATAAGACAGCTATTGTCAGCTATTAGTGCAGTAGAATTAGCACGAAATAAAGCATCATTTCACATAAATTGTGGTACTAATGATAATTTCCCCATCAACAGAGTTATGTATGGATATGATTACCTTAAATTTGCAACCGATTTGGAATTACGGAAAATGGTGAAAATTGGGAAAAACCTTAATTATTTAATAACTCCAAAACAAAAATTGTGGTACTAGTTGCGATTATACCATTTATTTAGAGAACCAGTACCTACCTTCTCAGGAAATTTGGAGCGGTTGCGACATACGGAACCTACCTAAACTTGTAAAACAGATTTTTCGTCTTTAACTCCTAGGCAAAATTTGTGGTACTAGTTGCGAACTCTTTGACAACTTGTATTAGCCTTCGACATTTAGTTTTAAGTTCGCAACCGGTTGCGACCTACGGAACCCTAAAAAAATACTTTTTTCGAAATTCTACTTCGGGCAAAATTCGCGTAGTCTGGATTATTGCTTCTATCATATTTATAAGTCGAATTCTATCTACCTTGTAATCGCAACTTAAGAAAACATTACGGAACATTGTCTATTTCATAAATAAAAAGCGCGGGTGATGCGAGGGGAATGCGTGCGGCGCGCGAGGGCGGGTCGCAGCTTGTGCGTGTACGCGGGTGTTGTGAGACGCGCGGGATGTCGCGGGGGTTCACGGCTCGTTACTACTACTCGTTATTACCTATTCTGTGACTTTACTAGACTTACCTTATACTACACATGGACGGATTAAAACCGTTATTGTACACAGCCAGCACACATCGTTCGTACGTATAGTCAGTTACAGAAAACGTATACATAGTCACATTATACAACGTGTTAATGAATTAACGCAGAACGAAAGTAGTTTGTTTAGAATCGAGAGCAGAATCGAAATATCATGTTTTTAACTTTTCAATTTTATCAAAATATTAAATAATATGTTTGTAAAATTTAAAATTTACTGAACTCGATCTCAACCCACCGCTCAAGATCTTCAGAGCAAGCTATGCCTGCGGTCACATACCGGAACAGTGGATTAAGGTTATATTCATACCTAAGGCTGGAAAAAAAGACTTCTCATTGCCGAAGTCATTTAGACCAATAAGCCTCTCCTCTTTTCTTTTGAAAACAATGGAAAAGGTACTGGACAGACACATCAGAGATGGGGTCCTAATTAGCAGACCCATCCACCCCAACCAACATGCCCACCGCAGAGGTAAATCTACGGAATCTGCTCTGCTCGACCTGACCGACAGAATAGAAAGGGCACTGGAGGACAAACAAATTGCACTGTGTGCATTCCTAGATATTGAGGGAGCTTTTGACAATACACCGATCAGAACACTGGTCAGGGGACTCGAACTGAAACAGGTAGACCCGATCACGATCAGATGGGTTAAGTCAATGCTCTCAAACCGAAGAGTAAAACTTACTCTTCATTCTACCACGGTGGAAGTGGCCACGACAAGGGGCTGTCCGCAAGGTGGGGTGTTATCGCCCCTATTATGGACCCTTGCTGTGGACCAGCTGTTGCAAAAGATGGCTGACCTCAGAATTGACACTCAAGGCTACGCTGATGACTTAGTGATCACAGTAAGGGGCAATAGCCAATACATGATATCAACCATTATACAAAGAGCTTCTCAATACCATAAGTGCATGGTGTAGAGAAAACGAATTATCGGTTAATCCTGGTAAAACTGTTATAGTGCCGTTTACGAACAAGTGAAAGCTTGACAGGCTTGTGCAGCCTACACTGAATGGCAATCAAATACAATTTTCCACGGAAGTTAAATATCTGGGCGTAACCTTTGACCAGAAGCTTACCTGGAACCCTCACTTAGAAAATGTACTGCAGAAGGCCAAAATTGCCTTGGGCACATGCAGTCGTATGGCAGGGCTGAACTGGGGACTAAGACCCAGAACAACCTTGTGGCTGTACACCGCCATTGTGAGGCCGGTAGTAACATACGCCTCTGTGGTATGGTGGAGGAAGACCAAACAGCGGACTGCAATCACCCAGCTAAGCAGTCTACAAAGAACCGCCTGCTTAATAGCAACCAGAGCCATGTCCACCTCGCCTGGGGAGGCGCTAAATGCACTGTTGGGGCTGCCGCCCTTGCATTTACACGTGCAAAGAGTGGCAATGGCCAGTATGCACAGAATCGCCTCTCAGACCACAGCGAACTGGCTTTCCGAAGGATTGAGATCTTTTAAAGACTCAGTCATGGCAATTCCTATTCTAGGCATGATAACAGATGTTATGCAGCCTAAGAACGTATGTATATAACGCTTTACTGTGGAGCTACCATCCAGAACTGACTGGCTAAGTGACAATGTGCACTGGAAAGCCGGCAGTCTTATATGGTTCACTGATGGCTCCAAGTCTAGAAATGACGTAGGCTGTGGAGTATATGGAGAGCGTCCGAGGTTTATGAAAAGAACAAATCTCGGATAGTACGCCTCAATATTCCAGGCAGAGGTATATGCCATCCTAGAATGTGCGGAGGCAAATCTGCAAAAGCGCTACGTCAACCATACTATCTACATAAACTCCGATAGTCAAGCAGCTCTATTAGCGCTGGCTTCCGACACAATAAGTTCGAAGCTAGTGGAAAACTGCTTGACTCTCCTCAATACCTTGGGTGCATTGAACAAGGTATTTTAAGATGGGTTCCTGGGCACTCGGGCATCGTAGGCAATGAAAGGGCCGAAGAGCTAGCGAGAGATGGTGCTGGTGGCACGCAGTATGGACCAGAGCCGTTCTGTGGGGTCCCTAAAAGCCTATTCAATTTAACGCTTAGGAACTTATGTCTTAAAAAATCGACTGATCACTGGATGGATACGCCAAGACTAAACCATTCCAAGGCACTAATTGCGGCATACGACTGCAAAATGGCAAAGGAGAGAATCGCGCTCAGCACGACAAACTTGCGCATTATAGTGAGGGCGCTGACGGGGCACTGTAGGCTGAACAAACACCTTACAATCCTAGGCATCAGGGACACGAAACTCTGCAGATTATGTCTGGAGGAGGACGAACCCTCCATTCACATCGTTTGTGAATGTGGCCCACTAATGCACAAACGATATGCACACTTGGGTAAACACTTTGTTCATCCGAGTGAAGTAAAATCTTTGCTAAAGAAATCCTACAATTCCTAAAGGAAGTGGGTATTAGCAGTGAACTGTAACTATTGTGGCGATCACAAAAGATCTAAATAAGGTCGAAGTGATACTAGTCTGCAGAAGACTCAAATAGCCGCTTTACAACAATAAAAAAAAAAAAAAAAAAACCCACCGCTCGGGCACTCTCACCCAGAGGTGGGCGTCGACCTGAAATTTGCCGGCGGCGGCGCGGCGGCTCTACGCCGTGGCGACAATATTTTTTTTTGTTGAAAATTCACACTATAGGTGTTAAATGTTTATCTAGAAGCTCCAGGAGCCAGAAATATAACGAGAACAAAAAGAAAAAAACGTGCTCATGTTATTACAACTACAAACGCGATCTCTCAGCATTCAAAAAAACCAATCTGACTAAAAAAAAATAACGGGGTTCGTATTAGCAGGAATCGCTAGACTAATCCCGGTATGTGTAGAAACCCCGCTCTACAGTTTAAACCGGTAATAAGCGCTGGCTTGGCTTGGCTGTCAGCGCTGGCAGCCAGCTCGGCAACCCGCGCCGCCGGCACTTAACTCGGCAACCGGGGCGCTGCCAGCATTTAGCTTGGCAAGCAGCGCCGGCACTGATATGGAAAACCAGAGTCGGCAACCAAATGAGCGACTATCGCTGTCAGCGGAGAGTGGCCCTTATAAAGTAGTTTAGGCCTGTAAGCAGCCAACTTGGCTGTCGGCGCTAGCAGTAATCTCGGCAACCAGCGACACCTGCACCTAACTCGGCAACCAGGGTGCTGCCGGCAGCTAGCTTGGCAAGCAGCACCGGCACTGATATGGATAACCAGCGTCGGCAAGAAAATGAGTGACTCGCGCCGTCAGCGAAGGAGTAGCCCTTGTAAAGTAGTTTAGGCCTGTAACGAACTTGGCTGTTGGCGCCGGCAGGTATCTCGGCAACCGGCGCCGCCGGCACCTAACTTGGCAACCGGGGCGCTGCCGCCAGCTAGCTTGGCAAGCTAGCTATATGGATAACCAGCGCCGCACACTGTTTTTAAATGGATAAAAAGTGGACTTAGGGATTTTGAACCTTTTTTTGGCTGGCATCCTATGCAATTTATCATTTCCTACAACGTTTGTATGACACACTTTTCAAAAAAGCTACAGTTTCAAAGATATTATAACTTATAGGATTTTTTTGTATTAAACGTGAACTATTTATTACATTTCAGAAAAACTGATTCATTTGGGACGCCTCTCTCTTAAAGTAGTTTATAGACGGACTTTTCCAGAATCTATCACAATAAGAACTAAATCCCAACTCGTCCCGGTTCTCGTGATATGGGGCGAAGAAACATACAACAATTAAAGTTTCACAATTTCAATTTTAAATGATAAGTTTTCGCATGTGGAGTAGCCCATGTAAAGTACTGGAGCCCGATTGCGCTAAGTTAAAACATCGAAGTTCTATTCTTATCCAATTGCAGTTCTAATCACATTGCAATCCAATTACTATTCAACTGTGCTGAATTTCGCATCGTGCTAAACTCTATGATTGTAACTGACAGCCTTTAACGTCTGAGCGATCTGTCAAAACGGCTATAACGGCCCAGTTTAGGCATGTAACTGTTATATGATTTAATTTGGAGATAATTATTAAAACACCATTGACATGTTTGAAGTCCAGTTCCAGAAGACCTTTATTCATTTTAAAAACATAAAACCTCATTTAACATTATGACAGTAACTAGCACCGACACCCAACCTGGCTGCCGGCAGCAAGCTTGGCAACCAGCGCCGGCAGCTAGCTTGGCAACCAGCGCCGGCAACCAAATGAGCGACTGGCGCCGTCAGTGGAGAGCCCATGTAAAGTACAGTTTAGCCCGGCAACTAACGCCGGCAGTACCTTAACTCGGCGGAGGCGGCGGCGGCGGCACGGGTAACCCGGCGCGGCGCCCACCTCTACCCTCACCCGACTTACTACCAAAACAAGATTCTTAAAATGTATCTATGAGCACGCTTTCATTCATTGCTGAAATGATAATAAATCGTTTTTGCCTCAAAACTTAAAATGCGAATAACTTTAAATGTTAAGTATCAAAATAATGAAATTATTGCTTCATTCTAATTATTTTGTTATTAATCAGATGGGGTGTATGAGGTTTTGCGCTTATTCATTAACACGTTGAAAAAGTGCGCACGTACAAAATGTATATACACACATACATACATAATAACACACGCGTACGTATACATAATTAATTAATTACATTGTGTTTATACGTACATAATGTATACATGGTGTCCCAAAATTCAACGTCAAGCCGAATACAGAAGATAGGTGAGTTTATAACTGTTCAGGGAAAAATACAATAAAAAAATCAAAGTTTAATAGTTTTCGAGATTTTGAATAATTTTTTACATTTGAAAATTTCGCCACCCCGCGCTCAACTTTTAGATGTAGTTACTACAAATTTGTAAATTTTTTCATGAAAATACTTGTTACGCATTTGACAACCTTTCATTTTAAGAAAGGTATCAAAATAAGGAAACCGTTTGGAGATTAAGTGATTCAAAGCTTGTATCAAAATTATCAGATTTTTCTATCCATTATTTTACTTAATTATTTTAGAGGTTGAATGAGATTTTATTCCTTTGCCTGCTGGGCTTTTCTATTGTATTTGACAGTTTTTATTTTTAATGTTATTGCGGCCAAGGTATCTTAGGCATAATTCCTACGTTTTTCATAAAATTCAAAAGTAAATTAAAAATAGAAATATCGGTCAAAAATAAAATCAGAAAAATACGTATCTCTTATTTTTTAACCTATTTTATATTTTTTATTAAAATTAAGTGGTTAAAAAAATTTATATTGTCAATTCTGAATAAACTTTACAGTCGACAATTCAAAAATAAAGAATTAGTTCCATACTTTTTACAGAAAACACCGTTTTCCATCAGACCTCTGCGGTGCATTTTGTTTTCTATGTCAACTTTGAGTTTACACCCTGTATCAAAATGTATCGTCCTAACCTGGCAAGTTATTTTAAAAGTTGGCCAATTGCGTCGAGCGCTCGAATCGAGAAATTTTTGTTAGAAATCGAACGAAAATCAGTAGAAACACCCGCGTCCACGCACAAGCTGCAACCCGCCCCCGCGCGCCGCAACGCATTCCCCTCGCATCACCCGCGGTTTTTATTTATGAAATAGACAATGTTCCGTAATGTTTTCTTAAGTTGCGATTACAAGGTAGATAGAATTCGACTTATAAATATGATAGAAGCAATAATCCAGACTACGCGAATTTTGCCCGAAGTAGAATTTCGAAAAAAGTATTTTTTTAGGGTTCCGTAGGTCGCAACCGGTTGCGAACTTAAAACTAAATGTCGAAGGCTATTACAAGTTGTCAAAGAGTTCGCAACTAGTACCACAAATTATGCCTAGGAGTTAAAGACGAAAAATCTGTTTTACAAGTTTAGGTAGGTTCCGTATGTCGCAACCGCTCCAAATTTCCTGAGAAGGTAGGTACTGGTTCTCTAAATAAATGGTATAATCGCAACTAGTACCACAATTTTTGTTTTGGAGTTATTAAATAATTAAGGTTTTTCCCAATTTTCACCATTTTCCGTAATTCCAAATCGGTTGCAAATTTAAGGTAATCATATCCATACATAACTCTGTTGATGGGGAAATTATCATTAGTACCACAATTTATGCAAATTGATAATTTAATTCTACTGCACTATATCTACAGATCGCCGGTTCAGATCCGGCTCGAAGGACCATTGATATGTATACAGGGTGTACAATTGAATGCGCATATTGAACCATCCCTCCGACCATTAAACTGTACAGCTATATATGGAGCCAATATCGAAATCGAGAAAAAAACCGCTGTTCCATAGAAAATGGCAATAGCTACCCGACCACAATGTATGAAAAGTTTGTTAGTTTTTTTTGCGGTTTCAAAGTTGATCGCTTACTAAAAGTTGTTCAGTTTTATCAAACTGAACAACTTTTAGTACTACTTCATACTATCGTATGAAGCATCCCATAAAGTATGTAATACATTTAAGTTGACACCCTTTATAAATACAGGGTGTATAGATAATGCAAATATTAAAAATTCTACTTACAACATATTGTGGGAGAGTAAAGTCATTGATCTCATCATTCTACAATCTAATATTGAAAATAAAATCCAGAAATAGCAATAGAAAGCTATAAAAATTCTGTTAAAACATCTAGATACATTGTCACTTGCCAAGTAATAAGAGTTGGCACTATAATTCCACATTAAGATAAGTGCTAACTTAACTATTAACCGACTAGTCGTATAATAGTGTTAACGCAGCTTAATTTGCAACTATGTATGAGATTACTTCCAGAAGATTATGCCAGAATTTTACGGGTTTTTTCCAAAAATTTTAATCTTTGAGGTGTATAATAACGTAAGTAGGTACAGTCAGGTCTGCAAGACTTTTGCCCTTTATATTTCTCAGTATAAGATTAAAATAACATTTAAATACCTGCCAAGACCGTGTCGGACTCGCCCATGATAGGGTTCCATAGACATTGCATAAGTAGAATAAGAAAAAAGGCGTAAAATCGATTATCTTAACTAAGCATATGCTCACGACTGTATTCCCTGAAGGGGTAGTGAGAGATATTCTGAAACCTCAGAACATCCACGTTCCACCAGTAGTACCGAAACTCTGTCCAGTGGGAGCCTGTTGCCACATAATGGATAGTGGGTACAATACATGCCTCAAAATTGAAGCATGCAGGTTTCCTCACGATGTTTTCCTTCACCGAAAAGCCAATGGTGTTACAAATCGGTCTGGACGGGGATCGAACCATCGCCTCCTGCACGGTAGGCAAGGTTACTCGCCACTGGACCAACACGGCTTCTATGTTAACTAAAAGAAAATTTTGAAACCTAACTATAGCGTGATTTAATTTCCTGCGTGCAAATTACATCAAGTTTGTAATTAGAAAATATATTTTTGTTTTCAGATTTTTTATTATAACCATTTAGTTTCTATGGGAGTTTTGTTCCATTAGACAAGACATATTCAACAACACCTCAGTCGATGTATTAAAAAAATGTTTTTTTCTAACCCCTTTTTCGATGTATGGGAGCAATCGGAAACAATTTGTTTCTTCATTACTACAAAATTTTTTATTTTCGGTACTGTTCTCTCTCTTCTTGTCAAATTTAATTCAATAAGTGCAACAATTATAGAGTTATTGAAGCGGGGCATACAGACAGACAGAATGGACGACCCTTACACTTATAAGGGTTCTTTGTTTGACTACGGAACCCTAAAAATATACAGCATGTTAGAGTAGGCAGTTGCATTATTTTTAATGGGTGACTTTACTCATGATTCTGAACAACTTTCATCATCATCCCCTTAAAATACTACGACACTACAGGGTGTAACAAAACACCCTAGTAATACTTAAAGGGGTGCTTCATACCGTCAAACTGAACAACTTTCGCTATTTGTAGCCAACATCGAACTCGAAAAAAATCGCTACTTAACTGCAGTACCGTCTCGACTCAAAAATTTATGGGACAGCAGATTTTTTAAATTTTTTCTCGACGTTCGCTCCATAGTGAAAGTTGTTCAGTTAGATGGTCTGAAGCACCCCCTTAAGTATTACTAGGGTGTTTTGTTGCACCCTGTATACACCACTAGTTTTTAATTACTCAGACAATGAAACTAAACAACTTTTCGTAAGGAACATAGATCGAGTACACACGGCAACACATCAAGCTATACAAAACCAAAATAAGCTAGTCGCGTAAGTCGAGTAACGTATAACGTCGCGCGGCCAGCTTATGTTGGTTTTGTATAGCTTGATGTGTCGCCGTGTGTACAAGGGAAAGTAGCAAAAATAAAAATCTACTTTTGGACGAAAGCTCGTTTGTATGAAGCGCGCTGAAAGCAATTTTTCTTCGTAATTTTTGTCTGACTTCACTTTGAGCTTACTATCTCTGTCATGCATGATTTCAATCGTTCGTCGAGTTTATTTCAAAAATAAAAACATTCATGAATTTCAATATCCGGAAACCTTGGCGCGGTTCAAAAAATAATTTCGGCCTACCATTGACCTGGTTAAAGAGAGGACGGAAACTCTTAGCCTTGTATCACACTTGAAGCTAAACTGTTATGAATTACTCGTGAATTTAATGGAAAGTATCCTTTTCACTTTAGGATAAATGGTAAGCTGTAATATAACGCACGCTATAGTTGTATAGGTATAATCGGCGTTTTCTCGTGGTCCTTCATTATACTGAAAAAAGTTCCATCGATTGTTCTGGACCCTGTCAAACATACCAACATTATGGGGTTGAGGCAATGACATTCTATAAACAAGGACTTCGCATAAATGCGCTATTAACTTAATTGTTTAATTAATTGTTCTACATTACTTCTTTACGACAGAGGATATTTGAAAGGACTGGAATGTCAACGGCAATGTATGATAGCCGAGCATAACTGAGGCATACTAAGGTGACATTAGAGACATGGGTCATTTTTTGGTTTTGTTATTGTATGACATGGTAACACATGGAGTGTATAGAATGTTATTGGGTTGAGGCAACGTTTGATTTTAAGCGTTCCTTTTGGTGGCACTTATTATGGGCAAAACGCGTTCCTATCTAGAAATCATGAGAAATTAGGACTATGTTAATGATTTTCATTGTAAATACAGGGCCCAGTAGCGAATTTTGTTTTCACCCTCTCTGTGGTAAGGGAGGTGACTCTCATTCGCACTTATTCAGCATAGGTATGTTAGAAGAGGCTAGAACACATTTTTATATTCGATTAACCTAAATTTATACATGCGTTATTTAATTTTATTTCGCTCTTTTCGTTAAATCGAAATATCTTAAGTGGCGACGGCCTTAGTATCGGGACTACTAGTGAATCGTGGATGTCTGTCTGTGTTTTCAAAATATCCTTGACTACGCCATCGGGGAATATAGTCGTGAGCATGTTAATCCTTATGCTGAGAAATTCTAAGAAATTTCGTTCAAACAATCGCTTCGCAAAGTATCGCTTTGCTCGCCAACCGGATCAATTCCTAACCAACTACGTCAGTAATACTCTATGAAATGAAAATAGTTCACGATTTTACAAAACAATACTTGTTTTGATAATGTACCTAACTTAGGTTATTTCCATCTTCCTTTCATTGACTTAAGTGCCTAGGACTTAACTCAAAATATAATTGTTCATTGTTTCTTTAGAAATCTCTTTGTTTTAAAGGAAATAGCGCATTAGTTACGTGGGAGAACTATTTGTTGTGATAAACGTTTCAACAATCGATAATTAGAACCAATAATTTAACTGTTTTAGCATCTAGTATGGGATAAGTATTTCCCCTTTACGCAGAAAGAAAAATTTCATTGTAATCTATATACTGACCTTTTTATATACAGGGTGAAATTTATATCATTAGCATCTTTTTAAACTTAGAGTCTACTCATCAAACTGAACAACTTTTACTACAGGAGCAAACCAATCGGAGCATAAAAAAATCAGCAGTTCCATACAAAACTGCAATGCCTACTCGACTCAAATGTATGCAACAGCTGATTTTTATTTGCTCCGATCGGTTTGATCCCGTAGTAAAAGTTGTTCAGTTTGATGGGTAGGCTCTTCGTTTAAAAGGATGCTACTGATATCAATTTCACCCTCTATACAGGGTCCTTCTTAATATGCTGATACTTTTTAAGGAGATGATCAGACCATCAAACTGAACAACTTTCTCTATGGGACCAACATCGAAATCGCGAAAAAAAAATCAGCTCTTCCATACAAAACTGCAAACCTACTCGAGCCAAATGTATGGAACAGCACTTTTTTTTTCGCGATTTCGATGTTGGTCCCATAGAGAAAGTTGTTCAGTTTGAAGGTCTGATCATCCGCTTAAAAAGTGTCAACATATTAAAATGGACCCAATATACATTTTAACGAAAATCTGACAAACCACAAGATACAGATATTTTTTTTTTAGATTGTTTTTTAAATATTTCATTGACTTTCAATTGGTCAGTATTGAAAATATAATCAAATCTTTTGTTTATGTAGAGTGCGGTGCAAGGACTATCCTCTCAATGCACTTTTGTGCGACATCAAACAACTTAACATAATTTTCCATAACTCTCAGTCAACGGAAAAAGGCCGTAACTACAGTAGAATACACCCATGTTCGTCACAAAAATACCAATTACCTTCAATATTGTCTCTTTTACGTATATCTTTTGTTTTATTATGTCATTGTGTGCGGACAATTGGATGTTTTGATGAACGATCGGTTTTCTTTGTGCGGCATCTCAGTGGCGTAAGTGGCGGCTATTAGACTGGCTGAATTGTTTGGAGAAAAAGATAGGAGTTTCTTCGATTTTGTGAAAAAAATAAGTGTTAAAATAAACGTAAGTGTAGGTTTGTTATTTTTTGGTTAAATTAAAAACTATCGGGAAATTAATCAATTATAAAGAAGTTCCTTCCAGTATGGTTTTAAAGAAATTGTCGTATCAAGTGTCCGATAATTTTTCGTCTCTGGTTTTCTATTCTTTTTAAAATATTTCTCTTTTCTTTAACTTTTTTACTTAACTTGAAGGGAAGATAGAGGGGAAAAGAGGCAGAGGAAGACCTACACAGAGTTATCTAGCCCAAGTGAAGGAAAAGGTTGATGTCGAGTCGTATCACGAACTCAAGACACAAGCGGAAAAGAGACAGGATTGGCGAATACTCCACTGACAAGAGCGTAGCTCTTAAATATGATGATGATGAATGAAGTATTTTTTTTTCTTTATTTTTAATTAATGGACTCTTGCTTGTGCGTTAGCACTGCATTTCCGCCAGTGTTAAGCAGGTAGTTTATGGTTGTATCTATCCCAATCTCAGGGATTGTTTTTGATCAAGAACAAGAAGAGAATGAGGATTGCGGAGCCTCGTGGCAGGCAAAAATGCGACGCGCGAAAACCACGCGAGACAAGTGCTCGGGTCAAAACCTGCAACGTGACTCCTGAGTGTTAACTTATTACAAGATAGTGCAGTAGAATTAAATTATCAATTTGCATAAATTGTGGTACTAATGATAATTTCCCCATCAACAGAGTTATGTATGGATATGATTACCTTAAATTTGCAACCGATTTGGAATTACGGAAAATGGTGAAAATTGGGAAAAACCTTAATTATTTAATAACTCCAAAACAAAAATTGTGGTACTAGTTGCGATTATACCATTTATTTAGAGAACCAGTACCTACCTTCTCAGGAAATTTGGAGCGGTTGCGACATACGGAACCTACCTAAACTTGTAAAACAGATTTTTCGTCTTTAACTCCTAGGCATAATTTGTGGTACTAGTTGCGAACTCTTTGACAACTTGTAATAGCCTTCGACATTTAGTTTTAAGTTCGCAACCGGTTGCGACCTACGGAACCCTAAAAAAATACTTTTTTCGAAATTCTACTTCGGGCAAAATTCGCGTAGTCTGGATTATTGCTTCTATCATATTTATAAGTCGAATTCTATCTACCTTGTAATCGCAACTTAAGAAAACATTACGGAACATTGTCTATTTCATAAATAAAAACCGCGGGTGATGCGAGGGGAATGCGTTGCGGCGCGCGGGGGCGGGTTGCAGCTTGTGCGTGGACGCGGGTGTTTCTACTGATTTTCGTTCGATTTCTAACAAAAATTTCTCGATTCGAGCGCTCGACGCAATTGGCCAACTTTTAAAATAACTTGCCAGGTTAGGACGATACATTTTGATACAGGGTGTAAACTCAAAGTTGACATAGAAAACAAAATGCACCGCAGAGGTCTGATGGAAAACGGTGTTTTCTGTAAAAAGTATGGAACTAATTCTTTATTTTTGAATTGTCGACTGTAAAGTTTATTCAGAATTGACAATATAAATTTTTTTAACCACTTAATTTTAATAAAAAATATAAAATAGGTTAAAAAATAAGAGATACGTATTTTTCTGATTTTATTTTTGACCGATATTTCTATTTTTAATTTACTTTTGAATTTTATGAAAAACGTAGGAATTATGCCTAAGATACCTTGGCCGCAATAACATTAAAAATAAAAACTGTCAAATACAATAGAAAAGCCCAGCAGGCAAAGGAATAAAATCTCATTCAACCTCT
This sequence comes from Agonopterix alstromeriana, assembly GCA_963924505.1. Taxonomy (NCBI): domain Eukaryota; kingdom Metazoa; phylum Arthropoda; class Insecta; order Lepidoptera; family Depressariidae; genus Agonopterix; species Agonopterix alstromeriana. Next base: position 3,245,704 of record OZ004684.1, read on the forward strand.
AAAATAATTAAGTAAAATAATGGATAGAAAAATCTGATAATTTTGATACAAGCTTTGAATCACTTAATCTCCAAACGGTTTCCTTATTTTGATACCTTTCTTAAAATGAAAGGTTGTCAAATGCGTAACAAGTATTTTCATGAAAAAATTTACAAATTTGTAGTAACTACATCTAAAAGTTGAGCGCGGGGTGGCGAAATTTTCAAATGTAAAAAATTATTCAAAATCTCGAAAACTATTAAACTTTGATTTTTTTATTGTATTTTTCCCTGAACAGTTATAAACTCACCTATCTTCTGTATTCGGCTTGACGTTGAATTTTGGGACACCATGTATACATTATGTACGTATAAACACAATGTAATTAATTAATTATGTATACGTACGCGTGTGTTATTATGTATGTATGTGTGTATATACATTTTGTACGTGCGCACTTTTTCAACGTGTTAATGAATAAGCGCAAAACCTCATACACCCCATCTGATTAATAACAAAATAATTAGAATGAAGCAATAATTTCATTATTTTGATACTTAACATTTAAAGTTATTCGCATTTTAAGTTTTGAGGCAAAAACGATTTATTATCATTTCAGCAATGAATGAAAGCGTGCTCATAGATACATTTTAAGAATCTTGTTTTGGTAGTAAGTCGGGTGAGGGTAGAGGTGGGCGCCGCGCCGGGTTACCCGTGCCGCCGCCGCCGCCTCCGCCGAGTTAAGGTACTGCCGGCGTTAGTTGCCGGGCTAAACTGTACTTTACATGGGCTCTCCACTGACGGCGCCAGTCGCTCATTTGGTTGCCGGCGCTGGTTGCCAAGCTAGCTGCCGGCGCTGGTTGCCAAGCTTGCTGCCGGCAGCCAGGTTGGGTGTCGGTGCTAGTTACTGTCATAATGTTAAATGAGGTTTTATGTTTTTAAAATGAATAAAGGTCTTCTGGAACTGGACTTCAAACATGTCAATGGTGTTTTAATAATTATCTCCAAATTAAATCATATAACAGTTACATGCCTAAACTGGGCCGTTATAGCCGTTTTGACAGATCGCTCAGACGTTAAAGGCTGTCAGTTACATAGAGTTTAGCACGATGCGAAATTCAGCACAGTTGAATAGTAATTGGATTGCAATGTGATTAGAACTGCAATTGGATAAGAATAGAACTTCGATGTTTTAACTTAGCGCAATCGGGCTCCAGTACTTTACATGGGCTACTCCACATGCGAAAACTTATCATTTAAAATTGAAATTGTGAAACTTTAATTGTTGTATGTTTCTTCGCCCCATATCACGAGAACCGGGACGAGTTGGGATTTAGTTCTTATTGTGATAGATTCTGGAAAAGTCCGTCTATAAACTACTTTAAGAGAGAGGCGTCCCAAATGAATCAGTTTTTCTGAAATGTAATAAATAGTTCACGTTTAATACAAAAAAATCCTATAAGTTATAATATCTTTGAAACTGTAGCTTTTTTGAAAAGTGTGTCATACAAACGTTGTAGGAAATGATAAATTGCATAGGATGCCAGCCAAAAAAAGGTTCAAAATCCCTAAGTCCACTTTTTATCCATTTAAAAACAGTGTGCGGCGCTGGTTATCCATATAGCTAGCTTGCCAAGCTAGCTGGCGGCAGCGCCCCGGTTGCCAAGTTAGGTGCCGGCGGCGCCGGTTGCCGAGATACCTGCCGGCGCCAACAGCCAAGTTCGTTACAGGCCTAAACTACTTTACAAGGGCTACTCCTTCGCTGACGGCGCGAGTCACTCATTTTCTTGCCGACGCTGGTTATCCATATCAGTGCCGGTGCTGCTTGCCAAGCTAGCTGCCGGCAGCACCCTGGTTGCCGAGTTAGGTGCAGGTGTCGCTGGTTGCCGAGATTACTGCTAGCGCCGACAGCCAAGTTGGCTGCTTACAGGCCTAAACTACTTTATAAGGGCCACTCTCCGCTGACAGCGATAGTCGCTCATTTGGTTGCCGACTCTGGTTTTCCATATCAGTGCCGGCGCTGCTTGCCAAGCTAAATGCTGGCAGCGCCCCGGTTGCCGAGTTAAGTGCCGGCGGCGCGGGTTGCCGAGCTGGCTGCCAGCGCTGACAGCCAAGCCAAGCCAGCGCTTATTACCGGTTTAAACTGTAGAGCGGGGTTTCTACACATACCGGGATTAGTCTAGCGATTCCTGCTAATACGAACCCCGTTATTTTTTTTTAGTCAGATTGGTTTTTTTGAATGCTGAGAGATCGCGTTTGTAGTTGTAATAACATGAGCACGTTTTTTTCTTTTTGTTCTCGTTATATTTCTGGCTCCTGGAGCTTCTAGATAAACATTTAACACCTATAGTGTGAATTTTCAACAAAAAAAAATATTGTCGCCACGGCGTAGAGCCGCCGCGCCGCCGCCGGCAAATTTCAGGTCGACGCCCACCTCTGGGTGAGAGTGCCCGAGCGGTGGGTTTTTTTTTTTTTTTTTTTATTGTTGTAAAGCGGCTATTTGAGTCTTCTGCAGACTAGTATCACTTCGACCTTATTTAGATCTTTTGTGATCGCCACAATAGTTACAGTTCACTGCTAATACCCACTTCCTTTAGGAATTGTAGGATTTCTTTAGCAAAGATTTTACTTCACTCGGATGAACAAAGTGTTTACCCAAGTGTGCATATCGTTTGTGCATTAGTGGGCCACATTCACAAACGATGTGAATGGAGGGTTCGTCCTCCTCCAGACATAATCTGCAGAGTTTCGTGTCCCTGATGCCTAGGATTGTAAGGTGTTTGTTCAGCCTACAGTGCCCCGTCAGCGCCCTCACTATAATGCGCAAGTTTGTCGTGCTGAGCGCGATTCTCTCCTTTGCCATTTTGCAGTCGTATGCCGCAATTAGTGCCTTGGAATGGTTTAGTCTTGGCGTATCCATCCAGTGATCAGTCGATTTTTTAAGACATAAGTTCCTAAGCGTTAAATTGAATAGGCTTTTAGGGACCCCACAGAACGGCTCTGGTCCATACTGCGTGCCACCAGCACCATCTCTCGCTAGCTCTTCGGCCCTTTCATTGCCTACGATGCCCGAGTGCCCAGGAACCCATCTTAAAATACCTTGTTCAATGCACCCAAGGTATTGAGGAGAGTCAAGCAGTTTTCCACTAGCTTCGAACTTATTGTGTCGGAAGCCAGCGCTAATAGAGCTGCTTGACTATCGGAGTTTATGTAGATAGTATGGTTGACGTAGCGCTTTTGCAGATTTGCCTCCGCACATTCTAGGATGGCATATACCTCTGCCTGGAATATTGAGGCGTACTATCCGAGATTTGTTCTTTTCATAAACCTCGGACGCTCTCCATATACTCCACAGCCTACGTCATTTCTAGACTTGGAGCCATCAGTGAACCATATAAGACTGCCGGCTTTCCAGTGCACATTGTCACTTAGCCAGTCAGTTCTGGATGGTAGCTCCACAGTAAAGCGTTATATACATACGTTCTTAGGCTGCATAACATCTGTTATCATGCCTAGAATAGGAATTGCCATGACTGAGTCTTTAAAAGATCTCAATCCTTCGGAAAGCCAGTTCGCTGTGGTCTGAGAGGCGATTCTGTGCATACTGGCCATTGCCACTCTTTGCACGTGTAAATGCAAGGGCGGCAGCCCCAACAGTGCATTTAGCGCCTCCCCAGGCGAGGTGGACATGGCTCTGGTTGCTATTAAGCAGGCGGTTCTTTGTAGACTGCTTAGCTGGGTGATTGCAGTCCGCTGTTTGGTCTTCCTCCACCATACCACAGAGGCGTATGTTACTACCGGCCTCACAATGGCGGTGTACAGCCACAAGGTTGTTCTGGGTCTTAGTCCCCAGTTCAGCCCTGCCATACGACTGCATGTGCCCAAGGCAATTTTGGCCTTCTGCAGTACATTTTCTAAGTGAGGGTTCCAGGTAAGCTTCTGGTCAAAGGTTACGCCCAGATATTTAACTTCCGTGGAAAATTGTATTTGATTGCCATTCAGTGTAGGCTGCACAAGCCTGTCAAGCTTTCACTTGTTCGTAAACGGCACTATAACAGTTTTACCAGGATTAACCGATAATTCGTTTTCTCTACACCATGCACTTATGGTATTGAGAAGCTCTTTGTATAATGGTTGATATCATGTATTGGCTATTGCCCCTTACTGTGATCACTAAGTCATCAGCGTAGCCTTGAGTGTCAATTCTGAGGTCAGCCATCTTTTGCAACAGCTGGTCCACAGCAAGGGTCCATAATAGGGGCGATAACACCCCACCTTGCGGACAGCCCCTTGTCGTGGCCACTTCCACCGTGGTAGAATGAAGAGTAAGTTTTACTCTTCGGTTTGAGAGCATTGACTTAACCCATCTGATCGTGATCGGGTCTACCTGTTTCAGTTCGAGTCCCCTGACCAGTGTTCTGATCGGTGTATTGTCAAAAGCTCCCTCAATATCTAGGAATGCACACAGTGCAATTTGTTTGTCCTCCAGTGCCCTTTCTATTCTGTCGGTCAGGTCGAGCAGAGCAGATTCCGTAGATTTACCTCTGCGGTGGGCATGTTGGTTGGGGTGGATGGGTCTGCTAATTAGGACCCCATCTCTGATGTGTCTGTCCAGTACCTTTTCCATTGTTTTCAAAAGAAAAGAGGAGAGGCTTATTGGTCTAAATGACTTCGGCAATGAGAAGTCTTTTTTTCCAGCCTTAGGTATGAATATAACCTTAATCCACTGTTCCGGTATGTGACCGCAGGCATAGCTTGCTCTGAAGATCTTGAGCGGTGGGTTGAGATCGAGTTCAGTAAATTTTAAATTTTACAAACATATTATTTAATATTTTGATAAAATTGAAAAGTTAAAAACATGATATTTCGATTCTGCTCTCGATTCTAAACAAACTACTTTCGTTCTGCGTTAATTCATTAACACGTTGTATAATGTGACTATGGTATACGTTTTCTGTAACTGACTATACGTACGAACGATGTGTGCTGGCTGTGTACAATAACGGTTTTAATCCGTCCATGTGTAGTATAAGGTAAGTCTAGTAAAGTCACAGAATAGGTAATAACGAGTAGTAGTAACGAGCCGTGAACCCCCGCGACATCCCGCGCGTCTCACAACACCCGCGTACACGCACAAGCTGCGACCCGCCCTCGCGCGCCGCACGCATTCCCCTCGCATCACCCGCGCTTTTTATTTATGAAATAGACAATGTTCCGTAATGTTTTCTTAAGTTGCGATTACAAGGTAGATAGAATTCGACTTATAAATATGATAGAAGCAATAATCCAGACTACGCGAATTTTGCCCGAAGTAGAATTTCGAAAAAAGTATTTTTTTAGGGTTCCGTAGGTCGCAACCGGTTGCGAACTTAAAACTAAATGTCGAAGGCTAATACAAGTTGTCAAAGAGTTCGCAACTAGTACCACAAATTTTGCCTAGGAGTTAAAGACGAAAAATCTGTTTTACAAGTTTAGGTAGGTTCCGTATGTCGCAACCGCTCCAAATTTCCTGAGAAGGTAGGTACTGGTTCTCTAAATAAATGGTATAATCGCAACTAGTACCACAATTTTTGTTTTGGAGTTATTAAATAATTAAGGTTTTTCCCAATTTTCACCATTTTCCGTAATTCCAAATCGGTTGCAAATTTAAGGTAATCATATCCATACATAACTCTGTTGATGGGGAAATTATCATTAGTACCACAATTTATGTGAAATGATGCTTTATTTCGTGCTAATTCTACTGCACTAAAGATCGTTACACTTGGCTTCTACTGACTGTAGCTTAATTGCACGAAAGTACAGCCTCGTTTTGGAAGGATACGGGTTCAAGTCGGGCCTTGAACCCGCATCACGCTACAAAAATGTCATTCTTTAATTTGATTTTAAACATGACTGTAACCTGTTTGAAATCATTTGTAAAGGAACAAAAATTTTCTCGTTTTTCGACCATGTTCCTTAGAAAAAGTTGTTCAGTTTCAAGTGTCTGAATACACCCTTAACATTTTTTTAGTAATTAAAAACTAGGGGTGTATAATTTGCTATCTTGTATTGCAAACATGAGAATCAACGCCAAAGATTTGTTTTCATTGATATTGTGAATAAAAACACTGTCTTTGTATTTTTAAATATTTATTTGGAACGCGAAAAACACTTTCTTTATTTCGAATAGTGACAATTATTTTTGACTAGTTTCTTGTACGGAAGTTGGCACATTCACCCGGTTCTTTCTAAAAATAAACTTTTAAATAAAACAAACAAATGAAATTCACACACAAAGTTTACAAAATATACTACAGGGTTTTAACCTAAGAGGAAGGATCTCTCTTTAAGACTAGAGTGAGCCATACCAATTGTAAAGTGTCCACTTTTTTTAACGTTTAGGTTTGAGTGTGTGGTGTCAAGTAGTATGGACAAAAGACATATGGCCTTATGTTTACGGTCACTTTCACACACACTAGCTCAAAAAAAAGTGGACAGCCGCATAAACAATCTAATCAAATCTATTGTTCCATTTCCTTCTACTATTAAAGGTACGTCATAAGACAAAAGAGACTAACTACAATCGTAAATTTATGCGGACTCTATGGAGATCCTTCCTCTTAGGTTTTAACAATTGAACAGAAAAATAGAAAACCTATTCCTAACCTATAGTTTTTAGCTCTTAGGGTTCAGACATCTAGATTAAGAACTAGGGTTTTCTTGGTTTTTTTATTATTATAACTCTTTATTGTACACAAAGACATTAAAATATACAATGTTGAGAAAAAATTTACAAAGGGCGAACCGATCTCTGAAGAGGTTTTGTTCTTATTGAGATATAATAAAGCTTTTAAACTAATTTTTTATTCGAATTGTATCTGTGCTGGACTTCAGGTCACCTGATGGAAAAAATAGATGAAGCCGAGGATGTAACGCGCTCAGCCACAAAGAGCCTATTAACTCTTCTTTTAAAACTATCCTGATTGTACTTGCTTTTTATAAAATTATAAAATTTTTAGAATTTTTCTCATTATAAAAATTTTAAGGGCTCCCGTGGTAATTTTTGCACCTATGGGGCAATTGCAACTATAGGACAATTGCCACTTTGGGACAATTATGACTTTGGGGCTATTGTAACTATGGAACAATTGTAACTATGGGGCAATTGCGTCTATGGGGCAATTGCAACAATGGGGTAATTGCAACTATGAATCAATTGCAATAATGGGGCAATTGCAACTATGAATCAATTCCACTTGTAAGAATTACGATTTAGTTCTTCTCTTTATACCAACACTTGCCCTTCTGTAATAAACATGTGTCTATTAAGAGAAGAAAAGAATCGTGATTCTGTTAATCTTTTCTGTTTTAATTGTATTTTTTTTTTCATCCTTGTTTGTTAAATTATCCACGTTCTTTTTTTAGTAGCAGTTGGCAATAAAGCATTTTTTTCATTAAATTTTATTCTTATAACTGCAATTGCTCCATAGTTGCAATTGCCCCATAGATGCAAATAGACCTTCGATTGTTTTAACAAACTCCTTATCTTATTTCTAACCAAGTTCTCCCTTGTTACAGATTAAAACCTGCATTATAATGAGAACCAACCCCTAATCAACGCACCCCTAAACGAAACAAGAAGCCTAGCTTCTTTCCTATTGAAGAAAAGAGTGAAAAAAGTGAGAAATGTGTGAGAAATCGAGTTTGGGCGTGGAGAAGATGACGAACCTAAATCCGGAGACCAGGGTGCTGATGATGGGGAGTGGTGAAGGAAGAAACTGTTATAGGAGACAGGTTGGTGATATTCAGTTCAGGAGACCGATTGCGCTAATTTAAAACATCCAAGTTCTATTCTTATCCAATTTCAGTTCTAATCACATTGCAATCCAATTACTATTCAACTGTGCTGAATTCCGCACCACGCTAAACACTATGTAATTGACAGCCTTTAACGTCTGAGCGATCTGTCAAAACGGCTCTAACGGCTGTCATGAGCTGTACCGCGATTAGCGCAATACCAAATGTGTCAAAAGTTATGGTTCAGGTTGGTAGTCCAGTCACGGTTCAATCACCGAATATTTACCGCGATTGCAGCCCAGGCCTCCGTCATTGTACCTACTGCGATAAGTGCCTACACTTTCGGAAAGTGCCGGATACTGCCTCGCTAGTCGATTGCCAAGAGCGCAAGGGAGAGCGCCGAACAAAATGTCGCACAGAGAGAAAGAGAGCTTATTAAAGAGTGGGCATTTTTCATTCTCTAAGAAAGTAACGTATCTGTTACGTATTAATTCTTTACTCAGTGGTACGCCGTCCGTCCATCTATCTCCCTCTCCGTCTCTCCTTTCTTCAAAGACGGTCAAGTGTGAGTCGGACTCCGCACCGAGGGCTTCTATACCTCCACACAAAATATTTACAAAAAAAAAGTGTTTTCTCCGGGAAACCCTCGGTACCACCTATTTAAAGGAATATTATTCTCATTCAATACCCAATTATTCTAAACGAGCTTTTGCCTGCGACTTCGTCCGCAACAATTCCCGTCATCGTAACGAGAGAAAATATACAAGGTGTTACAAGTAAAGTAAAAATAAACATTTGAAACTTTTAAGGAGGTTGTTTAGACCATCAAACTGAACAACTTTCACTATAGGACCAACATCAAAACTGCGAAAAAAAAATCACCTGTCCCATACATTTAGTTCGAGAAGAGTTGTAGTTTAGCATGGAACATGGTTTGGAAAATGGTTTTTTTTTTCGCGATTTCGTTATTGGTCCCACAGTGGAAGTTGTTCAGTTTGATGGTCTAAACCACCCCCTTAAATGTTTATTTGTATTTTTGTAACATCTTGTATAGGGTCCTTCTTGATATGCTGACACTTTTAATAGGATGATCAGACGGTCAAACTGAACACAGTCTCTCTATGGCACCAACATCGGAATCGCAACAATACAAGCTGCGGTTCCATACAAAACTGCAAACCTACGCGAGCCAAATGTATGGGACAGCAGATTTTTTTTCACGATTTCGATGTTGGTCCCATAGAGAAAGTTGTTCAGTTCGATGGTCTGATCATAACCTTAAAAAGTAAGAAACACAAAATCACGCAAAAAGTATCGGTCCATTACTTTTTGCGTGATTTTGTGTCATGTTGTATGTACCTTAGTCAAACTACATCAGCGGCCGTAGTATGGCAGCGTGATATAGCGCTATCGCGCACATCTCGCTACGGCTACAGAATGCAAGAGCAATTAAGTAATCAATCTCTGCTGACATTTTTCAACTCACACAAGATATTCATACTGTTATAAACTCATTGAGTATATACTCGTCATCCGTCATACAAGTGACATATTAACCCATAAGATTACTATTAACTCTTATAACAAAGTCACAAGGGTGATTATCGTATGGCTTGTGAAGGGAAGCAGAATATATGGCAGTGTGCCGGTCAATGACCCTGCCGAAATGTTGGACCGATCTAGAGGACGCTTTCAGATAAAATGGGTGTAGAGGTGGGACTGGGTAATGGGAATGGGATATCGATATCGATACTTATTAAGGAACAAAAGAAAAAATTCCATGGGATCTCTGTGTTTTGAAGCCATTGCACTGTCTAGAGTTTTGCCTATGCATTTCATCCTTTTAAAGGAAATAAATGAAATAAATAATATAATTTGATAAGATAATGTTACGAAAAAAGAAAACCTTTGAGATTTAAGGCAGACAAAAAAAAATCAAAATATTACCTACCGTAAGATATTGTTTCACGTGGTTCGTCATTTGTTTCTGAAGCTGTTTAAAAAATTACTAGACGTTTTTAATTATAAAAACAGCTGAAAATATTGATACAGTCAAGTACCTACTTTTCTTGTGTTATATCAACGTTTCGATACTTTAACTTCAAAATATATTTTTTATGATAGCTACGCATTAAATTATTATGGATAATAGCAGCATTTCAAATTATCAAATGAGGTTATCTCATTTGATTTCCTTACGTTACATTTATGCACTCCTTAGTTAAAACTCTTCTTTTAGTTTTAAATATTTTGTTTGATTGGTAGATACCTGCTATAAGATCATTTTGTATAAATTTGTAGTTTAAGCTTGACATCATGTTTAATTTTGTAGATAAATTGTAACTTTTTAATGTAATAATTTGTTCCTTTTTTATTTTAATTTTGACATGTTAAAATTTGCACGCCAGCGAGCAGGCTGGATACATTTGTACTAAATAATATATCACGATGACAAGATCTATTGTAAGAAAACGGTATTCATGCGAATAAATGATTTCCATTCTAAAATCAAATCAAATATTTATTTTGCATACTAAGTGTACATATAAGTTCTTAAATAATCTTACATTGCACTTTAAGGTATTGCAAAAGGAGTTAAGGAAAGACGACAGTATTCCAAATAATAAAATTAAGTTTCTATTCGATATCGACAGTCAAAACTAATCTCGTTGCCACATCACTAGCAACCCATTCACACACATGGTGTTTGAAACATTGATCGATTTGCTACACGCTGTGTACTGGGCAATAGTCATGTACAATATTGTACACGTCGTATATATCTTTGTACTTTATAGGTGTGCATGTGTGTTTTATAGATTTAGAATGTTACTAGAATATTACGGTATTTTGAATGAGTTTTTAGTGTGATAGATAAACGTTAGAGACGTGAATGGAATAGGTAATTTTATTTGGGAAGAAACGTATTTTCGATATGTTATTTTATAAGCTATACAGGGTCCAAATTAATATGCTGACACTTTTTTAAGAGGACGATCAGACTATCAAACTGAACAACTTTCTTTATGGGATAATATAATTTATAAGCTCAGTTATGCCACATATAAGAAAGAGTACGTATATCTAAGTACAGCGCAGACACGAGTTTGATGCCTGTGTCATCACACACACAGGCATCAAACTCGTGTCTGTATGTGGTTCCCAAACGAGTTGACTGATTTAGATGTGGTTACCAAATGTGGTGGTAATCGAAAACTAATTTTTGTAACATTGTTCTTAGCTATGTTTCATGAAAATCGGTTGAGCAGTTTTCAAGATAATCAGCTTTTAGGGTAACGTCCTCATATCGTCGGCGTCCTGTGAAAATCTCGTATGTCCATGTGACCAAATTTTGCAGGCGAAAAAATCGATTGGAATTTCGGAGTGTTTCTCTAAGCGGAGCTCTAAAATTGGGAGTATTCGTTACCTAAAAAAAATGTTAAGAGGTTTCCCTGACCGAACGACCTTGATTGAACCTTTCAGAGCCACCTCACCTCTACTAACTACGTCATTTTATTAAATTTTACATTATCTGATAAACTCATTAAATATTGGTCTTTTAAAGCTTTACTAGTATTTTTAGATCTTAATCATTATTGTCTACACAATGGTGTGTCGCAAGTAAAAGTGGCTTGTACTCATAAAGTAGATGCACATAATTCAGATTTTTTCCAATATTTAATCTTTCCTTTGAACACAGGTTTCATATGTATTTTATAGAAAAATAAGAAAACACTTCATAGTAAATAAAGCCCAGATGTTGAAGATCATTGCTATATTTTTCATTCATTTGTATGTTTTCTAAATAACGAGAAAATAACTTCCAAAAACCAGGAAAATATGGCCCCGGCTCTGCGTTTAACTATGGGGAGCGTCTTAAGTAAAAGTTTAATGTGACTTGAGATTTTGTACTTGCGCGGTTTTACAGTATGCTGACGATATTATAACCACGATCTGCCGGCGTTGTATGGCGGCGTGATATAGCGCTATCGCGCTACGAACGAACGAGATAACAAGCTCGATATAACCTTATCGCGCTCATCATGCAGACCCCCACTGATGTCTCAATAATATCCCACAGATCCTAGCTGCCCTGGCGGTGTCCCTGGGTCCCTTCGCAGCAGGCCTCAGCAAGGGATACATGTCACCAGCCCTGGCTTCCATGCAGGACGCGAAGCCTTACAACGGTTCCTTCACTGTCAACGACCAGCAGGCCAGTTGGATCGCCAGTTTGAGCTTTTTGGGTAAGTTCATTAATTTCTTCATCATTTCATTAGTTCATTTACTTTATCTTTTATTTGCACAAAAGAGAAAAGGGCATGCATTCATAAAGGTTTATGGTTGTTTGATGGACCGTATGTGGGTTGCTTGATAGGAGCTGGAGTCCGCGATGCACGTAATATAAATAAAAACCAGAAGGAATCTTCAAAGGCTGTATTTTAGTTCAGATCACCGGAAGGAAGCGAAAATAACAGAAAAATGTTGCCACATGGCATCTTAAAATTAACTCTTCATTTATATTATGTTAATGTTGCCATTATTACTCGCAACATGGGTTGGTGGTGAAAAATAAAAGTATAGTTATAAAGGGTGTTAGAAAACACCCTAGTAATATTAAAGGGGTGGTTTAATCATCAAACTGAACAACTTTGACTATAGAGTCAAAATCGAGAATGAATAAAAATCTGCTGTTTCATAGTACAAAACTACTTATAGTAAATAGTGCCTACTTGACTCAAATGTATGGGACAGCTGTTTATTTTGATATTTTTTGACGTTATGTCCATAGTGAAAGTTGTTAGGTTGATGGTCTACCCCATGGATATTAAACCAATGGAAGCCAATCCTCCTTACAAGCATCGGAACACGTAAATTGACCATAGCGTTAGGTAATCTTCGTCCTTCTTTCGTATACGTTTCCGTCGATGATTATTTTGTCCCTTTCTATCAAACGACGCAATTTCCTTCCTATTAGGTTTCACGCATGATAGAAAGGGACAAACTTAAAACGTTGGAAACCCCTTAAGAGAAGTTTATTCCGGATGCGTAAATGCGCGCTGCATATAAACGAAGTCTGGTGATATTTTCAATACTAACCAATTAAACTCAATGAAATTTCGCAGAAACAATCTAATAACAAATCTCTATGTTCTGTGTGTATCAATCTGTAAATCTGTATCGTGTCCGATTTTCGTTAAAATATACAGTTTCAATAATAGGATCAATTTAAGATTTGTATGGAAATCTTTGAGGCTCTGTAACATTAAAACTGTACATTTTAAGGAACATCTGTCACGATACAAGCATAGAGATTTGTTTCTAGATTGTTTCTGCAAAATTTCAATGAGTTTAATCGGTTACTATTGAAAATATCACCAGACTTCGTTTGTATGGAGCGCGCCAACAGTAATATACCCTTAAAGTAATGCAACTGTTTACCCTAACACCCTGTATGTAAATATGAAATGGCATATCCATGAAACCGACTGTAGGAATACAGCTGGTCTTCGTAAACCAACCACTTTGCTCGATTAAAATGGCATCGTTCTGAATGTGCTTGATCGAATTGAATGGAATTTTATGGGGCTTTTGTACTCTGTGACATATCTATAAAATGTAATAGGGTTGGTGACATTCTCTATAGTACCCTACGACTTCGAGATATGCAGGAATAAAAATAAGTATGGAAAAGTGTTGACTATGGGATGAAAGGTTTATGCTGGCGAAAGGGTATCTGTAGTAGAGCTAAGGCGAGGTTTATACAGAAGAGACGTGTGGCGGTGGCGGATAGATAAAGTAACACAATTATAAACCTTTATAGTACGTAGCATAGCGTCGTTTGGAGAATCGCGCCCGCGCCTCCAGGTGACGTCGCCTCCGCCACCGCCACACGTCTTTTCTGTACAAACCGTGACTAAGAGATAGATATTTTTGAAGATTCAGTCATAAGTAACAAAAAATGGAAATCTTTGAGTCAATGTAACTTTTAATCTATATATACTAAATAATAAACAAAATTAATAATACATTTTTAGAATGAAAAACCAAAGTCACTAAAATAAGTCTTTAAACTCGCGTTTAAAAAATTGCATTGACTTCTAAAATATGGGGTCCTTCTTAATATGCTGACACTTTTTAAGGGGATGATCAGAACATCAAAATGGACAACTTTCAGACCGTCAAACTGAACAAATGTATGAAACAGCAGTTTTTTTTCTTGTTTGTACCATAGAGAAAGTTATTCAGTTTGTCTGATCTGGTCTGATCATCCCCTTAAAAAGTGTCAGCAAGTTAAGAAGGATCCTATACAAGAGTTACAAAAGTAAAAATAAACATAGGGTTGTTTAGACGAACATCGAAATCTCGAAAAAAAAATCTGCTGTCACATACATTTAGCTCATACTAAACTACAAAATCAGTTTTTTTTTTCGCGATTTCGATATTGGTCCGATAGTGAAAGTTGTTCAGTTTGATGGTCTAAACCACCCCCTTTAAAGTTTATTTGTATTTTTGAACACCTTGTAAAATTAAACTTCGTTTGTATAGAGCGCGCTGGATATGACCTCTAGGTCATATCCTCGTAAACAATCTTTACGAGTAAATAAATAGGTACAGTTAAAGTTTAATCTTGTTCACGATTCGCAAAGCTTTGTTTCAATTCTACTCGACCCCGGGAATCGAATAGCCACTTCCCTGTTGTAATACCGAGTAATTGTTCAACTGTGCTATTGTTTCAAATATTATGCTAAACAGCTGGTGAAACTAACTTCCTTGCTAATCAGTTTTCTGTACCTTGGATGTGAGTTTTCTTGGAAAAATGAGTGCCTTTTCCTTGCAGGGGTGGGTAAAGACTATGGATATCAATAAATAAAATTACAAATTAATAAAGCCCCCAACGCCAAAAACTAATATTTAAAAAGTAAAAAATAATTCGGTCACCTATTTGGGGATGTAAGCAAATGCATTATTTTCGATCTTTGACTATTTATATGTGGACTGGTTACGCGTGTAATTCTACTAACAAACATTTCTGCCACTTTTTGCGGGGAGCGAGGTAACATGAAATCCGCAACTTTGGATTTTATTCCCCATAACTTTAGATTCTAATTTTGAATGTCAAAAATCATGAAAAGTAGTCTCGTGTGAACCCCAAACGTTCTAAGTTCGAAGTTATTATTTCGCAATTATAGGCTATCTCGTTTAGTAATAAGATGTTAAATTGAATGTAAATGCACAAGATCAATTGTGCTTATACCGTGGCAGAGGGGAAATGCTACCGCAAGGCTAGTCCTTATAATAATTAGTCAACGTTTTCGATACATTTGCTTACATCCCCAAATAGGTGACCGAATTATTGTTTACTTTTTAAATGTTTATTTTTGGCGTTAGAGGCTTTTTTAATTTGTCATTTAATGTTATTTCATAATTTTTAAAGTTACATGAAAACTGCTTAAACGATTTTTACTAAATATAGCTAAGAACCACGGAAACTTGCTTTCACGTAAAAACCGCAAACAAAATCGGTCCATCCGTTCGAGGGCTACGATGCCACAGACCGACAGACAGACACACAGACATTGGCGTCAAACTTATAACACTCCTCTTTTTGCGTCGGGGGTTAAAATTTAAAGTACCAAAATCTAGCCTAGACTTGTATTATGATGACTAGACAACGATATAGAATACATATACTATAGATACAAACATCCATGACTCGGGTACAACTACAAATATTCGTAAATTGTAGGTTTTGAAGATTGTGAAAGCTCTGAACATCCACGTTTCACGTACTAGTATAGTAGTTAGGTACCGAAATCAATTTCGATAGGAAATACGATTTAAAAAACTAATTGGTAGTGAGATTTTAATTTCTACCTTATCTGTCACATAACTTACACTTCAACCGGTCATTGGCAACAACACATAAACAGTACAGAAACGTGACTTTTCATGTTTTCCATGAATGGTTAACGTTAAATGTTCTATGCAATTACTGCATAATGTTTTAGCATGTTTCCCATTACCATGGCTTATCTATGTCATTCTCATTACCATGTTAACTGTGAATTTTGATAGCAAGTTCGCGTTCTGAAAATAAATGAGTGCTAATGCTTACATACATAAAGTTACAACCATAATCCCTTTTAGGTTGGTCAGAAACCTTGCTACAAGTTCAAACCGTAATTCTTAGTGTGCTGTAGCGTTTCTTAGTAGTTGTTGTAGTTGTAGCAACGCCAGCAAGGCTCACTTTTACCATTTTGATCGGTTCAGTGTGAAATGACTGGTATGGTGATGATAGATGGCTTATAGCACTGAATTAAGAAAACTTTAGCCCTTAAAAGCATCCAAAAACACCGACAGGAATTGAGGTGGTCTATTTTAAGCCAGAACCAAACGGCAAAATAGACTATTGGTTATTTATTACTATTACCTATATCAGCCGTCATTGTCCCATTGTTGGGCAAAGGCCTTCCTCCGTTCTTTAAAAGAATGTGTGGATTAAGATGTATCTCGTTTTCGCGTACTTATATTTTTATCGACACTGAAAGGTATTGGCGGTAGTTATTTTTTTATGTCAATAAAACAACTTATGAAATTAGGAACCAAACATAATTGTTTAGGTAATTAATTATTTATCAGAGAACATTAATTTTTACACGTCTGGACTCAGTGGCGCCACCACTACGATAATGATTGTCCCGTTAACTTAATTAACATATAATTACCATCACACATACCAGAAAATATCTACCATTTTATTTATCTCTAAACTTAATAAGTGTAGAAACAGAAAATACGTGACTATATTAGTGTTTTTTCTATGAATGGTTTAAGTAATTCACAATGTAATTACTTCACTTCACCTTTTTCCGTCATTACCATGGTTGTCTTACGTCATTGTCGTCATGTCAGGAGTATATTGACAAGGGAATGACAGTAATACGTTTTTAAAACTGGTCATGAGTGAGAAGGAGACGTACTGGTATGGTATTGGGTTCTGTAGCTCTAGCATGTTTATTTTGGATATCGAAAATAATGAAATTAGTTGTTCAAATTAGCCTAATCAACGAAACTAAAGTGTAAAACTTTATATACCGAATTACCGGTCTAGATTCGTTTCAGTCAGAAGTCTTAACCAATGACGATTCTAGGGTGTCTAAAGTCCGGCCGCTGAAAGATTGCGTTTGACAGTTACCATAAAATTGTAAAAAACTGAATGAAAATATTGTTTACCTGTGCTCACTCTAGTACACAGGGCACTAGCTGCCCTTTTAAGTTCAAAAAACTACTAAATAATGATCGGCATTTATAGTTTTCATTCAGTTTTTTACAATTTTATGGTAACTGTCAAACGCAATCTTTCAGCGGTCGGACTTTACTTCTAGTTGTTGGGGATAATAAAAATGTAGACCAATAAATGTGGTCGACCATGGGCATTATAACATCGAACTAATATTTTTGTGAAAATTTGATACTATTCCAGTATGTGTTCAGTTCCCTATTAAGGTGTTCATTAAAAGCTAAAAAGCTGAAAATCATTTTCATATAGAATAATCATATCACGACTATATATTTTACGAGGGTGGTAGTCAGAGATATCTGTAGTCTGAAAACTCTGAACATCCACGATTCACTAGTAGTACCGAAACTCTGTCCAGTGTGACGGGGAGTGCGCCCGTCGCCACTTGTTATGGCTACACAAGTAGACAGTGGGTACAATACATGCATCGAAATTGAAGCATGCAGGTTTCCTCACAATGTTTTCCTTCACCGAAAAGCCAGTGGTGTTACAAATGGTACATCAATTCCGATAAACTCAATGTTACGAGTCGTCCTGGACGGGCATCGAACCATCGCCTCCTGCACGGCAGGCAAGGTCAGTCGCCACTGGACCACATAGGCTTTTTATTTGTTTCAAAGAAACATAATTATCAATATCAAATATAGTCCTTTAGTTATACGTTTACGATATATCCATTTGGTTACGGAACCCTAAAAGGTACCAAATTGGATTAGCTTATCGAAAACCAGTTTATTTTGTTAATGGTATGTTAAAGTAGGGATTTTTAATTGGTTTAATGGCTTTCTAATCATCTTGACAGTAATAGAGTAAAGTCCTCCTCGCCTTTAAGTATTATATGAAACCAAATCTCTTATATCTTCATAACGTACTATACGAATATGTAATGTTAGTAAAATTGCACTAAGTCGAGCTTTTCGGCGCGTTGAGGAGAGGTATACAGGGTCCTTCCTAATATGCTGACACTTTTTTAAGGGGATGATCAGACCATCACACTGAACATCTTTCACTGTAGGACCAACATCGAAAACGCGAAAAGAAAATCAGCTGTCTGATACAATTGGCTAAAGTAGGTTTGCAGATTTGTATGGAGCAGTTGATTTTTTTTTCGCGATTTTGATGTTGGTCCCATAGAGAAAGTTGTTCAGTTTGATGGTCTGATCATCCCCTTAAAAAAGTGTCAGCATATTAAGAAGGACCCTGTAGATAGACACTCATTCACGCACGAACCAAAAGCCATTTCAATGAATTTTTCTAAATTATGAGTCAGCTGATATTTTTTTGTTCTGACAGGTTTGCTCCGATAGTAAAAGTTGTTCAGTTTGATGAGTAGAGTATGTGGTTTAAAGGTTAATGTTACTTTTCCTTACACCCTGTATAGGCGGATGATACGATACCCCCCCCCCCCCCCCCTATCGGGGTGGTAAGAATCTTTGCTACAACTACAAACTATCGTTTGAATCATGCAGCCACAAGCCATAGTCAATATAATACTATTCTTATATACTAATCTTGGCGTACTAATTTAATTCGACAGCTTTACCAACGCGAATAAACTCGTGCTAAAACCACATAAATATCAAAAAGCGAAGTCTACTCGACTATTTTGGTATCGAACTCTAAATCATCGAACCATAAATGGAATGATTTGTTTGTATGAACATGGCAACTCCCCCTATCAGAACCATTCAATACAAACCATTTATCTTAAAGCATTAAATTATGGCAACACCCGATCGCGAACATTCATAAAGACAATTAAGTTGTCGACGATTGCTGTTCGAAATCAAAAGGTGCAATTATTTGTACAGTTAACGTCGAATGTTAATGATGACTTTGAAAAGCATTAATCATTATTATCTAAAAATGTTTCGAGAGCGTAGCTGGTTTACAATAGTACAAGCCCAGACGATAATCGATTAATCAATCAATCAATTATTTATTTGTCAAAAGTAGGTAATTCCGTCAGTGTGGTAATTGGAGTTGGGTTTGGAAAAAGGAATCTAAAGTCACCCCTTATTTTCCAGTTGTAACCATTTTACTCTTACATTTTTGATCGTAAGAATATAAAAATTTACAATATATTTCATAGTGTGATTAGATTTTCTTATTATTGAAAATTCATAAAAATTCATCTCATTTTTCCGTTGACAAATACAGACTCCAAGTCTCGTACAAAATCTTAGCAAACTTTTGTCCGAATCTGACACATAATCCACACAAATCAAGTATGCATGCTGTTGGGTGGCACGAATATGTTGTTTTTGATTCATAAACTTAGTCGAATTTGTCATTTTTACTGTCAGTTAGTACAAAAAAGAGCTCATATGAGCTCTCTTGGGTTTGTCATTTTTCGAACGTAGATTGTGAATCTATTTCAGTTTATATTTGATATCAATGCATTTTTCAAAGAAACCGGCTGCATTCTGATCGGAGCCACGCGCTCTTTCACATCGATCAGTATGGAGAGTCGTGTTCCCAGGCGGATACGCCTTAAGACACACGTCTCTCCGCATCATATGGTTATACCATGATAAGCTATTTTCCCGCATCTTTTTAGTCGAAATATAATATAACAAGCTTACAATATTGCAAATGTCACAAGTTCATAAGTTTTAAAAGCTGGACATATCCTTTTGCAAAAATATCACGCCTGTCTGTAAAAAATCGAAATAAATATCGATATGGCGCTTTGACTATTTATATGTGGACTGGTTACGCGTGTAATTCTACTAACACACATTTCTGCCACTTTTTGCGGGGGGCGAGGTACTCGTAACATGAAATCCGCAACTTTGGATTTTATTCCACATAACTTTAGATTCTAATTTTGAATGTTAAAAATCATAAAAAGTAGTCTCGTGTGAACCCCAAACGTTCTAAGTTCGACGTTATTATTTCTGTCTGTTATGTCTGTCTATAGGCTGTCTCGTTTAGTGATAAGGTGTAATTGAATGTAAATGAACAAGATCAATTGTGCTTATACCGTGGCAGAGGGGAAATGCTACCGCAAGGCTAGTCCTTATAATAATTAGTCAAAGATATGGCGTGAGTTGTAGCGTATAATTTTTCACGTTCGTGAATTAAAGCATGTGTTACATTGTTTTATTGCGTCTGAGTTTACTTAGTCAATTAAAGAAAAAACATAAAAGGCTTTTTGTTAATAACCTGTCCAATTAAAAGAGTAAAGTTCCTATAAAGGAATCTCGCCATGAAGTCATTATTATACAGGTTGTATCAAAATATTCGGGCAATATTTAAGGGGGTGGTTTAGACCATAAAACTGAACAACTATTCCTATGGAGCCAACAGAGAGAAAATGTTTAAATCGGCTGTTTCATACAAAACAGCAGTACCGATTCGACTCAAATGTATAGGACAGCTGATGTTTTTTTATTTTATGTTGGCTCCATATTTTGTAAACATACCAACTAACCTTCACAATATTTCGTGGCATTAAGGGAATATAATTCGAAGCGCGCTCCATACAAACGAAGTCTGGTGATATTTTCAATACTAACCAATTAAAGTCAATGACATTTTTCAGAAACAATCTGGAAATTAATCTCTATGCTTGTATGTTGTCAGATTTTCGTTAAAATGGAGAGGCTCCATAGGCACAGTGAAAGTTGTTCAGTTTGATGGTTTCAGGTTGTTCAGGTTCACCGTTTCAGTATTTGCTAGGCTGTCACTTACACCCTCTATAACTGGGGTGTTTTGTTACACCCTGTATAATCAGTGGTTCTTCATTTAAACACAAATCGCCCACAAGGCGTTCGCGGGCGCCACCATTACAACAAATCCATTAATAATCGATCTCCTAAAACAAGGCATTTTCATCTTTAAAAGCTAAGTCATAAAATTCTTGAGAGAGGTCTTGTGAAACTACAGACATTAATATTTGAGATAAACACACAAATCCGTGATTATTTTATCTAATTGTATATTAATCGCTTTCGGTAAACGTGCGTTAAGAGTCCTTTTACCGTTAAGTGCCGCCCTCATCATAATTTAAGATTTCTCAATAATAAAAACCTGATATGAAAAAGTGCTACTCCAATTTACTATATAGGTAAAAGCTATTTTGATTCTATACTTTTATAGGTTCTAAACTTTCCACTAAAACATCATACGCGTTTCATACATTTTTGGTCCAAATGTGAAGTGCTGACCAACAAAAACTAATGCTATTTTCTGTTAAAATTTGATTGTCTAAGCATTTATGATCATTGCTTGATACTCGTAGCTGTAGCTGTAAGTTTTATTACATCAAAAATGTATGAAAAGTCACATTTTTCAAACCTTAATAAATCCAAGGAAAATGGCCGTACAGCTTTGGTGCCCTACTAAAAATGTTGAGACCGAAAAGTTCTAACAGAATATATCCTTAGCTAATTTCATCGAAAGTGTATGAAAAGGCAGACCGTCAAACTGAACAACGTTCTCTATGGCACCAACATCGAAATAGCAAAAAAAATCTATTGTTCCATTTCCATACAAAACTGCAAACCTACTCGAGACTGATGTAAGGAACAGCAGATTTTTTTATGGCGATTTCGATATTGGTGCCATAGAGAAAGTCATTAAGTTTGATGGTCTGATCATCCCCTTAAAAAGTGTTAGCATATATATTACGAAGGACCCTGTATGTTGGAGTGAATCTTTTTAATTTAGGTATTGTCGGTTGACAAATCTTAAATATAATAATGAACGGTAAAAGGACTCTTAACCGTATTTCATGTTTCGATATCTCTCTCAATACAAATATGGTTAAAGGAAACAGTTTCCTTAACACTTCAAGTAGGTAAATAATCCTTTCACTTTACCTTAGATAGCTTTGGAATATGTAATTTGAATGTATAGTGAGACATTTATACTAAATGGTTTTGAATATATTAGAAAATGAGCGTTGGTGGCGTGGTCATAGAGAAATTTCGTAGCCGTAGTAAAATGCCTACAGTTATCGCCCTAGTATTGACACCACTGAATCAGGAGGCCATGCATGTCACAATGCCATGGTTTGTATAGTAGTACAGTACGACCAGCACGTCTAGTATGATTTATCTACACGCGCGCGACGTGCCTTTGCTCTATAGAAAATAACCTGTTCCCGCGCATTTCGGAGAGCGAAAGACGCGCTTGCCGCGACAAGTATTATGGAATAAAGCCGAGTCGCGCGAAAGAAGAGAAATCATGCTAGACGTGCTGGAAAATAATTCCGCTCGACAATCTTCGTTTGCGCAGAGAAGACCCGAGTCCCCGTCACAACCCGAAGTCATTTAGTAATTAAAGGGTGCAAAGTCGGATGGCAGCGGAAAGGGCGCGAAAACAATTAGCCAATAGCGGCAAGGTATTGAAGGTGGCACATCTTGATTGGTCAATATAATTTCGCGCGCTGTTAAATTAGGTTAGGTCCTAAGAGGAAGGATCTCCATAGAGTCCGCATAAATTTACGATTGTAGTTGGTCTCTTTTGTCTTATGACGTACCTTTAATAGTAGAAGGAGATGGAACTATAGATATTTGTTTATGCGCCTGTCCACTTTTTTTTTAGCTAGTGTGTGTGAAAAGTGACCGTAAACATAAGGCCATATGTCACTGGGTGCCTTTTGTCCATACTACTTGACACCACACACTCAAACCTAAACGTCAAAAAAAGTGGTAACTTTACAATTGGTATGGCTCACTCTAGTCTTAAAGAGAGATCCTTCCTCTTAGGTTAGGTCACAGATCCGACACTTCAAACAACGTTTTGGATTTGACATGATAACGTTCGCACATGCGCACTCGGTGCTAATTGTCTTTGACATATGTTTAGGGTTGACTTACCTCGCATCGTATGAACATCATCTACATTTCGTTACTTTTATTGTTCGTTCTGTTAATAAAAATAGTATTTGAGCTAAAGAATTACTGAAAAATGTGAATTTAGTGTTATTTTTCAACGTTTTTTATGCACTGAAAAAAATCAATTTTATGTAGTCAAATCCAACGGGTGCGCGCGGCTGACTACATTCCCTTGCTCGGCTTCCCTCAAGTTTCCCAGAAAGTGTGAGGTGAGGTGGGGTATCTGAAGTCAGAGGGGGGGGGGGGGGGGGAGAGGCTGTTCTGTATGTTATACTATTACTTATTCTGTGGTTAGGTGCAGGTTCATCGGTAACATTTATAAACCAGCCTGCGCGGCATGGTGCCTCGATAAACGTTTTATCGCGCCTGCTAACTCGTTCGTTCGTGCGCAAAAAGAAAGAGAGCTAGGGCGCGATAGCGCTTTATCGCGCCATCATGCCGCAGGCGCTGGTACTACTGTACCTGCACAGTTGACTTTAACAGCAGCGCGCGAAATAATATGGACTAATCAGGATGTGCCACCTTCAACCCCTTGCCTCTATTGGGTACTTGTTTTCACTGGTCACCACTCGGTCAAGGCTTTGCTCTATCTGTCCTCAGTTCTTCTAGCCATGTGACCCGCCCACCGCCTTTTTAATCCATAATTTTATCTCCGACATCCTGAAGAATATTATGCAACGTTCATTATTCAGCGCCGTAGATCATATTGCAGGCCATTTTGGTGGAGTATTGACCATATAATTTCACCCTTATTCGTGGAAGGAGGTTTGTTTCCTGCAATATACAGGTGGTGAGTGAGAGCCTAGCAAATACTGAAACGGTGAACTCAGACCATCAAACTGAACAACTTTCAGTATGGAGCCTACTTCAGGAAAGTTGTTCAGTTTGATGGTCTGAGTTCACCGTTTCAGTATTTCCTAGGCTGTCACTTACACCTGTATAGTCTGATGATCACGTTAAAACGGATTTAAGAACGGAAACAGTGCGAATACGAAATTTTTTTTTACGTTACCTAAACCAAAATGACTTGTTTTTTTCGAAATTTACCATTCCGCATTAGTTTATTAATAACAATAGAAAGTGTTCTAAAACGATGCGGTTGAAAAGAATTCATTTTTATTCATTCAGCTTGCGGTTTCGCAGGTTTTTAATAAATAGAACATCTCTGTGAGGTTTTAACTTCCTCATTTGGTACGCCCGGCCCCGACCGCAGAAATACGGTTTACCCGCCAATGCAATGTTTTAGAAAACATTAAATTCTCATACCTTGTGATTGAATGAGCCGATTACGATGGAATCTCAACTTTTATAAAACTGTAACAGAAGTGTGCCTGTACCTTAGACTACTTATATGCGGACCCGCCTCGCCTTAGCATTTCCCCTCTGCCAACGTGCAATATCAAAAGATCTTACACATTAACATTCAATTTTATACCTTATCACTAAACGCGACAGCCTATAATTGCGGAACAATAATTTCGATCTTATGACGTTTGGGGTTCACACGACACTGTTTTTCATGATTTTTAACATTCAATATTAGAATCTAAACTAATGGAATAAAATTCATCGTGCTACCTCGCCCCCGCAAAAAATGGCAGAAAATTATGTTAGTAGAATTACACGCGTAACTAGTCCTCTTATAAATAGTCCTTACGCCTGTACATTGAAGATATTTATAAAAAAAGATGACGATATGGTTTTTAAGTGTCCCTGACTCCAAATCAACCTTTTTTAGGATGTTTATGTGTCTGTTTGTGTGTTTGTTTGTGCGAGCATCACGCGAAAACTACAGAACCGATTTTGATGAAACTTTTTTGATTGATAGCTTAAGATCTGACTTAAAATCTGGTATATAATGTGTACCGACGAAGTTGCGGGTTAAGTCTCGTAAAAACTCATTGACGTAGAATACTATGGACGCCGGGTCGGGTCTAGTACAAAATTCTCGAAAAAAGTGTTCGAGAATAAACTACACAAACCGAAGTACGTGTAGTAATAGAAACCAACTAAAATCAATTAAAATACTGAAATTCTTTTCCATCCCACTCCCGCCCGCCCGGGCGTGCGCGTAGTCGGCCGATCAAACGAAGACTGTCGCGTAATTGGTTCTCTTTTTACGTTTTGGTGCTCTTTTGGTTCGAACACTTTTGAGCGTGGACCTTACGTCCAGTAGTTGGTAAGTCAATGTAAAAACTAAACTAACTACTTGCTTACTTGTTAAGCCCTAACCATGTTCCTATAGAAACTTTATCCAATGCGTGCATAGACAAACACAGAAACAGTCTATGATAAAATTGTGTAGGTGGCGGATAGTGGAGAAAAATATAGTTTTTTTTATTGGATAGAAACAGAAATTTTTCATATATTTGAGTCGAGCTACGTAGTCATTGCAGTTTATTATGGAACGGCAAATTTATTTTTGCGATTTCTGGTTTGCTCCCTTATGTAATAGTTGTTCAGTTTGATGATTTGCCTACCTACCTACCTACTAAAAATCATGGATCAACTTAACCTGGAGCTAATCGCTAACCCAGGATTACGCGAGTGGTACTAAGATTCTAGGTCTACCTAGGTCTCTGATTACCCTCTCAGGAATATAATCGTGAGGATTATGTAAACAAATCATTATTTATGGTACTGCAACAGTATACAGGGTGAAATTGATATCATTAACATCCTTTTAAGAGTCTATCGATCAAACTGAACAACTTTTACTTTGGGAGCAAACAGATCTGAGCAAAAAAGAAATCAGCTGTTGCACATTTCAGCTGAGTCGGCATTGCAGTTTAGTATGGAACAGCAGATTTTTGCTCCGGTCGGTTTGCTCCCGTAGTAAAAGTTGTTCAGTTTGACTCTAGTTTAAAAGTAAGCTTGTTTTCAATTTCACCCTTCAGTTTCGGCAGGTTGTAGATTCAAATACGGCATTTTCCGTAATATCAGTGACAGCATTTTCTCTGGAATGGAAATGAAAATTTATAGCCCGTAATTGATTCTGCCTCGATATTAAATAATGCCGTAAAATCACTCCACGTGCCCCCGAGCGAATTTCAAAATAAATTGTCCACTTATAATATTATGGCAATTTGCCTTTAAACTGCTATTAGGCTCATATAAAACTGGAATTTAAATCAATCTACAGTCGGTGTAGATTTAAATATTTTTTGCGTAAAAATTATTGTATGATTGATTTACGGTCAAGAGTAGATAATGTGTTAAATTTATGTAATGTGTAAACTGCCTCCGTGGTCTAATGGTTACGAGCATTGGGCTCTTGAAACGGAGGTCGTGGGTTCGATTCCCACGGGGGACACCTAGTGATATGTCACTTTGTGCGTTTTTCCCCAGTTGGTTAGGACATTGCAGGCCGAATCACCTGATTGTCTGAAGAGTAAGATGATTCCGTGCTTCAGATGGCACGTTAAGCCGTTGGGGCCGGCTACTATCTCTCGTGGTAGTAGTCGTTACATAAAAACCACATCAGAGGCCGTAAGGTGGTCTGAAAAAACTCTGACACCAGGGCATGCTGCCCTTGCAGTGGGACGTCTAATTAGGCTGATGATGATAACGATGTTGAACAACTTTCCCAAATATGCGTGGACAAAAAGATTTTGTTTTGGACCTTCCATAGAAAATGGGTCGGTTGATCGCCACTTTTGAAAAAAAGATCTAAAAAATCTACAACTGCGGTCCGATATTCCCTTTAGGAAGTCTTAATTACACAACAAATCCAAATTTAAATACGAATTCATTAATAAGGACAAACGTTAAAATGTATTGGACTTAACGAACGACTGTCAATCGTTTTTGAGACAAATGTTTAAATCGAAATAAACGAAATTGATTGAGCGCACGCGTTGTGGAATTCCGTTTGGGAATCCGATGTTTATAAATAGGCCTTGTATTTATATTTTGGCGGGGAATCTCGTCGCGATATTGACAAGATAGGTCTGAAAACTTTTACTAAAACACGCAGTGACGAAGCATGTTGATGATTGACTGGCTGTTTTATTCTATTCTAATTTTAAAAACAATCAGAGACAACAACGTTGACGCTAGTAGAAAATTACAGAATGTATGGATTTGACATGAGCGATCCAAACATTGTGACGTTTGCTTTCGTCACCATACGTCAAGTCCATACATTTTTATGTTTTCTACTGTCGTTAAAGCAGTCGTGGTTTCGATGATATTGCCAATTTCGAGTTAATCAGTATCATCTCAGCCGATGGACATCCACTGATAGACATAGGTCTCCCCAAGGATCCTCCATCCAACGGGTTCCCGCCGCCTTCACCAGGTCGTTGGTCCACCTTGTGGAGCCTACAAACGATGCACTTCCCGGCTTCCTCTCACGGTATTGTGCCGTATTGTTTGGATTCGAGTTGCACCGGCCTAAACGTCAACATTCTAATTGCAACAGCCTGTCGTAAGAGTATACATATCTCAGCTGGCATCACAACATTAATCTGATGCCTGCCGATCCTCATCACCGGTCATAACTTTTTCCTACTCTTCCTCATTCATTGCAGGTTCCGATTCCAAGTCAAATTAGAGGCATACTGTCTCGCCAGCGAGTTCTTTGTCTAGTGTAGTTGATCCTGGTTTACAGGAGTTATAGTGGTGGGAATGTGTGGCGGGCCTATGCCCGAAACAAAATAATGCACTCACCATCAACCCAAACGAGTCATAAGAGGAGTCATGACACTAATCTCCTCACGCTTC
This sequence comes from Agonopterix alstromeriana, assembly GCA_963924505.1. NCBI lineage: Eukaryota > Metazoa > Arthropoda > Insecta > Lepidoptera > Depressariidae > Agonopterix > Agonopterix alstromeriana. The sequence goes on from OZ004684.1 coordinate 3,273,334, forward strand.
GTCTACATCTCCTCTGAATGGCTGTAACTCTTAAACCGACTGAACCTATGCAGGCAGACCTGGTACATCCCCAACACAGCTCTTCACCCTATGAATACTGAATCAGCCTTAAACTGATGATAGCAAAAAGTACGTCTATCTCTTATGTTTTGTGGATTGTGAAAATTACACTCTTTTACTCATGTGTTATTGCACTTAGGTACTCTTTATCCCTCTTGCAATTTAATCCCGCAGATGCTACTCTTACAATCTTAATCTCTAAATACACGAAGCGATTTAACCGCTTGAGCGATCGCAGTTCACATTGTAAATTTAGCTGAGATTCTGTCTGTCTGACTGACGTTTATTTGTGTCTGCGCCGTTGACGCCCCGAGTTACATTTGGGAAGTAGAGATATTATTAAACTGTACTAGTAACTGCACTTAAATTTTCTATAACCATCGACATCATCTTGTTTAAGATTTATGCTTTTGTCGGTAGAGTATTCGCCAATCCAGTCTGTTTTCTGCAAGTGCCTTGATTTTATGATACGTCACGCGTCAACTTTGTCTTGTTACTGTCACTTAGATAACTCTGTTTATGTATTCATTGGAAAATGATGAACCAAGAATTTGAACGACCACTTTGTTTTTTCAAATTCTTGATTATTTATTTAATTTAGTGATTATCCCTTCCTTATTCGGTCGGTCGATCGGGGCGTAGTTAGGATTTCATTTTGAGGAGTAATGTCATGCAACTGGAGCTGGTGACCTGCTTCTCATACTGATCAAACCAACTGTTCTTCTGTCTCTATCCGAATGACGATATCGAGAAAAAAATCAGCTGTCTGCCCATACATTTGGGTCGAGTAGGTAATTTCAGTTTTGTATGGAATAAACGGAATAGCAGATGTTTTTTTCACGATTTCGATGTTGGTCCCAAAGAGAAATTTGTTCAGCTTGATTGTATGATTATCCGCCATCAATATGTTAAGTTGGACCCTGAACAAACTGTTATTTAAGTGTTTAAAAGCCAATATAATAATATTTATAATTGTTTGTCTACAGGTGCATTAGTAGGCGGCATTCTTGGAGGAATGGCCATGCAGTTTGGCAGAAGAACCATTCTACTAGCAGCAGCGTTGCCATACACGCTAGCGTGGCTAGCGACGTCACTGTCCACTAGCGTTGACATGCTTAGCGCCATATCCTTCTGCGGCGGCATGCTTGTTTGCTGTATTACTATGATCACCCAGGTAAGCATTAACTTATTTAATCGTTTGCTCGTGATGTGTTTATTAAAGGTACAATCATCTGCAAGGCGCATCTTGCGGATAAGAGTGCTTAGAACAGGGTTATATCCTTTGATTAAGAGAAATTTATTCCGAATCCGTAAATGCGCGCTGCATACAAACGAAGTCTGGTGATATTTTCAATACTAACCAATTAAAGTCAATGTCATTTTTCAGAAACAATTTAGACAGTAATCTCTATGTTTTTGTTAAAATATACAGTTTTAGGTAGCTAGGATTAATGTAAGATTTGTATGGAAATCTTCAGTTACAGTGCCTCAAAGATTTCTATACATACGAATACAAGGTCCTTCTTAATATTCTGACACTTTTTTAAGGGGAAGATCATGACGCGATTTCGATGTTGGTACCATAGAGAAAGTTGTTAAGTTTGATGGTTTGATCATCCCCTTAAAAAGTTTCAGCATATTAAGAAGGACCCTGTATAGAGATCAGTTTCTAGATTGTTTCTGAAAAATTCCATTGATTTTAATTGATCACCAGACCTCATTTGTATGCAGTGCCCATTTACGCATACGAAATAGACATTTTTCATTTTACCATTCTTCTTTGCCGTATCTCGCCTTTTCTCTCGCTCTGTTACACGCCAAGAGATAAGTCACGACGTTATTTTGTCGCACTGCCGTGCAGTTTTTCCTTTTGTCTATTAAACCTTTCAAGTTAACAGTTTCTAAAACAGTAATTCTAGTTTCATCGATCAATCACTACAAAGAGTACATTGTAAAAACCATAATATTTCGCACATACATCAAGTTAACAAAAGATCGTTATTAGAAAATGCAGTTTTAGCAAAAACCTGTACTTACGATGTGAAATACAGTCACGAAGGTTGATAAACCAGTTAGGTCCGAATTATCTTTCATACGTAGGTAGCGTCTGCATCGAAACAATTTAGTGTACAGTAAAATATTTCCATTTACAGACAAAAGAAGCGTTCGTAGTCCGTCGTTTTGAATTTCCTTGAAATCTTTTCTATCACCATAAAGCCAGTGGTATTTTCTTCGAACAACAATACACCACTAGTTTTTAATTACTAACAACATTTTAAGGGTGTATTCAGACAATGAAACTAAACAACTTTCCCTAAGGAACATGGGTCGAAAGACAAAAATAATTTTGAACCTCCCAACCTCCCTTATAAAAGTGCGGATCAGCCAATCGATTTTCTATGGGAGTACCAAACAATTTTTTGTTTTTCAACCCATGTTCCTGAGGGAAAGTTGTTTAGTTTCGTTGTCTGAATACATCCTTAACATTTTGTTAGTAAACAGGTTCTTTTTTAATATGCTGACAGTTTTTTAAGGGGATGTCCAGACCATCAAACTGAACAACTTTCTCTATGGGACCAACATCAAAATCGTAAAAAGAAAATCAGCTGTCCAATACATTTGGCTCGAATAGGTTTGCAGTTTTGTATGAAACAGCAGATTTTTTTTTCGCGATTTCTATGTTGAAGCCATAGAGAAAGTTGTTCATTTTGACGGTATGGTCATTTCCTTATGAAAGTGTTAATATATTAAGAAGGACCCTATATTTAATAAAAACCAGGAAAGGGTATTTTAAATGCTATTATACTCTATATGCTATTATACTCTTTATAACTCTTTGGTACGACTGCGACATAGAAGGCAAGACGAGGCGAGGTTGCCACTAGACCATAAGAATACGTGTATTAGTTATTCTAGACTACCACGACCTATAATTTTAAAGAACTCGCATTTTAAATTCGAGACTGATGTCCTTAGTATTCTTGTCTCGTACGATAGATAAATGTAGCTTCACTTGAGCTTCACATACGAATAAAATGCTCGTAAACCTTCCCAACATTGTGTCACGGGGTTCAGCTGTGAACTAAACAAATAGCGAGTAGTAAATATCGCATAAACATGACTTGCGCAGTTTCACATCACCTCGCGGATCAATGGTCAAAAACAAACAGACATACTCCCATACAATTCCTTCCATATGGTGACAGTTATAAGTTGAACAGGAAGAGAGCTTAGTGCTTTTTAGCTTACTGTTTAGAACTCTATGGTTATACAAACTCTAGTTTATCGCAGTTTGTGTCGCTTCTACGTATATAGCAAAGATACATTGGGAAGTTAGATTTCCTACATATTTTTGAGTTGTCTTCTTCTGTCGATTCGATGACATGTCATTAAGTTTGAATTGCCAGAGCGCGGTATTTGATAATCAGCGATAGATGCTTGCTGATTTTTGAGCTCTTACTCGGTTTCTTTACAATATACTTATCATCATTATCATCTCAGTCGATAGACGTCCACTGCTGGACATAGTCCTCCCCCACGGATCGCCACAACGACCGGCTCCTGCACTGCTAGTGACCATGTTTTGTCATAATCGCCACGCTTGACAGGCGGGTTGGCGATCGCACTTGGATTGAATGTGTGTACTCAGAGGATGCTGTTTCCCAGCCTCTGATGGATCCTTTAGTCACCTTTTACGACATTCAACACCCACAGGTAGAAATGGTATGATGCTATTATTCTTAGCATAAACATACATATTTTTGTTTGCACCCCAAAAACATACAAAATCAAAATCAGGATAAGATGGATGAATCTACTGATACTTCCAGAGGAATAAATAAGATATAGCTAAAACGAACCACTAAAAATCACGCTCGGTTACTCTGATATTGCCTACGTTAAGTCAACAAAGAGATCACGGCCGCATTCTTACTTCCGCAATTCGTACTTTTAGCTTACTGTACCAAAACGTGTCGAAATAGAAATATTTACTTACTAGCAGCCCGTCCCGGCTTCGCACGGGGTAGACAAATAAATATTAAGACTCATTTCTCTACACCTTCGGTTACATTTTTCAAATTTTACCAAGGATCCCTGATTTTTTTCAAAATGAAATGTAGCCTATGTCAAATTGGAAGAATGTAGCATTCTATTGGTGAAAGAATTTTGTAAATCGGCCCAGTACTTTTTGAGCCTATTCATTACAAACATACAAAAATAGGAACAAATCTTTCCTCTTTATAATATTAGTGTAGATGTAGATGTAGATAGTACAAAAACTAAACAAACTCCTTCTTTGTCCACAGGTGTACGTAACAGAAATAGCGCTGCCAGAAATCCGTGGATGCCTCAGTTCAGTCCTCAAGATCCTGAACCAAATCGGCATCCTAATCTCCTACTCAGTTGGAGCTTACCTCAACTGGTACCAGCTAGCTTTGGTAGTAGCTGCTGCCCCAATACTTCTCTTCTTCGCTCTTCTCTTCATACCTGAAACCCCATCTTGTCTTTTCCTAAGAGGAAAGGAAGAAGAGGCCGCTGAATCTCTTCAATGGTTACGAGGACCTGATGCTGATATCAGACAAGAGTTAGCCACAATCAGGACTAATATTTTAGCCAGTAAGCAATACCATGATAGCAAAACCAGTAAGTTGAAAGTAATCTTCTCCAAAAGACTGACCCGTCCAGTTCTGATTACTTGCGGTCTGATGTTCTTCCAAAAATTTACTGGTGCTCACGTTTTCAGTTTCTACGCTGTACCTTTATTTAAAAAGACTTTCAGAATGATGAATCCCCATGGAGGAGCTATAGCGACCAGTGTTGTCCAACTCCTAGCATCTTGTCTTTCTGGAATGTTAATCGACAACGTAGGGAGATTGCCGTTGTTGCTAGTCAGTGGCGTTATGATGTCCATAGCATTAGCTGGCTTTGGGTCCTATCTATACTACGACGATGTCTTCAGAAATGCATCAGATATAACAAACACAGAAGTAGGTGCTTACGATTGGATTCCTTTGATTTGCGTACTGACTTTTACCATTGCATTCTCTTTGGGTATCAGTCCTATTTCTTCTCTCTTAATCGGAGAGTTATTTCCTTTAGAGTATAGGAGTACAGGAAGTGCCTTAGCGACAAGTTTCAGTCACTTATGTGGATTTTTAAATGTGAAAACTAAAGCAGACTTCCAAGGACTTATAGGATTGTATGGATTATTCTGGATGTACGCAATCATATCAGTATTTGGACTATTGTTTGTGGTTTTATTCGTACCAGAGACGAAAGGCCGTGAAATTGATGAGATGGACCCAAGATATGTGGAGTCTTTGTGTATTAACCGATAGTTTTTGTGGGATTACTTTTAGGGTATATTAAATGTTGGCATGTTTTTATTGTGCCTTTAATGTGTTGTTCTACTAAGGCTAAATGAGTGCCTTTTCAAAAGCATTTTGTTATGCGCCTTTGCAGTTTTGCCCTTAGCATTTTTCAGTCGGAATGGCAATACATAACGATTCGTTGTTTCTTAGATTAGGATAAAGTCTTCCTCCAGTATTAAATGTAGTATTAAGTATTTCTACTTGAGATTTTGTGCCTTTAAGAGTATTCCTGAGAAAAACTTAACATTATACCAATTAACTGTGCATCAGTTTATACAATCTACTGAAACTAGTATTGAGATATACTTATTTTAGTGTGTGCTGTGTTAATAGTGGATAATAACTGTTTTTCCTATATTTTTTCGATGTTATCTGATAACACAGAGGCACATCAATTTCCCTTTTGTGACGTTGTGAACTAAGTGGTATGGCACCTCTTCGAGCACTGATTTACGATCTGTGATAGATTTCTGACAACTAAGGCACACGAATCTTCAAGACTTTATGATTTCACAACTTTAAGAGGTTTATGAATTTAGTATCGCATCGACATTGCCGATGCGATGTCGATTTGAGCTCGGATTCATATAAATGGAACGAATTAGTTCATTGAATAGGTCAAAATATTGATGGGATATGTCAGGCTGTCTTCCCAGAATCACAACGTGTTTGCTTCTGAAATAAGTTATGAAATCGCTTTCAACTATTATTCTACAAGGGGATTTAGTCAGTTCCACATCCTTTCACTAGCAGTGCCTACCTCTTCATTTTTAAATGGTCAGGGTTAGTGGTCACAACACAATACATGCCTCCACCCAATTTCGAAGCGTGTGCATGCAATTTGAAATTTTTCATTTGGAAAACTAACGATCGTGATATATTTCTAGCGTGCTAGTGACCATTGAAAGATGATGTCAATACACTAGAGAACTATTACTTGAGTCCCTGAAGTTCATATTACAATGGTTGATCAGTCGCTTTTAAACATTATTAGTTTAGGATCTGAGTGCATAATTCTGTTCTTATAGTTGTAATAACGTTATATTTAATGTAAATAGATTAGGAATAACGAGATTTATGTAGACTGTAATTTAAGTCCCATGAATTGTTAACTTACAAATTGAAATATTTTTACTTTTAAATATCCAGGTATTTGCCAGTGAAAAAATTTATATTTAAAAGATAACCGATTATTTTGGCCAATTTGGAGATCATTTTATTAATGAGCGATTTTGTTTTCTTTATTGCTTCCCAAAAAGCTCGACAGATGGCATCCATAGAGAAGTGTGCCAAATTACGTCAATACTGTGCCTGTGCCAACACTTTATAAGGCCAAGGGATAGAGCCCATTACAGCCATGCCATACATAAACAGCTTAAAATTTTCTATTAAAGTGAATAAAATATATTCGATAAAAAAAACACATTTTGATATTTTGAACTGTATTCACGAATACCGTAGCGGCATCTATCGCTACCCTAGAAAAACACTGGAAAAACGGTCATCAAAGTAAACATTTTATAAAGAATAATAGTTATTTGTTATACAAGAGTGCAAAGTTGCTTTTTAACCGCGTGCTCAATTTTGATGACCGAGCGCAGCAAGTGATTCAAAAATTAGAATCCTGAGCGTCAGCGAGGGAATCAAAAGAGCACGAGGTGAAAAATCTTTGCACTCGAGTGCAACACGTAACTTTTCATCTCACCTCAGCGAGGAAATGACTAAATGCAAAAGAAAAAAGGTTGTATGATAAATTCGGCACCAAGGAGGGAGAAGTAAATAGGTTTAATGATGTTTTGAATTCATAAACTTAGTGCACACGATGTTCTAAATTCATTTTACTTTATCCTCTAGCGGATAAAAACGGCTTTTGCACTCAGATATCGAAGAGCAAAAAGACTCTTTCCGAGATGGGGGGATGAAAAATATTTTGCTCATTTTATTATTTGTTTTGTCTCCAAATTAGTCAAAATAAAAGGTTATTAAAAGAACGTGGTGCTAATGGGGTGCCTTGCATTTTTTTTCTATAAAATGTAAAGTATTTTATACAATGTATAGAACTTGTTATATTTAGTTGAATGTTGTATATAGAAACAGTTTTAAGTTTATAGTTTAATTATTAATGGGCTTATACAAAATAAAAAAAACGTTTACTTACAGAAAAATAGTTATATTTATATTCCTAAAATAAAAAAGAATAACAGAGGTTCAGTAAAATGTTTGTAACAAATTTAGATACCTATACTTCATTCCAAATAAGGACGACGAGATTTTCCGATTCCTATTTAGCTTTGTGGCCAATTCTGATTACCAAATGTAATTAATTTATTGGATACAAATACTCGTACTATCCGACATATCTTGGACGTTACTAAAGCTGTTCTAAGAATAAGTGAGAGGAAGTTTTTCAAATCTCTGTTTCTGTAATGCAAAATAGCCTTAAAATTTCGTTATTATTTTGAATGGAGTATAAATCAAAGTCAACCAGAATGCCTACATTGTAAGTAGGTAACAAAAACCTGTATTTTCATAACTTAAAAATTTTAAGTCTGTAGGTATCCAGATTATAAAACTAAACAACTTTCCTTAAGGTGGTTGCAGAGTTGTTAACTTCATACAAAAGTTTGACGCATAATACGCGTAGACGGTATTAATAATAGTAATATTTATATATGTAAAGATAGTGTAGAAAATCTAGATGCCGCGTATCAAATAACATTTGCAAATTACAATATAATTACGAATATATAAAGCTTTGAAATTTTCTATGGATAAGTTCAAAGCAACAATACAACATCCTCATAATTACACAACACACAACACAACACACAAATCAACATACACAATATCTTCATAATTATATTATAAATTGCAAATGTTATTTGATACGGGGCATCTAGATTTTCTAAACAATTTTTCCATATATAAAATATTTCTTTTAATTGTACCGTTTACGCGTATAATGCTTCAAACTTTTGTATGAAATGGACAACTCTGCAACCACTTTAAAGAACATGGGTCGAAAAACGGAATATTTTTTTTGAAACTTTGATACAAAAGTGCTGTTCAGCTGATCGATTTTCTGTGGGCGGTTATTAAAAATATATTATAGTGTATTGTTTATATCATAGGGCCTTTTTGCATTTACTCGTGTTTATTTCGTTTCCGAGTATTATTTTTAGTCGTTTAACGCCCTATCTCATTTCATTATTGTATTCTGAACTCTTTGCTCTAGGAATCATAAATCATAACAACTGAAATACGAGGTCCTGAATTGTTACAAAATATAAGTGTTGCCATAGGTGAGTAGGGTTAAATTAAATTTTTACAAATGTATTTTAGTAAAATTTAAATTTGTACTTAAAACGGTTCGAATTTAAGGTGTTTCAAATAAAATTATGTGAAACTAAAAAGATTATTTCTTTTAATTCCAAAACTTAAAATATTTCTTACTTTATGGTTCCACACCCAAGTCTCAGGTATTGTACTTTTTTCTTTGGCGAGAAAATGAAAAAAAAAAAAAACGGCCAAGTGCGAGTCAGTCTCGCGCCCTGAGGGTTCCGTACCAACTTAACTATAAAGGAAAAACTACACTTTTCAACAGAACATTTTTTCTACCATACATCAGTCGTGGTGGTCCAGTAACGAGTAACCTTGCCTGCCGTGCAGGAAGCGACGGTTCGATCCCTGTCCAGGCCGACTCGTACCAATGAGTTTTTCGGAAGTTATGTAAGACTTGTAACACCACTGGCTTTTCGGTGAAGGAAAACATCGTGAGGAAACCTGCATGCTACAATTTTTAGACATGTATTTGTACCCACTGTCCACTAAAAGTGGCGACGGGCTCACCCCCCGTCACACTGGACAGAATAAGTAATAGTGGAAATGTCATTTTGTAATCGTAATTTTTTTTTTGTGATACAACTACAAATTAACGATTTTTGGAGCATTATTTACACTTTTGTAATCTATTACCAAATCAAAATGGCATCATTAATTCTATAGAATTCCCGGAAAGGCCGGAAACGAGAACTATTCGTACAATTGTGTATCCCAATTCAATCATTACTACATTTAAAGGGAAGTCCCCAATCATAATCCTTATACCTACGACATAAATACGAAAATGGATTAACTCGATGGACTTCGTTAAGAGAACAACCTGTATAATGTCATGGAGTTTAGATCATTACTAGATTTCGTTAGAGTTCGTCAGATATAACCCTTATTTGTACGTAATAGGTACAAAAATGGCTTGGTATGAAGGACATTGTGTATAAAACGGGCTGTCATGGACTCTTGAATATGAATGGCACATTAATTACATCATGTCTAACGGAATAGGCCTAGTTGTGTAATGTGAGTTATACAGGGTGTTAGGGTAAACAGTTGCATTACTTTAAGGGGTGATTGTACCCATGATACTGAACAATATTCCCTAAGAATCCTATAGGAAATTCACACAAAAAAATTCGGACTATCCGTACTAAATGCAATGTGCTGATCGAACGTTTGTATGAAAAGTTGAATTTTTTTTCTCGAATTACCTTTATTATGTTTCTTAGGGAAAGTTGTTCAATATCATGGGTAGAATCACCCCTTAGAGTAATGTTTTTGTTTACCCTACAACTGTTTACCCTAACACCCTGTAGTATGTAATACACAGGGTCCTTCTTAATATGCCGACAGTTTTTTAAGGGGTTGACCCTCAGATAAATGGATGACCAGACCATCATACTGAACAACTTTTTCTGTGGCACTGTAGCAACACCTTTTTGGTGAGGTGTTGTTTATGGTGATGGCCCTCAGCCGGATATGTCAGGATGGCTCTTTGACAGACAGAGATATCACGAATTTTTGTATTAATCTCTCGGTAGAGAGTAGTATATTCCTTGGTATTAATAACAATAAACGTTCAGTTATTGGGAGAACCGTCCTTTTAATTCCTGCAGTCAGTTAGCCATAGCACCAACATCTAAATCGCGAAAAGAAATACTGCTGTTCCATACAAAACTGCAAACCTACTCGAGCCAAACGTATGGGATATAGACAAAGTTGTTCAGTTTGATGGTCTGATCATCCTCTTAGAAAACTGTCAGCATATTAAGTTGGAACCTGTATATCCGCAGATATTGTACGAGACGACGAGATTTTGGGACGAGATATTGGACGACTAGGGATAAGGTTTTTTTATGCAGTGTCTTATTGAGCAAGAGGCTAGTCACCCTATCATACGCCACATCATGCGGAATCCTTCAAAATGTTATGTAAATTGTCGGAAAATAAACTGGTAGTTAAGCCCCTGTAACAAAAAACTTGCAAAGAGAACTGGCAGGAGCGCTGATTCATAAACAATGTTTTGCTATGTTAGTTTTGGCAGGCGTTAGGATTTCTTAATATTTTCGGGTTCTTTTAATGGGACATCATACTTTGTGTGACAATGGCTGAGAGGTGTATTATTTCCTCATAATTATGATCTGCATTCCTGACTGCCTTTGATTGAGCACCATCATCGTCACGATTGAACCTACAAGAGCTCATAAATCCTATAAATAGTTACAATATCAATAACTCGAAGACTCAAACACTTGAGCCGCAATAAATCTAATTTCAAAGGAACCTACACAACTTGAAAGATTATAAAATCGAGTGCTCACTTGAAATGTAGATCGGTAGATATTTTAAGAATTTACTGAAGGGATACAGGGTGTTAGGGTGAACAGTTGCGCTACTATAAGGGGTGATTGTACCCATGATACTGAACAACTTTCCCTAAGAAACTTATAGGAAAATCGCAAAAAAATTTTTCCTTCGTTTCATACAAACGTTCGATCAGCAGATTGCATTTAGTATGAAAAGTCCAAATTTTATTTTTGCAAATTTCCTTTAGGTTTCTAAGGGAAAGTGGTTCAGTATCATGGGTACAACCAACTCTTAAAGTAATGCAACTGTTTACCCTAACACCCTGCATATTACCATACCATAGTATAAGAAATAATATGGTTCTACCTGGACCCCATTTAATATTCTCACCGATCCCAGCTACCCAATCCGCCGCGTAGCCCCAGCAACGTCCTATGCCGAGGTCCGTACCCCCCCGGGGTGCCCCTAGGTCGGTTGCTTAAGTTCATTCAATTGGCTCGGTGACCCTTCTGGTCCCTCCAATAGTCCGCAGTAAAAAGCAGTAAATGCTCCCTGAGCAACGCTGTATACGTCATTTCAAAAAAAAAAAAAAAACATTTAATAAACATGACTAATGTATGGACCGGGTGCCCAGAAGGTTTGAAAGCTGTCATTTTCAGGGCGTAAATTGATTAGCTGAGGGGCTAGGGGGTCATAAGAGATTACCGAAAAACTTTGACTAATTATTATAAGGCCTAGCCTTGCATCGCAGGGTAGCATTTCCCCTCTGCCACGGTATAAGCACAATTGATCTTGTGCTTTTACATTCAATTTTACACCTTATCACTAAACGAGACAGCCTATAATTGCGAAATAATAACTTCGAACTTAGAACGTTTGGGGTTACCACGAGACTACTTTTCATGATTTTTAACATTCAAAATTAGAATCTAAAGTTATGGGGAATACAATCCAAAGTTGCGGATTTCATGTTACCTCGCCCCCCGCAAAAAGTGGCAGAAATGTTTGTTAGTAGAATTACACGCGTAACCAGTCCACATATAAATAGTCAAAGCCGAAAAAGCATCTGAGAACTTTCAGATAAGAGCCCCGTGCACTGAAGGGCGCTTTCAGATAAATTTCATACTACGAAAATATTTACAAAAACCTGATGTCCAGCGCCAGTGATTTTCATGCCCTCGTATGGGGCTTGATGCACCCTACCTATACAGGGTCCTTCTTAATATACTGACACTTTTTTAAGGGGATGATCAGACCGTCAAACTGAACAACTTTCTCTATTGGACCAACATTGAAACCGCGAAAAAAAATCAGCTGTTCCATACATTTGGCTCGAGGAAGTTTGCAGTTTTGTATTTAAGAGCAGATTTTTTTTCATGATTTGGATGTTGGTGCCATAGAGAAAGTTGTTCTGTTTGACGGTCTGATCATGCCCTTAAAAAAGTGTCAGCATCTCAAAGGAAGGATCTCCATAGAGTCCGCATAAATTTACGATTGTAGTTGGTCTCTTTTGTCTTATGACGTACCTTTAATAGTAGAAGGAGATGGAACTATAGATATTTGTTTATGCGGCTGTCCACTTTTTTTTGAGCTAGTGTGTGTGAAAAGTGACCGTAAGCATAAGGCCATATGTCACTTGGTGCCTTTTGTCCATACTACTTGACACCACACACTCAAACCTAAACGTCAAAAAAGTGGACACTTTACAATTGGTATGGCTCACTCTATTAGGTATAATCTCTTTGGTCAGCATATTTAGGAGGACCCTGTATAATGCTCTTGACGTACCAATCTCTTCCATGCATAAAATGAAACCTCTCTGCAACAAAGACAATAAGGACTTATAGACAATGAAAACCGCATCAGAATCCGATTTTGTATAGTTCTCGGATAAATCCCCTTAGTATGGGATTTCGGAAAGCTTTTTGAGGAACCCTATAAAAAGGAAACAGTGAATTTTACTCGTTAACGAGTGGAAAGCGTTCGATGCCCCCTGGGCCGCGATGCACTATATTAGCTACGTCTGATTCACATGATGAGAAGGTCTGAAGATATTTCAGGTAAAAATTCCAATCCATCCAATCCTTTGACTATTTATATGTGGACTGGTTACGCATGTAATTCTACTAACAAACATTTCTGCCACTTTTTGCGGGGGGCGAGGTAACATGAAATCCGCAACTTTGTATTTTATTCCCCATAACTTTAGATTCTAATTTTGAATGTTAAAAATCATGAAAAGTAGTCTTGTGTGAACCCCAAACGTTCTAAGTTCGAAGTTATTATTTCGAAATTATAGGCTATCTCGCTTAGTGATAAGGTGTAAAATTGAATGTAAATGCACAAGATCAATTGTGCTTATACCGTGGCAGAGGGGAAATGTTACCGCAAGGCTAGTCCTTATAATAATTAGTCAAAGATCCAATCAAATATTTATCTGCGGTCCTCGCTCGGCGCATTGATTATGCATACCCAACGGTAAAGTAATAAATAAGAAAAACCGGCCAATTATGTGTCGGGCTTGCGCTAAGGGTCCAGGAGAAAATGTTGATTCTTCTTTTACCTTTTCCTCTACCCTAAGGTTGTCTGGAAGAAATAGCTTTTTATCGATAAGACCGCCTATTTTTGTACCTTCTGTATTTCCTGTTTGTTTACTCTCTGTATACTTTGTTTTTTGGTGTAAAATAAAGTATGATTGATTGATTGAGAAAACTTTGATTAGTTGTAAAATTTTGAGGTACTGTATTTCCATTTTATTGTACCTTGTCCCATATAAAAAAATTTTAAGTCTCTTTCTTTAATAATTATGCTACTTAAATATTTTTTTCATTTCATCACTCCTGATGAGATTTGTCACCTCTGATCATATCGATCTTCCGTTTAATCAGAATACTGCCAGCCAGTTGCACGTACGTCTAGTTGACGAAGTAAAAGCTAGCAAGAGTTTTAATGGAGGATTAACTTTAATGAACGTACGTGCAACTGACCGATAGCAGGGTAAGGACGAGAGACTGCATCTGTCATACACTTATGCACTTCAAAATATCCTACGAACCTGACTACTTTTCTGTGAAGATTAGCAGTCACTTGTCGAAATCAACTTTGAATCCATTATCATTAGTCACTTCTTCAGATAACCGTCTGGTTTGTTGTTATTCGAAGCTGCTGTAAAAAAATCTATCTCAGGATATATCCCTCAATACAAATCTCGTCCGCACCACTTTTCAGTCAATCGATTGGTTACAGGCTTACAGCCTAGAGCTCTGAAGGGATGAGATAGCAACAATATTGTAGTGCGTCAGACAGAGATAGTGATAGCCAGATAACAGTTTCCATCTAGGTAGAGTTGACCTGTGATTTATTTGTATGATAGACTTGTTTTGAATTTGGATTGCTATTTGATTGTTTTGCTATGTGGCTATACAACGTGTTAACTTTGACTAATTATTATAAGGACTAGCCTTGCGGTAGCATTTCCCCTCTGCCACGGTATAAGCACAATTGATCTTGTGCATTTACATTCAATTTTACACCTTATCACTAAACGAGACAGCCTATATTTGCGAAATAATAACTTCGAACTTAGAACGTTTGGGGTTCACACGAGACTACTTTTCATGATTGTTAACATTCAAAATTAGAATCTAAAGTTATGGGGAATAAAATCCAAAGTTGCGGATTTCATGTTACCTCGCCCCCCGCAAAAATTGACAGAAATGTTTGATTGTAGAATTACACGCGCAACCAGTCCACATCACAGAGCACGCTAGCGCTTTCATTCTTTGCTGAAATAATAACAAATAATTTTTCGTTTGCGGCTGAATCAGAATTTATTCACTTGAGTAAACATTGAAAAATAGAAACGCATGCAAAATTTCTTTACAACAGTCACATGCGTTGGTGGTGTAATGGTCAGCATAGTTGCCTTCCAAGCAGTTGATCCGAGTTCGATTCTCGGCCAACGCATATTTTTGAAAATAGAAACTAAAATTGAAAAAGAAAATCTGATTGTACTACCTACTAATTCAATGTTACCAATATGTTTGCGCAAGTTTCATGATCAAATACTGCAAAGTGCATTTAATGTGATATTATTAAGTACCTATATTAATCTAGTTATAACTGCCTCCGTGGCCTAATGGTTAAGAGTATTGTATTCTTGACACGGAGGTCGTGGGTTCGATTCTCACGGGGGACACCTAGTGATATGTCACTTTGTGCGTTTTTCATCACCTTATTGTCTGAAAAAAAGATGATTTCGTGCTTCGGATAGCACGCTAAGCCGTTGATCCCGGCTACTATCTCTCGTGGCAGTAGTCGTTACGCCAGAGGCCGTAAGGCGGTCTGAAAAAACTCTGATACCAGGGCGTGCCCACACGATAAGGAGAATCTAGTTATTGCAACATACAATTTAATGATGTAATATGATTGGTCCCATTACAGAGGCAAATCAAGCAAGCTTCAGACCTAATAACCCCCCCCCCCCCACTCCCCTCCCTACTTATCGGTAGCAGTCGATCAAAGAATCTACTTTGACCTTTAATTGTTAGGCATTTTGTCATCAGTCCTAACTTAGAATAGAAATAAGCTAGGTCTGGATTCCATTTCGTGATCGAATCAGGGAATCAGTTTCCCATGAGAACCCTGAGTCATCGATTTAGCTAGAGGAACCGAACATCGAAATCGTTAACACCTAACTTATAGCGATAGTTTATTACCCGACTGCGCCAGAAGGAGGGTTATCACGTAAGCCTTGTTCCGTTCCGACTATCGCGCATCCAACGCACATCCAACGCAAAGGGTGCATGAAAAGACCCTCCTTGACATATTGAACCCCCGAGACTTCTGGTGCACCCTGGGTAATCAGCAGGCCTCTAACACACTTCTTCTTCTTGTGGTACCCTCTCCTTTAGAAGGTTGCTTATCAGTCGGGATATTCGGACCCTGGAGACTGCCGCCCTGAACAGTGAGGTGGAGTTCATATCGAACCATTCATACAGATTTTTAAGCCAGGAAGTCCTTACCAGGCATTCCTCTTCCCAACATTTTCCCTTGCAGAATAATCTGGTGATGTTGGTATTTATCACTTCGCATAATGTGACCGAGGTACTGGTACGAGATACTAAAATTATGTGGACGTCAGTCGAGTTATGAGCATGACTATATTTGCTCATTAAAGGAAAATGTCGGATTGACGAGAAAAGAATTAATAAAAATATGCGTTGGCCGAGAATCGAACTCGGATCAACTGCTTGGAAGGCAACTATGCTGACCATTACACCACCAACGCACGTGGTAGAAGAGTTTAAAATTTTACTCTGTTCCTATGTTTTTAAAGTAAGATATATTAAAAATTTATTTATTCACAGTAACATTCAAGTTCTTTAACATTTCTACGACTGTATTTTAAAGGCATAGCATAGTTCCCTTTTGATCCATTTATGGAAAATGGAAAGTGACAGCCTAGCAAATACTGAAATAGTGAACTCAGACCATCAAACTGAACAACTTTCACTATGGAGCCTACCTCAGGAAACGCGAAAGAAAATCAGGTGTCCCATACAAAACTACTGTACCTTCCCGACTCAAATGTATGGGACAGCAGATTTTTTTTTCGCGTTTCCTGAGGTAGGCTCCATAGTGAAAGTTGTTCAATTTGATGGTCTCAGTTCACCGTTTCAGTATTTGCTAGGCTGTCACTTACACCCTGGATATCATCTCAAAGTACCTGTAATGATTTTAAAATGTTTTGAATAGATAGCTAATTATAACAGAGAAATAATTAAAATCAATGCGTTGGCCGAGAATCGAACTCGGATCAACTGCTTGGAAGGCAACTATGCTGACCATTACACCACCAACGCATATACTGGTGTACTTGAATTAATACATATGATTATGTACATTCAAATGAGCATGTAAGTAAGAACTGTGCATGACGTATGTACATAATTTTTACAGGTCCATATTTTGTAAAAACCCATGAACAAGACGCTTAGGCTGATGGTGTTATAATGACTTTTTTTAACCCCCGACGCAAAAAGAGGGGTGATGTACGCTTGATGCCTATGTCGGTCTGTCTGTCTGTGCCATCGTAGCTCCCAAACGGGTGGACCAATTTCGATGCGGTTTTTTAATAGAAAGATAATTTTTGCGAGAGTGTTCTTAGCTTTGTTTCATGAAAATCGGTTCAGTAGTTTTCATATAATGCCAAAAACAAACATATAAAAGTTAAATAAATTCAGACACCTATTATTTTTGATGTTAGCAAATGTACGTTTTACTTCTTAACTCTCTTTATGAAAACAAAAAAAACCGTGGTGGTCCAGTGTCGAGTAACCTCGCCTGCCGTGCAGGAGGCGATGGTTCGATCCCCGTCCAGACCGACTCGTACCAATGAGTTTTTCGGAATTTATGTATGATTTGTAACTCCACTGGCTTTTCGGTGAAGGAAATCATCGTGAGGAAACCTGCATGCTTCAATTTCGAGGCATGTATATTGTACCCACTGTCCATTACAAGTGGCGACGGGCTCACCCCCGGTCACACTGGACAGAGTTTCGGTACTACTGGTGAAACGTGGATGTTCTGAGGTTTCAGAATATCTCTGACTATTCTATACTCTAGACTATACTCAAATAATGTGTTGGGGACCGCAAGTGATTGTAAAAAAATCAATGGTCATTTCACAGCGGTCCCCTACGCATTAATTGACCTAAAATATCTTATAAAGAGTTAAGAAGTACAACATACATTTGCTTACATCATAATTAATAGGTGACCGAATTTATTTAACTTTTAATTTGTTTGTTTTTACGCTTTATTTTTTTTTTCATGCATCCAATTAGATTTGAATGACCACAATGTCTAATAATTGTAGGTACACGACCAACGCATATAAATGGTGATAAAAAATAATTAACGTAAGCATATGCTCACGACTATATTCCCCGAAGGGGTAGTCAGAGATATTCTGAAACCTCAGAACAACCACGTTTCGACAGTAGTACCTAAACTCTGTCCAGTGTGACGGGGGGTGAGCCCGTCGCCACTTATAATGGGTACAGTACATGCCTCGAAATTGAAGCATGCAGGTTTCCTCACGAAGTTTTCCTTCACCGAAAAGCCAGTGGTGTTACAAATCGCACATAAATTCCGAATAATTCATTGGTACGAGTCGGCCTGGACGGGGATCGAACCATCACCTCCTGCACGAAGGCAAGGTTAAATAATTAAAGTGTATTTAATTAAACTTCTACTTCAATCAGTGTTAGTTGTTTCATTTATTTAAACAAGTGAATAGTCAAGCACTGAAGCCGCTCGTCGAGACCGTAATGAATTCAGTCGGATTATTATTTGTCATAGAAATTTCCAGTACATTAAATAACTTTCATTTATGAAGACTTTAAATAAACGAGATGGGCGGAAAATATGTTTGTGCAAGTTTTGTGCTCAGGGAGCATTTACTGCTTTTTACGCGGACTATTGGAGGGACCAGAAGGGTCGCCGAGCCAATTGAATACTTAACTTAAGCAACCGACCTAGGGGCACCCCAGGGTACGGACCTCGGCATAGGACGTTGCTGGGACTACGCGGCGGATTGGGTAGCTGGGATCGGTGAGAATCGGCCTGGTATGTGCCTGTAGCGTGACGCCAGAAGTGACAAGAGTGGGCAGAGGTCGCGACTGTCCCCGCCGGCGGGGACGTTGATTACTGTGTCGACGCAGTGTTGAGTGTTGTTGAGCAAGTCTTGTTGCTATTGAGCATATAGCATCATTACAAATTCTGCTATTGTAACTTTTTCTAAGATCCTTTTAGAAATTTTATGCCTCCATAATTTTAAGGCAAAGTCTATAGTCCTGATTTCAAAGGAGAGGTCCAAGCCTTCAAGGCTTCTAGGGTTAGAATATGATGATGGCCAACTTCCGATAGAAGATAGCACCACAAGAAGAAGAAATACATAAGAGTGCCACTTTTATTCCTGTTGCCCTGTGTAATCCCCTGGCGAAAATTGTATACGATTTGTAACACCATTGGCTTTTCGGTGAAGGAAAACATCGTGAGGAAACCTGCATGCTTCAATTTCGAGGCATGTATTGTACCCACAGTCCATTATGTGGCGACGGGCTCACCCCCCGACACACTGGATAGAGTTTCGGTACTACTCGGTTTCAGAAAATCTCTGATTGCCCCCTCGGGGAATATAGTCGTGAGCATATGCATGCGAAAATTGTGTTCCTTTTCATTTTTTTTTTTTTTCAAAAATAACACTTGTTCGCATTTTTCTTTTCTGAGATAAAATAAAGCTATCTAAGGCTTTTGATGCAAACAAATGAATTTCTTAAAACGTCTAAAATCGAGTACCTACCAATTTTGATCATACGTCAAACTTTTTGATCAAAACACTAATTTAATAATAAACCTACACATAATAATAATGTATAAGGTGTAAACAAATTAACGGGAAATCCTGGAATTTTCACTATAACCGATAAGGGTTAAATTATGAAACTTTCAGGCCAATATCAACCTTTTATACCAACTCGAGAACTTTCGGCTTATGCCTTGCAGTGGAAGGATACGAGTTGATGATGATGATGAAACCTTACGGGTATATTACTGTTGGCGCGCTCCATAGAAACGAAGCCTGGTTATATTTTCAATAGTAACTAATTAAAATCAGTGAAATTTTTCAGACACAATCTAGAAAGTAATCTCTATGCTTGTATCTTGTCAGATTTTCCTTAAAATGTACATTTTTAAAGTTACAGTGCCTCAAATTTCCATGCAAATCTAAAATTAATCCTAGCATTAAAACTGTATATTATAACAAAAATCGGACAAGATGCAAGCATAGAGATTTGTTTCTAGATTGTTTCTGCACAATTTCATTGACTTTCATTGGTTAGTATTGATAATATCACCAGACTTCGTTTGTATGCAGCGCGCAGTTACGCATTCGGAATAAATTTCTCTTAACCAGCATTCACTGTGAGATGACAATGTAACTTCATGTAATATAACATTGTACAGAAGTTAAATAAACAAACACAGTACAGATACCGCTGCGTCCGCGGAATTACTTCGGGGGAAGATATTATGGTCGCTTACAGGATGCTCCGAAAACAGAAATCATTTGATAAATTCATTGTTTCTTCTATATTCCATTCAAAATAGCAACGAAAATTTAAGGCTATTTACCCGACTGCGCCAGAAGGAGGGTTATAATTACAGAAACAGAGATTTGAAACACTTACTCTCATTTATGCTTAAAACAGCTTTGGTTACGTCCAAGATATCTCGGATAGCATATCTTTCTGATAAATAAATTATATTTGCTTATCAGAATTGGCCAGAAAGCTAAATAGGAATCGGAAAATCTCGTTGTCCTTATTTGGAATGAAGTACAAGAATCTTAAGGAGCAGGAGGTGCCATGGACTAAGATGGCATGGAGATGAGATGAAATAAAATTGTTGATGATATAAGGTATGTTTCACCTCGGTTTGGGCCCATGGAGTACGTTTTGAAAATCAGACGTTCAAATGAGCTGAAGCAAAATGTCAAAATTACTATGGAGATAATGCATCATTCGAACACGATTTAGCAAAATATCACTTCTCTACCGCAGCGCTGTATCGTTTCTTTCAAATTCCAGAATACCTATTGACCATAATGTGTTCTTGACGCGATTTTGGGCTTAAAAATGGCGTCAACTTCGCTGTTGATGAGCGCTAAGGGTTGAGCCTCATCTGGCAGCATGAAATCGAACTTTTTCACGTACTATTCTTTTTTGTCGTTCAGGAACGTCATTGGCTAGAGCGAGAAAGGTCGCAGCACTGCCGGTGCTGCCACGTGCGATCGCATTCCCGCTATCTTTGTTGCTCTAGCAAATGACGTTCCTGAGCGACAGAAAAGGTTGAAGCGTGAATAAATGCGATTCCGTGCTGATATGAGGTTTGCATAGCGCAGCTATGTGATCTTCTTCGTGAATATAGTAAAGGTAGTATGAGAAATTACATTATGATCATCTTACTCGTGTTTAAGAGTTACGCTCTTGTCATTAATGTATTCTTTGAGTAGAAAAAGAGGAGAATGTAGGGAAACACATTTTAGTGGATATCGGCCAAGCCGCCGAGCTGAACAATTACTCAAGACTTGGCTAAAATGAGATCTCATAACTTTTTAAGAGTAAAAGGGTTATGAGTCTTGGCTACATTCTACAATCTAAACTCCGAAAGTCAATACACGGTCTGCGTTTACTGACATCCGTCTCTCCATTGCCTACCCATCTGACACTTGCTTTGATCTACCGGTAGTTTAACTAACTTCTTAACTTAGTTTAACTAGTTCTATTTCTTTTCAAATGTATTTTGCTTCTTATACAAAGACGTGATGTTGTAGAGTTTCGAACGTCCTGTAGTAATCTCCGTGACGTTAGAGGCGCGTCGGTGGTCTCATAATGCTCGAGAGACGTCCCCCCGAGTCATTCTATATCTGCTACTCCAGCACTATGCTGCCCTGGTACACGCTCGCCTACTTAGCTCATCTTGGCAAGGGTTACTTTTGAGTGCATAAAAGTGTCTGAAATCGGCAACTTTGTTTCAATTTCTTTTCAAGTGTATTTTTCTTCTACATGTTGTAGAGTTTTGAACGTCCTGTAGTAATCTCTGTGACGTCAGAGGCGCGTCGGTGGTCTCATAATGCTCGAGACACGTCCCGCCGAGTCATTCTATATCTGCTACTCCAGCATTATGTTGCCCTGGTACACGCTCGCCTACTTAGCTCATCTTGGCAAGGGTTACTTTTGAGTGCATAAAAGTGTCTGACATCGGCAACTTTGTTTCAATTTCTTTTCAAGTGTATTTTTCTTCTACATGTTGTAGAGTTTTGAACGTCCTGTAGTAATCTCTGTGACGTCAGAGGCGCGTCGGTGGTCTCATAATGCTCGAGACACGTCCCGCCGAGTCATTCTATATCTGCTACTCCAGCATTATGCTGCCCTGGTACACGCTCGCCTACTTAGCTCATCTTGGCAAGGCTTACGCAAGTTACTTTTAAGTGAATAAAAGTGTCTGAAATGGGAGATTTTGTTCAATTTCTTTTGTTTTACAAATGTATTCAATTTTAGGTCTTATTCATTCATACAAATAAAAGATGTGATGTTGTTGTAGAGTTTCCAGACGCATCTTTTCTACACTATAACACTTCTGACTCGGTGTAAAAAAACACAAAATATGACTTTAGAAAGTCTACAGGATACTAATTTTGAATTAATGATTTGATTGATTGATTGACTGTCTACTAACACTCAATCGTGTACGTTTTTCCTTAAAGCAAAAAAAAATGCGTTGGCCGAGAATCGAACTCGGATCAACTGCTTGGAAGGCAACTATGCTGACCATTACACCACCAACGCATGTGGTAGAAGCGTTTAAAATTGAACCTCTGTTTTGTGACCTTGTAGAGTCATGTTTTTAAACTGATAATGATTATGTCTCATTGTTAATAATTAGTTAACAGAAATGCAATACAATATCGAATCGATGTGTCTTCAGAAAAAGCTAATTATAATAGAGAAAGAATTAAAATCAATGCGTTGGCCGAGAATCGAACTCGGATCAACTGCTTGGAAGGCAACTATGCTGACCATTACACCACCAACGCATGTTAATATCAGTACAAATTATTGATATATAAGTATCAAATAGCTAGTATAGTTCAATTGTTTACACAAGTGATGAAACGCTCTATTTGACTTTGAGCGCAGATATCTCGAGACAGAAGCATTATATCGATTTATTTTCTATGGGAGTTTTGTTCCATTGGACAAGACCTATCCAACGACCCCTCACACGATTTAAAAAACAAAACTATTTTTTAAAACCCCTCTTTCATTGTATGGGGTGGGATGGGAGGTCGAAAAAATTGTTTTTCTTCATAACCATTATTTCTTCCTTGTTTGACTATGGAACCCTAAAAACGCTCGTAGGCATTACAGTTTAATGATCCCAAGTAAGCTACTAATGTTTTTATTATGGAAACCATACAACATCCTTGACCAAAACGGGATTAGAACCCAGGACCCTGGTTTGATAGTCTAGCGTGGTAACTACCACAGACTGGGTCTTCATATTTAAATTCGTGTATTTATGTACAAGATAAACTCTTTACTGGCTTTTCGATGAAGGAAAACATCGTGAGGAAACCTGCATGCTTCAATTTCGGGGCATGAATTGTACCCACTGTCCATAATAAGTGGCGACGGGCTCATCCCCCGTCACACTGGACAGAGTTTCGGTACTACTGGTGAAAGGTGGATGTTCTAAGGTTTCAGAATATCTCTGACTACCCCCTCCGGGAATATAGTCGTGAGCATATGTGTGTGTGTATAAACTCTTTATTTGAAAATCTTGGAAACAATGCTAGAAGATTAAACTTACAATAAGTCGAACTCAATTCGAACGAGTTAACTCGATTCGAAGTGACGTGGAAATAACTCAATCGCTGAGAGAACTTTTGATTTTATTCAACTGTTCTTTAGTTAACGCCGATATTAATCTCTCGCCGATATTAGCTCAGAAAATTAGCAAGCTGAAGTGACAATGGGCTGGTCATATCTGCCGAAGAACTGACAACCGGTGGGGTGTCAGAGTTCTAGAGTGGAGACCGCGAACTGGTAGGCGTAGTGTGAGACGCCCTGCTGCCCGCTGGACAGACGACCTAAAAAAAGTAGCGGGGAGCGATTGGATGAGGAAGGCCGAGGACAGAGTTTTGTGGCGTGCCTTGGGAGAGGCCTATGTTCAGCAGTGGACGATGATGAGCTGATGATGATGATGATGATATAAATTATTTCAGAAAGTTTAAGTACCTCTAGCTAAAGTACCTACATGCAAACATAAACTCACGACCATTATCCCTTTCGCGGTCGTCAGAACCTATAAATATACTAAAAAGCGTTTGGTTATGATTGTTTGCTACCAATTTTGCAAGTGAAAATAAAGTTTGATTTTATTTTTCAAAAATTGCTTTATTTGTACCAACTACGTACTCTTTGAGGTTGTTATAAATTTTATAGTTCAGTTATTGTGTAGAATTATAGGCGGCTATTTTTTTAGCATAGTCTTACCACACATTCCCACTGCTGTAACTCCTGTAAACCAGGATCAACAGTGACGACCATTCTCAACACAATACAATGAAGTCCAGCGAGCGAGGAATGACTCTAATCTATCTTCATGATAGGTAGAAACCCTTTAGCCCACTAAAATACTACATTTAAAAAAAAAAGGCCAAGTTCGTGTCGGGCCACGCGTATGCCCGTCACAATATACGTACTTAGAAGGGGTTTTTTTGTTTTATACTACGGTTTAATGGCTAGTCTAAAAAGTACATTTTACAAGTACCTACTAAGCGTATCTGAGCTAACTACAAGGGTTCCTTGTTGACTACGGAACCCAACCCTAAAAACGAAACCCTTGGTCGCCTAGTACTCTACCAAAGAGTTGATTAATGGTGTGGCACATTCCCGAACAACTAGGTGAAAAAAGTAATTATTTATGTTCCTTTTTCTCCATTGTGTAAAGTTAGAATAATTTGATTATTATGCTGAGTTTTTCTTATGATTTTCTGGAATAAATTATGTCACGTAGATACAGATCGCGGTTGAAACACACTGCCTTTTTATAGAGTAGTGTAAATAAACAGATCGGAAGTAAAATATCGATTTGGTTACGTTTCCATTGTTATTGTCAGACGTTGCTGTCCTACTGCTGGGCAAAGGCCTCCCTTCGTTCTCCCTAAGCCACGGTTTATACAGAAGAGACGTGTGGCGGTGGCGGATAATCTAAGTAACACAATATAAACCTTGTAGTATGTAGCATAGCTTCGTTTTTGTCGTAATGGAGAATTACGCCCGCGCCTCCAGGTGACGTCGGTCGCCTGGAGGCGCGGGCGTAATTCTCCAAACGACGCAATGTTACGTACTATAAGGTTTATAATTGTGTTAATTTGACTATCCGCCACAGTCACACGTCTCTTCTGTATAAACCGCGCACTAAGAAGGGTTACCTATGTTACTGCGGAAGTCAACACTTAGATTATTGCTTCATCGAACACTGTTTATCTATGGTACGCTCCATAGAGTCCCTGCTCTGCGCTTGGATATGCCTGTTTTTAAGGAAGCTATAAATTTTTTCTCGTTACTGTTGAGATGGTATACCAAAGGGTTCTGTACTGGCCACTAGAGATTGAATTTGGAACACATATCGAGAGAAGAAACATTGGAAGCTATTGGTTTTTTGTTATATCTTTGGTTGTGAGGACGGAATGACGTCTCGCGTAGTATTGGATTGATTTCTATATAATAATAAAACATCTTGCAGCAAACATGTGCGCCTTAAAGAAAAAGGACGGAGGAATAAGGCCCATAGCGGTAGGCTGTACTTTACGTAGGATAGCGTCCAAGGTCTGCTGTAAACATATAACGCCGATTTTAACCAGCAAGTTTCAGCCTCAGCAGTTAGGATTTGGAACCAAAGGTGGCTGTGAGGCAGCAGTCCATGCAGCTCGCATTTTTGTCGTCAATGATGGGGGACAGGTAGTGTTGAAAGTTGACATCAAAAACGCGTTCAACTCCGTTGACAGGGGTGCCATGTTACGCCGAGTAAAGGAGGAGGTCCCTTTAATTTATAACTACTTATGGCAATGCTACAGCGAACCGTCGGTATTGGCGTATAGATCACATTTTTTGGAATCGGCGGTTGGATGTCAGCAGGGTGATCCTTTGGGCCCGGCGATTTTTAGTTTAGCCATCCATCCCTTGTTGACAAGTTTGAATTCAAAGTTCAACGTATGGTATTTGGATGACGGTACGGTGGGGGGTGACTGAGACAGTTTTGAACGATTTTGGCAGGTTGATTGAAGAGTTTGGTACCATGGGGCTCGAATTTAATTTTACGAAGTGTGAGCTGTATTTATCTGGTGCGGTCGCTACGGAGGAGAGACGGAATATGATAGCGCGGTTTAATTCCCTGGCACCCAATATTAAAGTGCTTAGCGAAGAAAACTTCAAGCTTCTCGGAGTACCAATTTTGGACGAAGCTATTCCAGAATACATTAATGAGCAAATATCAAAATTTAGCAGAACCTCGGAAAGATTAGTTCAAATCAATTCGCATATGGCCCTTTTTATTATTCGCTATTGCTTATTCGTTTCAAAGTTCACGTATGCTTTGCGGTGCGCTCATATCTGGAAATTCACCGAGCACATGACTGCCTTGGATGGGTTGATTCAGGGGGTTCTCACGAGGGTTTTAAATTGTCCTATGGACGAACGAGTTTGGTCACAAGCTTCTCTTCCCGTGCGTATGGGAGGTATAGGAGTCAGAAGGGTGTCCAGTGTCGCCCTCCCAGCTTACTTGTCGTCCGTACATAGTGTTGTCGTACGTCTTCATGGAACTATCATTGACCCATCATTGGGTACTGTGGAGGTGACGCACTTGTCGGGCGCCGAGACTGCTTGGCGTGAGGCGTGTCCAAACAGTGAGCCTCCAGAAAACCGTGCTTCTCAAAAGGGGTGGGATGAGCCTCTCTGTAAGTTAGCGTACCAGGGTTTACTCGACAGCGGCGCAGGCTTGCGGGACCGGGCCCGCCTTTTAGCAGTTGCTGAGGGAGAGTCTGGTTTGTGGTTGCAGGCCTGGCCATCCGCAAATGTGGGGACTTTATTGGACAGAACCACTTTGACCCTGGCCGTGTGTTTGAGACTGGGGGCCAGATCGGTTCATCCGCATATTTGTCACTGTGGTGAGCGGGTTGGTCAGCTCGGTCATCATGGGCTTTCCTGCCTCAGCAGCGCGGGTCGTATGCCGCGTCATTCTGCCCTGAACGATATAATCCGCAGGGCCTTAACAACTTCCAATGTTCCTGCGGTGCGTGAGCCATCGGGTATTTTACGTACTGATGGCATGACTGTGGGGCCTTGGAAGTTGGGAAGGTCTTTGGTATGGGACGCAACTTGTGTGGACACATTGGCGGCGTCGCATATTAGTAGGACTTCGTCGGGTGCGGGTGCTGCTGCGGCATCGGCGGAGTTGTCGAAGCGCCGGAAATATGTGGATTGGAGAGGGGTATATGTTTGTTCCTTTGGGAGTTGAGACCCTGGGACCATGGGGACCCGATGCAAAACAGCTTATAAAGGAGATATCGGCACGCCTTATAGAGACCACTGGTGATAGGAGGGCTGGCAGTTACCTACGTCAGCGCATAAGCTTGGCGATTCAGAGGGGGAATGCTGCCAGCGTTCTTGGAACCGTCCCTCGGGGAGAGGCTTTCGAGGAGGTTTACAGGTTGTAGGTCCCCCCACCCCCCCTTTTTTTTTTTTTTTGACGAAGATTGTTGCAGATATACGGAATGTGTTTATTGACGAAACGTGTTGTGGATCAGAGTGGTGTATTTCCTTTGACGAAGCCTGTTGTGGATGTGAGTGATGTATTACCATTGACAAAGCCTGTTGCGGATGTGAGTATTGTATTACCTTTGACGAAGCCTGTTGTGGATACGCATATTGTATTTTTTCTATAATTATTGAATTTAATAAATAATTAATTCTTAAAATCTCTTTAAATTCGTTATATTTGCATTGCCTCCACTGAGTTACCCCTCTATATTACCATCTAGGTCTGGGTCCACCACGTGGTGGAGTATGGCTCACTCCGTCTTACGCTTATGAGAGGACGCCTATTCCCTGCAAGGATCCATATAGCTTAACTTAACTTTATACCGTCTAGGTCTGCGTCGACGCCGATTTTGTTTTTATCGGACCAGTTGGTACTGATGCCCATAGATTATAATGGCATGGGGCATAAATTATCAGTTCAATCCTACTTTGGGTGAGGAGCTGTGCTGGCGACGTCTGTCACATGGGTTCTGGGGCTAATAATGGAAGTATTTCTTATCTGGTAGATCAGTTTTAAGGACAAATAACTGGTCTGATCGCCATGCTAGGTTTTAGAAAATAAATAAGAGACTTTTACCTGTTCAAAATCCTTGTTGAATTTCACCTGAGGCGTTTGACCAATAATGTAATTTAACTATTAATGCATTTATTGTTTTTACTCGTGTCATAAGAACTCTTCTTCTTCTTTCGAATTGATATGATATTTTATGGAGTTAGACATTTCATCGATTGGAGGAGATTTATCAAGCAGCGAATCAGAGCACATATATTTTTGAAAGGCAGGTTTATACAATGAAAATTTTGTGGTGCGAATTCTGCCGCGCCTCATAAACGGTTTTCGCACGAATTTTTTACGGCATGCAAACGGTAGCAAGGAATAGAGCACGCGGTGCTGGTGAACAGTTTTCTTAAGCATATAAATACGCGTGCGAACAAGATTGGCTCTGAAAATTAGCACCGTGAAAACGACCGCGTGCCGTGCTTTTTTTCGTGCGAAAAATTGGCGCCGCAAATCATCATCGTATAACCTGCCTTAATTTTTTTATAAACATGTTGAAAAACAACAATCTCTGTATCATAGTATACTCTATGCGCACCCCCATTTAAGATGTAAACACATAAGTATAGAGAGGTATTCCATCCCCCTCCCAAGGGGTGGTTTTCAGGCAGTCAACGCGGCACCGCGCCGCAAGACGGTCGCAAGAGGGCGCTCCGGACGCCATTTAAAAAAAAACCAACAAATACTGGCAATTTACATTCAGCCAATTACCAATCATTTTCATTTCTTTTGGTTATTTTATTTTGAATGTTTAAAAAGAGAACGGTGACGTTCGAAATCCAAAACGCATTGCGGTCGGATTTAAGCGTCCCCTGTTTTCATTTGGCATCCAACAAAAATTCCTTTGCCCAAATGCTTCCTTCCGTCAATTTTCCTTTTTATATTACGTTTTTTTATGCTTTAGAAGTTTTAAAAACGTTTGTTTTAATAAAAGTTTTTAATGAGTGTTTGTTTTAGAAATATGAAGTAATATTTTGTCAATTCGGAATGCCTTGTGGATTATGACTGATTTTGTTCAAGTAAGTTAGTAGTACCTTTATTGATTATGTTGTCTACTGAAACGTGGTTTTAGTAAATGTTGTCTCTCATTGTTTGTAAAAGATTGTTTTTAGATTGTAAAGGTAGGTTACCTTTAATTAAATATATAGGGTCCTTCTTAATATGTTGACACTTTTTTAAGGGGATAATCAGACCATCAAACTGAACAACTTTCTCTATGGCACCAACATCGAAATCGCGAAAATCTTTTGTACACAGTTTGAACTATAAATATTCTTATTCTTATTCTTCTTAAAAAAAACTGCATTTCCATACAAAATTGCAAACGTACTCGAGCCAAATGTATGGGACAGCAGATTTTTTTTTCGCGATTTCGATGTTGGTCCCATAGAGAAAGTTGTTCAGTTTGATGGTCTGATCATCCCCTTAAAAAAGTTTCAGCATATTAAGAAGGACCCTGTATGGTTATACAGGGTGTAAACTTAAGTGCATTACGTACGTGAGGTCTGCCTATGTGTCCCATCTCAATTCCTTTGTTTACAAACTTTTATTTAACTTAAAATTTTTGTCTGTAGGTATTTAGTTATGTATGTATGTTCGGGCCAAATCTTGCAAAGTTAATTTCAAGTCATCCAACGCATGTAGGAAGAATTTTTAAAAATGTGATCCTGTCTTATTCTCTTTTCGAAGTAACTTTAAATTGATTTCACGTTATAAATGACTCAGTGGTTAATTAATTAGTTGAATAAGGTTTAAGATTTACATAATAACATTAAAATGCTTCTAGATAACTAGATAGCTAATTATAATTGAGAAAGAATTAAAATCAATGCGTTGGCCGAGAATCGAACTCGGATCAACTGCTTGGAAGGCAACTATGCTGACCATTACACCACCAACGCATGTGGTTTGACATGTTAAAGTTTCGCCTACATTAGGTGCTTGGCTTTCGTACTTGCGTACACATGTACGGGAAGGTATTTTGTAGAGACTCTCCTTAATTCAATTAAGAGTCTATTGTAACGATTTACGATCAATTCATTCAATCCGATTAGAACAATTGAATAAATAAAACATAATTACCATCATACTATACTCCATTCGAAATAGCAACGAAATTTTGAGGCTGTTCAAATTTTGAGGAAATACAGAAACAGATTTGAAACACTTAGGGCTTGTTTCACCACTTCCGAATAAATTCTTGTTAGCTAATCCGACAGCTCATTTAACTTATTCTTCATATAAAATATGTCAAATGAACTGTCGGATAAACTAACAATGACTTATCCAGAAGTGGTGAAACAGGCCCTTACTCTCACTTATTCTTAGAACAGCTTTAGTACCGTCCAAGATATGTCAGATAGTATATCTTTCA
Source organism: Agonopterix alstromeriana (assembly GCA_963924505.1). Taxonomy (NCBI): domain Eukaryota; kingdom Metazoa; phylum Arthropoda; class Insecta; order Lepidoptera; family Depressariidae; genus Agonopterix; species Agonopterix alstromeriana. The sequence continues at coordinate 3,303,796 of OZ004684.1, forward strand.
GATAAATAAAGTATATTTGCTAATCAGAATTGGACAGAAAGCTAAATTGGAATCGGAAAATCGCTTCCTTACTCCTTATTTAGAATGAAGTATAGATCGTTTTGAAGTACACTCTATTTTTACCGTAATCATCATCTGCGTTGGTGGTGTAATGGTCAGCATAGTTGCCTTCCAAGCAGTTGATCCGAGTTCGATTCTCGGCCAACGCATTGATTTTAGTTCTACTTCGATTACAATTAGCTATCTACTCAAAGCACATCAACACTGATGTTTCTTCTTCTTGGCTATTCATTACCCATATACAGGGTCCTTCTTAATATGCTGACACTTTTTAAGGGGACGATCAGACCATTAAACTGTACAACTTTCTCTATGGGACCAATATCGAAATCGCGAAAAAAAAACAATACCATACAAAACTGTAAACCTATTTTAGACAATTGTATGGGACACCTGATTTTTTTTCGCGATTTCGATGTTGGTCCCATTATGAAAGATGTTCAGTGTGATGGTTTGGTCTATCTAGATAAAATTGAGAATGATTGAAAAACAATAAAAATAGGAAAAAAAAAGAAAATCAAAGATATATAAATTGTTCTGTACAACAACCTTAGGAGGGATGCCAGCCGCAGTTAACTGTTCTTTCAGTATCCATTCGCGAAATTTTTTCCGAAAACTAGGTAAAGTTAAATTTAGTTAGTGGTGTAATGGTCAGCATAGTTGCCTTCCAAGCAGTTGATCCGAAATCGATTCTCGGCCAACGCATTGATTTTAATTCTGTCTCATTATAATTAGTCATCTAATAAGCTACCTCGCTAACTATTAGCACAGAGTAGCTACTAGGTATAATTACGTTATAATTAGATTAACGTAGGTATAATTAGGTTATATGAGACGTATAGATAGTGTAAACAGTTGCACTACTTTAAAGGGTGATTGTACCCATGATACTGAACAACTTTCCCTAAAAAACATTACAGGAAATTCGAAAAAAAAAATGTGGACTTTCCATACTAAATGCAATTCAGCTGATCGAGCGTTTGTATGAAAAGTCGAAAAAAATGTTTCTTTGGGAAAGTTGTTCAGTATCATGGGTTCAATCACCCCTTAAAGTAATGCAACTGTTTACTCTGACACCCTGTATATCGTTGATACAAGTCCGGGCTAGATTCTAGTACTTTGATTTGAAAGGAACTTTCTATACTTCATTTCAAATAAGGACGAAAAGATTATCCGATTCCTATTTAAGCTTTCTGGCCAATTCTGATATCCGACATATCTTGCACGTTGCGGCAGCCGTTCTAAGAATAACTGAGAATGATTGTTTCAAATATCTGTTTCTATAATTAAAAATAGCCTTAAAATGTCCTTGCTATTTGAAATTGAGTTTATATAATCTGTGTGCCAAAGATATTTATGTCCTAGACTTCGAATTACACAATAGCATCTCTGAGCTCAAGCTGGAATCTTTCACGAGCAATAAAGAGGGACTCGCTCCAAAGGGATGAGGGGAGGAAAATGGCGGCCGTCAAGAAAAATTTGTGGTGCCCTTTTCACGGTTAAAATACGTAGCATTGTATAGTTTGGGCCTACGGCGCGGTTTAGGCTTGACCGAGTCAAGGGTAGACCGGCCATTATAATGTTTCACTATAGTTTACGGTTCTGTTGTATTTTTTATTTTATTTAATAGTGAATAAATGAAATATATCTAAATAGTGTAGTATAAAAACTAAGTCGCTATCCGCGTCTATCCTCATTATTTCTGATTTTGATACGATTTTCACGGTCATTTAGATATATGATTATATCTAAATGACCGTGGATATAAAAGGATACTAATGATATCAATTTCACCCTGTATAGCTAAATATAATAGAGAAGGGCATAAAATCAATGCGTTGGCTGAGAATCAAACTCGGATCAACTGATTGGAAGTTAACTATGCTGACCACCACCAACGCTGATGAATGACTTGAATAAAAATTTATAAAATTAAAATTTTATAAGTTCGTTTTCATTCAATTATATTATTCACTAAATGTTACAAAGTAAATTTTCCTCCCTAAAAACATCTCATTATGACATCAAAGTTTTCAGCCATTTAACCAAATGGCCGCGTCGCGTCGTTGCGATGTGGTGCCGGTGACAGTTGATAAATCCATTCAGGCGAGCTAGGGGACATTACAAAAAGTGACCTGAAGTACCTACTTCCGGTAAAAAAATTGAAGACGATTTCACGTTAATCATTTGTAGAGGACGAACATAGCGTGGGCTTCTGTCGCCCGGGGCACATACCGATTTTGCCACCCCCTTCCCTTCCATCTCTATACAACGTGTAAATTAATTAACGCAAAACTAGAAAGTAGTTTGTTTAAAATCTAGAGCTGAATCGAATTATCATGTTTTCAAAACAGGAATTTTTTTTTCAAAATATTAAATATTTTTTTTGTAAAATTTAAAATTTACTGAAATCGATCTCAACCCACTGCACGGGCACACTCACTCTACTTACTACCAAAACAAGATTCTTAAAATGTATCCACGAGCTATAGATATGATTAAATGATAACAAATAATCTTTGCCTGAGAACTTAAATTACGAATATCTTTAAATTTTAAGTATCAAAATAATGAAATTATTGTTTCAATCAAATTATTTTGTTATAAATCAGGTGTATGAGGTTTTGCGCTTATTCATTAACACGTTCTATAAGAAGATCTACACACAAAATAACAGAGCGAGCGAAGCGTGCTCGAAGTTTTATTAGCACAACTATTAGGGTTGTTGTCAGACATCTTTTGGTTTTTAAAAGTAATAATAGAAAAATAGAGCGAGAGAAGCGAGCTCGACTTTTCTCCTAAATACGAATCAGTTGGTAGCTGCAACGAGCATATTCTGAGAGATATTCTGAAACCTCAGAACATCCACGTTTCACCAGTAGTACCGAAACTGTGTGACGGGGGGTGAGCCCATCGCCACTTATAATGGACAGTGGGTACAATACATGCCTCGAAATTGAAGCATGCAGGTTTCCTCACGATGTTTTCCTTCACCGAAAAGCCAGTGGTGTTGCAAATCGTACATAAATTCCGAAAAACTCATTTGTACGAGTCGGCCTGGACGAGGATCGAACCATCGCCTTCTGCATGGCAGGCAAGGTTACTCCCCACTGGACCACCTCGGATTGAACATGGATATTTTAAATGAGCACGATCGCCCTCCAATATACTTATATACACCTCGACGACGACTTGCACACCTCGACGAGGTAGATTGTTGAAACCTAAACTAAGATAAGAACTCACTGTATACAATCAAGCAAAGAACAAATGATTATGATTATGATTATACATAAACAATACAACAGATTACAAGAACAATACGCATTTACCGGCCAATAGCAATAAAATTAAACTAACACAATAGGTTTGCGGTACGAAATTCCATTGTCAATAATACAAGTAATTAAAGACAGTCATTCATCTTCTGCTACTGTTCTATGGAAATACAATTAGGGACGTAAAATTTATGTTCTAATATTTTGGTCGGAATGAGTATTACAATTGACAACACTTCATTTTAAGAAAGGTACCAAAATAAGAAAACCATTTGGAGATTATGTGATTCAAAGCTTATATCAAAATTATCAGATTTTTCTATCCATTATTTCTCGAGCTACCTATTTGAAAAATACTGAAAAATATAATAGAGATTGAATGAGATTTTGAACATATTTCGTATGAAAGATATTTCAACTTCTTTGTCATTTATAAGCTAACAATAACATGTCCAGAAGTGATGAAAAACGCCCTAAATGGTTCAAATCTCTGTTTCTGTCTTACAAAATAGCCTTAAAATTTCGTTGCTATTTGGAATGGAGTATAGTATGATGGTAATTATCAATTATTTATTCAATTGTTCTAATCAGATTGAATGAATTGATCGTAAATCGTTACAATAGAGCCTTAATTCAATTAGGGAGAGCCTCTACAAAAGAACTTCCCGCACATGTGGTATATCAATTAAATTGTCATGTTTCTATAAAAGTAAACTGCAAAAAGAGATTTCAGATTTAAAATACCAAGTGAATATGTTCTTAAAACCAACTTCTCTTGAACGCAGGTGCAAACTCATTGCCAGCTGAGACCAGCAGTAAAAATAATGGTAGTTGATAAAGTTTACACTTTACGATTTGAGATATTTTCAAAAGGAAAATTGCTATTGGGGATAATGTTTTTAATTACTGAAGTTTTAAATAAGTTTTCGCAAAATGTAATATGATGATTGTTATGCAAAATTTTTAATATAAGTCGTTTCCGAAATTGACAGTTACGTTAAGGGCATATTTTTTAAAGCCCCAACTTTCAGGAACATTGTTTTCAGTGATATGCTGTTGCATATCCAGCGTATTTAATTTATTATAAATAGCCTGCCTTTACTTAAAAATAAAATGAATCTTTTTTTGTATGTTAATTTTTTTTTGCAATCGCGTAAAATCCAGACACTGTTTGTCGAAAAATTGCCTAAGATGGGGTTACTTCAGGAATATTTTAGAAGGGTTACGTTACACGGTTGAAAATACAGCTAACGTAAAATAAAGCTTATGTAAACGTATAAAAAAAACGTTAAATCGACTTTTTGAAATACGAGTCGGAAACGCACAATATTTTTGAAATCATTTTAGTAAAAATCAAACAGTCTGATTACCATTTAAAATGGCGAACCACATCAATCTCTTGACATCCTCTGACAACTGCAAAACTCTACTTTTTTTCTGATCTTTTCCATTGTACGTTAAGTGATGACGTAACGATCGAAAATATACCCTTTAACTAGCGGATCAGGTGAAAATAATTTAGATTTCTTTAACTGCAGATGAATTACCTATTTATTAGACGTGGGTAGGTACTAATTGGACAATGAGTATGTAGTTATGTACCTAACCTACTAAGAGGGTGGTAAACTTAATGTAAGCTATTAATACCTAGAGGTAAGCTATTAATACCTAAAGGTAATACCTAAACTAACTTAATTATATGCCTAATTGAATGCTGCGTGAGTTCAGAACCTTGCATTTAAAGTTTCTCCACTCTTGTTCATTTTCTCTGTACTTGGAACCAATAGGGTATTTGACAGGTTTTTAATAACTGTTCTATGTTAATCACTGATGTCTAAGGACTCTATAGAAAATTTATATTTTACGTTCCATTACATATAGTGCAAGAAAAAACGAAAACAAAAATTATTGTTTAAAATCCCGCGAAATCGCTTTTCCTGACAATATCCGTGATTACAAGCAGGTGACGTCACGGTGACGTAAACTTTGTACGACACTCAAACTCTACACGCAACTGTTTACAAGCAGTTGACGTCATTAAACATTCGGCCAATCACAGTCGTTTACGATCACGTGACTAAAGTAGACAAAGAATGTATTTTCTTTGTCGATTTTCTCTTCAAATATCCAGTATTTTTCTTAACTGACTGAACAGTTGGTTTCCAAAATTTATATTCAATACGGATGCCATCAATAGATCCTTTATTTTGCATGCTGTCAAATACCCTATTATTCAATAAGTCACCCATTATTTGGAGATGATAAAAACAGAAGATGTACGAAAGAGGTATATAGTATGAAATTACTGAAGGGAAGAGTTGGTTGAGGGCAACTTTATTTAATACATACACATTTTAAAGTAACCACAAGTAGGTACATAAATTCATTTCAATTTCAAAATGTTTGTACAAAACATCTTCACGCTTTTAATTATAAGCGAGGATAAAAGGCAGATTATTAAAAAATCTGATAAGCTTTATGACGCAATAACTGTCACAATGCGTAGTACCTACTTTCTGCCTCTTTTGATTCAAGTGTTCTTGAATTATGGAATAATTTTCACATGCGTTGGTGGTGTAATGGTCAGCATAGTTGCCTTCCAAGCAGTTGATCCGAGTTCGATTCTCGGCCAACGCATATTTTTGCGATCATTATTAAATTTTATGCTCGTTTGTGGTTACCCCGTTTTATGTCGGTTATGTTCTTTTTTTTAACCCCCGACGCATAAAGAGGGGTGTTATAAGTTTGACGCCTATGTCGGTCTGTCTGTCGGTCTGTCTGCCTGTGGCATCGTAGCTCCCAAATAATTAGTCTTAGACCGGATTCGACCAAACTTTGATTTATCCAAAATACAAGGAATAATATCACAGGTCCGGAACTTCAAACAAAGTTTTGGATTTGACATGATGGCGTTCGTGCATGCGCTCTTTGAGCAAATTGTGCATGACACATGCGTAGGGTTGGCTTAACACGCATCGTATGAACAGCATCGACATTTCGCTACTTTTTATAGTTCATTCTGTTATTAAAAAATATGAATTAAGCGTTATTTTCTAACGTTTATTTTTACTGAGAGGATACAAATAAAATATATTTTAGGCAGTCAAATACTATGGGTGCGCGGGCCTGACTGCATTCCCTTGCTCGGCTCCCATAAAGTGTCCCCAGAACAGTAACAAAATAACTTACCTACGATATTGCGATGTTATAAATCAAAATAAGCCAAGGTAATAGGTTTCCCTGGAGACTTGGAGACATAAATTTATTGAATTCTCGAAACGAATGTATCGGAGTAAGTTCGATTTTTTTAGCTTTATTAGATTTGGCTGCCTATATTTTATTTCATGTCTCAATTACGTTACCAAATCAAGCTATACCTAAATAATTTTATTATGGGTATAAACTTTACGATTGTGGCGCATTGCAGAGAGGTATGGACACTCAATCATGAGGGCCTGGGTTCGAACCCGTACGGATGACAACACTTACATTCGCTGCTATAAATATAACAAAAAAATATTTAAGGGGATCTATAATTAGATAAAGAAACTAAACTAAAAATCCCAAAGAACATGAGTCGATAATCGAAATACTTTTTTGAATCTTATACAACGTGTTAATGAATAAGCGCAAAAACCTCATACACCCCAACTGATTTATAACAAAATAATTAGATTGAAACAATAATTTAATTGTTTTGATACTTACAATTTAAAGTTATTCGCATTTGAAGTTTTGAGGCAAAAATGATTTGTTATCATTTCAGCAATGAATGAAAGCGCTAACGAACTCATGGATGCATTTTAAGAATCTTGTTTTGGTAGTAAGTAGGGTGAGTGTGTCCGTTTGGTGGGTTGATATTGAGTTCAGTAAATATTAAATTTTACAAACTAGTTAAAAAGAAAAAGAAAGTACCTTAGTTTTGAAAAAAATACCTATGTTGAAAACATGATATTAGATTCTGCTCTCGATTCTAAACAAACTGCTTTCTAGTTATAATGCGTTAATTCATTAACACGTTGTATATACATATGTATTTTACTGTTTATTTTTTAATGTAAAATTAAGAATATTTGATTTGATTTGAAAATCGATCGAACTAAAATTTTTCGAATTTTACGAACTATCATCATCATCAGCCCATCATCGTCCACTGCTGAACATAGGCCTCACCCAAGGTGCGCCACAAAACTCTGTCCTCGGCGTTCCTCATCCAATCGCTCCCCTCTACTTTTTTTAGGTCGTCTGTCCAGCGGGCAGCAGGGCGTCCCACACTAACTATGTCCCACGAACTATGTTCTTTGGGAAATGTTGTCATTATTTGTGTATATATAGGTAATTATATTTATTCAGTAAATTAAATTATGTATTGTGTAGGTAGTAGGCTTGGTGCAATAACCTCTGATCATCCATCTTGGAAAAACTTCTCGGATACCGTCCAATAGTCGCCAACTTTAGTTCGTTAGCCCAAAAATCCTCGGCCATTTTAGACGAAGTTAATATTGGCCCAAAACTTTTATGTTGGCTAATAGAGTATGGGTAGAATTTCTGCCAAACTTTTCTTATATAAAAGTGAATATAAACCTAGTAAGTATTAATACTTTTCACTTTAGATGTGGGTAGTCCTTACAACAGTTTGTGGTCTAAACTACGAGTATAGTTTTGAGTTAATAATACAAGGAAGATAAAACGAATATTGAATAATAACTCACTCGAAACATTATTGATGCATGTGGAAAAGTTTATCAATGGAAACAATATTTTAAAATACAACATATTTATTGAACCAACGTGTGATACAGGTTTTCAGGACTCTTTATGATTAACAACCTTAGATTACCTATACCAAGGACATTGTATAGATAATACAATAAAAGATTTAAGCTGTGATCCCGCACTAGACCCAGGGCCTGGTCGGAGAGGATCAGCATTAGTATTAACATTTAGATACAAAATGAGCGGCAGTGATTTATAATGTATAGTCAAGTCTATACATCTAAGTAGTTTTAGTATGGTTTGGGTAATATATGTAATACTTGGCTTTGTTATAGCCTTGCTCTCAAAAACGTTTCATACAGGTACTCTCAAAAACATCTCAAAAACGCAACGTAAAATATTTTGCTTCTCATGTACATATTACGTCGTTACTTTACTTAACAAGTGTGATGACACATCTGCCGAATTTACGCGACGTAATTTACGCGTCTACACGGAAAAATAGCGCGTAATAGTGTCTTAGGGCGCGAATTAGTACTAAAAATCGAGGCTGCGTATTTTCGGCTGCGTAAATTACGCTTCTACTAGGAAAAATAGAGCGTAATAGTGTGTTATAGGACGCCGATTAGTGCCGAAAATTAAGTCACGCGTATTTTCGGCAGGTGTGTCATCACACTAAACGTGCAATGAACGTCAATTAACAGCAGATTTTTGATTGGGAAACAGATTATTTAATAGTTACTACGTACAGGGTAGCCGGTGTATCAGTAATTCAGAGCGGGGGTTACGGAGTGGCAACGACCGACATAAAATAGTAACACCATGTACCGGCTTCCGATTTCACATTGAAATGCTTTCAGTAGATAGTTAGGTAATTGGGGAGTTGACTCCATAAAATTTATTTAAGTTTAATCTTTTCAATAAAGAGAACGTTTGAAAATAATGCTAAACTTACATTTTCTGTAATTCTTTAGCTTAAAATAATATTTTTATGGACAAACTAAAGGAAGAAATTGATATCATATTTATATTTCTATCAGCGGAGACCTATAATTGGCTTTCTGTTAGCCATCCATATTTGTATCGTGTTAACAGCTGTTGGTCTTCCAAAGAAAATAAAATAAGTAAATCATTAGCATCCTTTTAAACTAAGAATCTACCCATCAAACTGAACAACTTTTACTATCGGAGCAAACCGATCGGAGTAAAAAAAATCAGCTGTTCCATACTCAATTGCAATGCCTACTCGACTCAAATGTTTATTGCGTTATTGCTGTATATTTTTATAAATCAATCAACGAAATAGTCGCAGTATATTTGATGGACCGATAGCAGAAGGTAGTTTTATTATCCGGCGTTCGGTTTAAACCGGATCAGAGCGGATCTCGTCCGGTTAATCCGGTTACGTTGCGTGTTAATGTTGATCCCTAGCGAGATGGTTTCACAGAATCTGCTACTGTATTTCGCTTTAACGGTTGGATGAATTTTGTGAAAGCTTATACAAGATCTCAACTGAAAAGTCATTGGACCGCATTCGAATCACAACTTTCTACACATTCGGTAACGCGCATAGACGATTTTTTTTCGCTTACGCTAGTAGACGGAATGTCAGTGGAACCGCGTATGAGACAGCGAAAATCCTATACAATTTATATGAAGTGACATTTTGGAGTCAGGTGGCCGTAGTAAAAAAAAGTGGTTACTTCGATAAGGACAGCGATAAGGTAGTGATCTCCTTTTTTAACAAGAGATAATTTGCGATCTCTATCCGCTCGGCCTGCGGCCTCGATTGGCTGGCAGATTGACCCCGGAGACCAGGTACACCAGGTTCCACCAAGCTTCGGAGCATTGCTCCTACGCGTAGCGAGGCATACGGTATCGCGCTAATCAATTGACAGCTCATGACAGCTATTTGAGAGATGGCTCAGACGTTTCAGGTCGTCAATCAGGAGCATGGACATAAATCCATGGATCCATAACCTACTTACAAATATGGAAACACGAAAATTATCCATGGCGGTCGGAAATGTTCGTCCTTCTTTCGTGAGTGTCCATCGTCGATGTTTCTGACTTGACGTTTGTCCCTTTCTAGCAATTTTAGTCGTTGGATTAGAAAGAGACAAATTGTACGTCAGAAACAACGACGGGAATTTACGAAAGAAAGAACGAACATTACCGCCCGCCAAGGAGTATTTTTTCATGTTTCACAAGGCAGTCTGATCTCCTGGTATAGACAATACCTTTTGCAGCTTCCTGGGCGGGACTTTTTTGTGAACGAATCATAGATTTAGCATATACTACGTTAGATCGGCTACGGATTATCCAAGGCGAGACCAAAAAAACCTGAGATTTTGGAATAAAAAGCGGGATTCGTTCCATTGACAACTGACTGTTCTAACAATAAAGTTATTCTTATTCTTATTCTTATGACGCTCGGGCCATACAGGCTCATAGGCGTGTTCGAGAATGGTCTCGTCGATCTATCTCGCTCTAACATACGTTAATGCTATGCCCTTTCTTTTTCGCATTTCCGATCTAACGTAGTATATGCTAAATCTATGGAAGGAACTGTATGAACAGATATGTCATCTCGACCATATCAATAGTAGATACTCGGGCTGCACTCGTCTGCTACTTATATTAAGGCGAAGCCAGGTTCGCCTTTGTGTGAAAATAAATCTAAAGTTGCTCGTCCCAATTTTTAAGAGAAGTTTATTCCGAATGCGTAAATGCGCGCTGCATACAAACGAAGTATCGTGATATTTTAAATACTAACTAATTAAACTCAATGAAATTTTGTAGAAACAATCTAGGAATATATATCTATGCTTGTATCGTGTCCAATTTTCGTTAAAATATACAGTTTCAATGCTAGGATTAATTTAAGATTTGGATGGAAATCTTTGAGGCACTGTAACTTTAAAACTATAAATTTTAAGGAAAATCTGACACGATACAAGCATAGAGATTTGTTTTTAGATTGTTTCTGCAAAATTTCATTGAGTTTATGCGGTTAGTATTGAAAATATCACCAGACTTCGTTTGTATGGAACGCGCCAACAGTAATATACCCTTAAGGTTCGTGCGTGAGTTTAATCATAATGATGTGAGTTTAATAGAGTCCAAATCAACACTAGTGAAAAATACCTTCGTGAAAATCCTATTGAAGCTTTTTGCTACTTTATATTCTTATCAGGTGTCTGTAGAGAGTAAAAATATCGATTTATTCGACGACCCGTGCGAGGTGGAATGGGGCATGTTTTTTATTTATTACAATACTCTTTGGTTCGCTGTAAATTTTCTTTTGTAGGGTGCGTTGCCATTAGCTGTGCCTTAAGGTGGTTGCAGAGTTGTTAATTTCAAACAAAAGTTTGACGCATAATACGCGTAGACGGTACAATTAAAAGTAATATTTTATACCTGGTAAAATTGTTTAGAAAATCTAGATGCCGCGTATCAAATAACATTTGCAATTCATTATATAATTATGAAGATATATAGCTTTGAACTTATCCATAGAAAATTTCAAAGTTTTATGTTCTTAATTATATTTGAAATTGCAAATATTATTTAATACGCGGCTTATTTCTAAACTATTTTTCCATATATACAATATGTTAATACCGTCTACGCGTAGGTACTATGCGTCACACTTTTGTATGAAATTGACAACTCTGCAACCACCTTAAAGTAACCTGCAACCACCTTATTTTTAGGGTTCCGTACCTACCCAAAGGGTGCCATCGGGACCCTATTGATATGGGCCTACACTGTTCATCCATCGGTCCTACGGTCTGTTTGTCTATAAAATCTTAGTATAGGTATATATACTTAATTTATATAAAGCCGTAATAGGTAGACGGTTGATAAATGATAATAAAAAACCGGCCAAAAGCGTGTCGGGCCACGCGCAGGGTAGGGTTCCATAGTTGTCCTTCACAATATACGGACTTAGAAGGGGGATTTTTGTTTTATACGGTTTAACGACTAAAAAAGTACATTTTACAAGTTGTTCGACTATTACTCGTTAACTTGTAAAGCCTACTTAGCGGTGATAGTTTTCCTATAAACTTCGTTATATTCACTGCCGTGAATTTTTTCACGTATCCACAAACAACCGTTTAGCTGGCAGGGTGATAAATATGTATACCCATGTCAAATTACAGCTTTCTAGTACTAAGAGTCTCTGAGCTAAGCCGCGGACAGACGACCAGACGGACCGACATGGCGAAACTATAAGGGCTCCTTGTTGACTACGGAACCCTAAAAAAACAAAACTGGGCAATGGGCTCACGCTAATGATCCCGGAGAAAACACTATTTTGGTATAAGTTTTTAAGGGTTTTTGATAGTATTGTATGGTGGGAAACCCTCCGTGCGCGACTCCGACTCACACTTGACCGGATTTTTATCAACAATACTCTTTAGTTCGCCGTAAATTTTCTTTTGTTTGTTTAAAGCACACAAGATGTGAGTAAGCAAAACGCGGATCTTCTATTTTTTGTTTTATCTGAGGTTTTAAACAATAGATTCGTTAGTATGCCACCTGTGTAAAGAGTAACTGATCAGTTATGATCCAGAGTTAATCTGCTTATTGTATTGCATGGCTCTGTGGCTGTGGTTTGGATTATTGTTTCACTCGTTATACATCGTGTTAATGAATTAACGCAAAACTAGATAGTTGTTTGTTTAGAATCGAGAGCGGAATCGAGTTATCATGATTTCAACATAGGTAATTTTTTTCAAAATATTAAATAATTTGTTTGTAAAATTTCAAATTTACTGAACTCGATCTATACTTACTACCAAAAATTATGTTAGCGCTTTCATTCATTGCTGAAATGATAATAGGTAAATAATTTTTACCTCAAAACTTAAAATGCGAATAACTTTAAATTTTAAGTATCAGAATAATGAAATTATTGTTTCAATCAAATTATTTTGTTAGAAATCAGTTGGGGTATATGAGGTTTTGGGCTTATTCATTAACACGTTGTATAAAACAAAAATTTACCCGCGACTTCGTCCGCACAAATTATAGGTTTAAAGTCAAATCATAAGCTATCAAACAAAAAAGATTCATCAAAATCGGTTCAGTAGTTTTTGCGTGTGCTCGAACAAACAAATAAATAAACAGACAGACAATACTTCTAAAAAAAGTTGATTTGGAGTCAGGGACACCTAAAACCTATATCGTAATCTTTTTCTTGCAAATAAATATCTTCAAAGTACAGACACACTTCTGTTACAGTTTTATAACAGTGAAGTTCTTGTAGATGATGATGATGACGTTTCGATGTGGAATTATATTAAGGGTATATTTTCTAAAACCCCAACTTTCAGGAACATTGTTTTCAGTGATATGCTATTTCATATCCAGTGTATTATATTCATTATAAAAGACCTGCCTTTAATAATAAATCAAATGGATCGTTTTTTTGTATGTTTCATATATTTTATTTTAGCAATCGCATAATATCCAGACATTGTTTGTCGAAAAATTACTTAAAATGGGGTTACTTTAGGAACATTTTTAGAAGGGTTACGTTACACGGTTGAAAATACAGCTTACATAAAATATAGTTTATATAAATGTTTAAAAAAACAATGAAAATAATTTTTGAAATATGAGTCGGAAACGCACAATATTCTAGAAAATATTTTAGTAAAAATCAAACAGTCTGGTTACCATACAAATTGGCGAACCAATTCAATTTCTTGACATTCTCTGACAACTAACTGCAAAACTCAACTTGTATCAGATTTTTTCCATAGTACCTAAGTCAATTGATAACGTCACGAACGAAAATAATATACCCTTAAAACAAGGGTACAGTCGCCATCAGATATATCATAGCAAACAAGGTGGTCAAATATTTCTAAGCAATTCTTATTTTCAATAATTTATTTACACATAACCAATCAAATATATCTGAACGAGTAGAATATCAAATATATCTACACAGTCAGGGTGATCATAAACATCTGAGCAGCTTAGGAAAAAATACCTTATTTATAATACACTAGCTGACCCGGCAGACGTTGTTCTGCCATTTTCCCTACCCTACACCTACCCTACAACTACCCTACACCTACCCTACACATACCCTACACCTACCCTACACCTACCCTACACCTACCCTACACCTACCCTACACCTACCCTACAACTACCCTTTTTTTTTTTTTTTTTTTTTTTTTTTGTTGTCGAGGGGGAAATCTTCGAAAAGATACCCGGCTCCTTAGGGGAGGAGTCGGGTTATGTGGGATTTTTACCCACTAAAACCCCCCCGGTAGTCTCCTAAGCGCATGTCGAAGGGCTATGGGGAAGCAATGTGCGTCCACGGCCCTCCTAGCGCTTCGCCAAGGCTCTCCCGGCTCGGCAATAATGCCGGGCCAACACTCCCGCAGCGTTTCTGCGCTGCAGCGGGACGGGACTACGCCGTACTACCGCTGCCTTCCAGGGGTCGCTTGGAAATGGACGGCCTGAGCCCCTTCTCCGACCGTCCGCGACCCTGGGCGCCCTTATCCCGGGGCGTTGTTGTGACGCATCGGGGGGCCAACTTGACGTCCCCGGCGTCTCCGTCTTCGGGCGGGATTTGCCCGCTCGCGGTCTCGCTCTGCGCTCTCCTTCTGCTCCATGACGGTCTCGCAGAAGGCGACCGCGGCGTCCCATGCCGCCCGGCTCCCCAACATCGCCGCTACTAGGGCCGGTGGGGAGAGGTCTTCTCCAGTGTGTTCGACCAGGACTTGCCGCTCGGAATGCCACGCTGGGCACTCCTCGAGCGTGTGCTGTGCAGAGTCCTGATCGCCTCCGCAGTGGTGACACTGCACTGTAGTCTCCCTCCCGATCCTGTTCAGATAGTCACCGAAACAGCCGTGTCCGGTGAGCACCTGAGTAAGACGGTAGGTGACGCCTCGGCCTTCCCGGTCCAGCCAGGCCTGGAAGCAGGGAAGTATCGCTCCGACGACGCGCTGCCGTGTACTTCGCGGCTCATGGAGCCGCTCACGCCAGCAGTTAAGCGCACGTCGTCGAGCCTTCCTCCGGAGCTCTGCGACCGCCCTCTCGGGTACGGTCCCGCCTCTCTGACGTAGGACACGAATCCGGTCGTAGACCCTCGCGTCCATATCCGCCAGGATATCCAGGGGCGGGAACCGCGCCAGGATATTCGCCGCCTCGTACGATATTGTCCGGTATCCGCGTGCGACCCGAATTGCGATTTGACGCTGCGCGGCGTTCAGTTTGGCCGCGAGACGCCGGACGCCCGATAGTCTCTTCGACCATACGGGCGCCCCATAGAGCGCAATGGATCGCACGACTCCTGCGTAGAGGCGGCGGACTCCCTCCCACGGTCCCCCGAGGTTGGGCAGCAGTCTGTGCATAGCACCCGCTACCCTTTGTATTCGGGGGACCAGGCGGTCGATGTGCTCCTCAAAGCTCCAGCGACTGTCTATAATGAGGCCCAGGTACTTTATATGACGGCCGACCTGGACCTCTGCGTCACCTACTCGCACCGTCAAGCTGGGAGGTATCGCTCCCCTGCGTTTGTGGAACCATAGCGCCTCGGTCTTATGAGGCGCTATCCGAAGCCCCAGCTCGTGGATCTTCTCCACAACGCGTGCCACCCCGAGCTCGGCGAGCTCTACGGTCCTTTCGAAGGACTCCCCTTCTGCCAGAACTAGAGTGTCGTCTGCATAGCAAACGACACTGACGCCGTTGGGGAGTGCCGTCCTTAGAACAGCGTCGTACGCGAGATTCCACAGGAGAGGGCCTAACACCGACCCCTGTGGAACCCCGCACACGACATCCCCCTGCTCGGTACTTCCGTACCGACCCATGTAGCGTATGCCCCTATCAGACAGGTACGCTCCGACAACGTCGCGCAGGTAGGGAGGCAGACGGTGGTACACCAGGGCCTCCCTGATCGCCCTCCAAGGCAGAGAGTTGAAAGCATTGACTATGTCAAGACTGACAGCCAACACTACTCTGCCCTGGGATGTTGCCTGCTCGGACAGCTCTCGGACGCGAATAATCGCGTCCACTGTCGAGCGACCCTGACGGAAGCCAAACTGGCTGTCTGACAGGTCCGGGCCATCGCTGGATAAGTGCCTGCCGATACGGGAGGCAATAATCCGCTCGAAGAGCTTGCCCACCTCGTCCAGCAGGCAGATGGGTCGGTACGCAGAGGGGGAGTCCGCGGGTCTCCCTTCCTTCTTTATGAGGACCAGCCTCGCCGTTTTCCACTGCGTGGGAAAGTGGCCACAACGAAGGCAGCTGCTGAACAGGCGCCTCAGCCTTTCGCCCAGCACAGCCAGAGCTAACACCCAGGCCCGACCCGGAATTCCGTCGGGACCTGGTGCGGTGTTTCGCGCGGCGAGGCGCTTCACTGCCCATTTGAGCTCCTCCGTCGTGACCGAAAGGTCGTCAGTCCATGCCGGAGGCGGCGGCTCCTCCTGCCTAACGTCACCCCCTCCGATCCGTGGGAAGAGTGTTTCCACCACTCCTCGCACGAATTCGGGTTCTAGGGTCTCCGTTAGGGGAGGGACCCATGGGCGCAGCTTCCCCAGCACCATTTTATATGGCCGGCCCCAAGGGTCTCTGTCGAGGCCTTCGAGGAGTTCGTTCCACGCCCGGGACTTGGCATCCGCTATAGCAGCCCGAAGTGACTTAGACGAGTCCCGGTACGTTTCATAGGCTGCCGCCTTCTCCTCTTCGGTCGCTCGCCGGCGTCTCCTCGCTCTAAGGTACTGGCGTCGGGCAGCGAGGGTGGAAACTCGCAGCTGCGCTATCTCCTCCGACCACCAGTACACCGGTCGCCTCTTCGTCGTCCTGACCCGGGGCATCGAGGCGTCACAGATCGACGTCATGATATCCCGGAACCAGGTCGACTCAGCTTCCGGCTCGGGCCAGGCCTCGTCTTCGGTGGGGATCCAATCAGCGACGTGTGCCGCGGCGACCAGCATGTCGCGGTCGAGCCGAGTAAGCGCCCAACGTCGCTGGGGGCTGCCGCTTCGGTGATTGGCGTCGGCCGGAGGGCGGAGGGCCACATCAAAAACGATGTAACGGTGGTCGGACAACGTTTCCACTTCCTCCGCCACCCTCCAGCCAGACACCATACGTTCGACGGAGGGAGTCGCCCATGTGAGGTCCACGATTGACTCCCCCTGCCACCGAACACACGTCGAACACGACCCCCGGTTCAGTAACCGGAGGTCAAGCCCCGCCGTCCGCTCGAGAAGCATCTCTCCCTTGGCATTGTCGAGGACGTCACCCCAAACCCTGGAGCGGGCATTGAGGTCGCCCAGGACAAGTACCGGACGGGGCAGGTATCGACGTATAACGCCCTCTACCCGGTCTAGGTACGCCTCGTAATCGTTGAGGTTGCCATTGGGAGAGACGTAACAACCCACCACAACTATGGTCCCCCACTCCACCACCACGATCCCCGGTTCGGCCTGTGAAAAGAGGCATGGAGGATCACCCTCCCCACCGCCCCAGTAGATGGCGACGGAGCCAAGGTCGTCCCGGAACCAGCGAGGGTGAGATGGAACGACGTATGGCTCCGCGATCACTGCCAGACCAATCGACCACTCCGCGAGGGTTTGCAGTAGCAGGTCATGCGCCCCGCGGCAGTGGTTCAAATTAGTCTGGAGGACTTTAGGTAATGGGAGGAGTGTTAGGCCTCCATATCCTCTCCCCGGGCATTGCTGCCCGTTTGGGACGCTAAGGTCTCACCGGCCGTTTGGGGATTCGCAGAGGGGGAAGCCTGCTTACTTCCTACTCTGCCTTTCTTCTCCTTGGGTGGGGTGCACCTCTTGCTCCCCATCCGATGGTCGGCGGGACGGCCAATGCCCGCACAAAGCGGGCAATTGGGTGCAGAGGCCGTGCAGTCACTGACTTTGTGGCCAGCCTGCCCGCACTTAAAGCACAAAGTGCTTGTTTCCGCTGCCTCTTTGCACTGGAGGCCAGTGTGTCCTGACCTGAGGCACCTGTAGCACTGTAATGGCCGTGCCGCAAGTACCTCCGCCCTAACAGACACCCAGCCCACTTGCACCCGCCCAGTGGTCGCGATCTTGCTGACCGCGCCGAGAGGGCAGCGAACCCAGACTGTGCCGAGGCGTCTGGAGGAGTGATGGATCTCACCCACCCGAACGTCCTCGGCTTTGCAACCACCAGCCTCAGCGATGGCAACTGCGACTTCGCGCTGTGTGACGGACTCGTCGAGGTCAGAGACTCTCAACTCGCCCGTCTTTACGGGGCGCGCTATGCGCACCTCCAAATCCGCCAAAACCACCTGGAGCTTTTGAGCCAGCTTGTCCGCCTTTTCGGCGCCATCCGGCCCGGCGACCTCGAGTATCAAGCCTCCGTTGATCGCTCTCTTCTGGCGGATACTTGGGATGCCAAGTTCTGCCAGTTGGACCCGCTCTTTGGCTGCCGACATCACCTGAGCGATGTTGGTTTTAGCCCCCTGGGGAATCGTCATGGTGACGGCCGCAGTTTTCGGTTCCCTCGGCGGCTTTATTTTCTTGGCCGCTTGTTTCGGTGGCGGCTCGAGTTTCGCTGAAGCCCTCTTGGCTTCCGCATTGGTCTTTGCCTTGACCTTTCTGCCCACCACCTTGGACCAAAGCTGTTCAGGTTCCGCCGAGGGAGGCTCCACTTCACGCGTGGTGGCAGGGGCCGCACGTTCTTGAGGGGGTGACCCTCGGGCCTTCCTACTTTTGGCCTTCTCGCCGGGCAGCTTAGGCCCTTCCCCAGATGGTCCAGGGGTAGGCTTGTGCACCTTTCCAATTGGGGCTTGCACTGGAGTAGGCTCCGTCTTACCACTTTTCGGCGGTAGTGCTGGCGTACGGCCACCGAGACCAGCTGATTTTTTCCCAAGTGGGGGCCGTGCTATGCCCTCCGGGCGAATCTGTCCCTGGAGGAAGGCAAGCTTGCCTTCTACCATGGCCTTCCACTGGTCTACCGGAACCGTAGTGTCCACCTGGCCCGAGGTGTGGGCTTCCAACTGGGACTTCAGACTGTCAAGTCTCTTTTCTTGTAGGCCCATCGCCCTGTTGAGAAGCTCGACCTCATTTCGGAGCTTGGCGTTCTCTTCTTCCAGGCGCTCGACGGAGGCCCTTTGGGACATTTCCTGTGATGCTGCCTGGACTTCCAGCATCGCAATCCGCATGATACGGACATAATTTCCTCGGATGTTTCCGGACTTGTCCATCGCCTTCTCGATAGTCTGGAGGTTCTCCTGGATGTGGGATGAAAGATCAGCTGTAGGCCGATCTTGCAACCGTTTGGTGAGATCCTCCAGTTTGGGCAGGTTGGCCTTCGATCTTGTGGTCGTAGGTTTCACAAACGGGTTGAGGATGTCCTCCTCATCCTCAACCGTTACCTGCTTCCTCTTCGACTGCGTGTCGTATCCGAGGGCTGCCGACTTCCTTTTTCGCGTCTTGGAGGTGCACGATGCCGCAGATGACCGTGAGCACACTGACATCAGAGAACAGTCAGTGTCCTCCCCCTCGCTTTCTGCCCGAGAGCCTGCCATGGTGTTGTGCAGCTGCACTCGCGTCAGCGAAACAACTGGCACCTCCCCTTTGCTGCCCGATGGGCCGCCTCCCTTATTCTTATTTATATTTTGTGAATTCATAATTAGTCCCACGAGTATGGGGGAAATAAAACGTCCGTCCGGGTAGAGCCCCCTGTGCCCGGATAAGCCTACATACTCAGGAGGCCAGCCGGTATCCTGAGGTTTTTACGACTTCGCTGTCGGGTCTTATTGACTTTTCCTTGTCTTGGCCCGGCCAATAAAGGCAAGGCCCTCGGTCGCCTGGAGCCGCTAGACGTGATCAACGACACTCCAGGCGATAACGACCTATGTCGCCCGGCGGTGGCGGGGAAGGAACTCCTTCCCGGCCTGCTCTACGGTAGGGTGAGTACACGTAGAGCCCGCCCTTGCTCCTCCACTATGCCCTCTGATGAACAGAGGGACACGTAGAGGAACGAACTACACGGTCGGGTCAAGCTGACCCGCCGCCCTCCGGTGGTCACATCTCAGTGATGCGACCACCCCACCTTGGGTTGGTTCGCGCCGGCAAGCCGGTACCCCCTATATCTAGGGGGGCATTCCCCTATCCACCACCTGGGGGACGCGCCCGATAGCAGACCCACCTGCCTCGGGACCCTACAACTACCCTACACCTACCCTACACCTACCCAACACCTACAACTACCCTACACCTACCCTACACCTACTCTACACCTACAACTACCCTACACCTACCCTACACCTACCCTACACCTACCCGACACACACTTGGCCGTTTTTTTTATTTATAAACCTTCCCTGGCATATGCACAACAACCCACCAAAGTTTCATCGCAATCGGTCCAGCCGTTCAGGCGTGATGCCGTGACCAAGGGAAATAGGGATTCATTTTTATATATATAGATTTCAATTTTAAATGGCATTGTAAAGAAATTATTTAAAATTAGCTTTTCACATATTTATGACACAACACACGTTTAGATATACTTGGTAAATTTACTGTAATGAATTTATTGAAAATAAGCAGTGCTCAGAAATATTTGACCACCTGGTATGCTACGATATATCTGATGGAGACTGTACTAAAGTGCCGAGTTTGGAATTCTTGGAAACAATTACACTAACATCTCTGACGAGAATAGCAAGTATGAAGTTCTCCTTAAATCAACCCCTATCACGGAAACTTGGGGTTAAACTTGTTCCTTAGTTTGTTATTATATGGGCTACGCTGGCCTTAGGTTTAGTAAGTAATGTTGAGGCATATTTCCGCAATATCACGCCTTTTAATCCGACTGCGCCAGAAGGAGGGTTATGTTTTTCGAGCGTGTGTATGTATGTAAGTATGTCTATTTCTTTGGCACGCCTTACAGCCTAAATGGCTTGATGGATTTTAACGTATGAGGTATCATTAGATTCGAAAAAATTGTGAGAGTGACATAGGGTATATTATTTCAAGATGGCGTCTACGAATTAAAAAACAAAAAACCCGACTTCTTTTTTTGATAAAAATTACAATATTGGTATCAAATGAAAGCTAGTAATTAGACGATTCCAAATATATAAGTATTTTAGTACTTTTATTTTAGCGTTTCGACACAAGACTAAAAAGTATGAAATAAACTAAGTTATTAAGATAAACAAAAAACCCGACTGCATAAAAACCTATAAACTGAAAAGAGAAAAACAAGCTCTATAATCACTAATCAGCTATAACAACTTTGTTTGAGCAAATATAATTTGATTGTTATTAGGTAGGTATTGCAGGCGGGGACACACCAATCAATGACCAACTAAAAATTGTCTGTGTCCCCGTTTGCGATACCTACCTAATAACAATCAAATTATATTTGGTCAAACAAGTTGTTATAGCTGATTAGTGATTATAGAGCTTGTTTTTCTCTTTTCAGTTTATAGGTTTTTTATGCAGTCGGGTTTTTTGTTTATTAAATCATTATTAAAGATCTTGTTCTGAGGTCATGTCGCTCTGTATGTTTCTGCAGTATACAACGTGTTATTGAATTAACGCAGAACTATAAAGTAGTTTGTTTAAAATCGAGAGCAGAATAATCGAATAATCATTATGGTTCCAACATAGGTATTTTTTTTCAAAATCCTATCCTCCTATAATCGCGAAAGTTTGTAAGTAGGGACGGATATTTGTCACTCTTTCACGTAAAAACTACAGAATGAATTTTAATGAAATTTGGTACACAGATAGAATATCATCTGGATTAACACATAGGATACTTTTTTAAGGTCTAGGCAGACGGTGTCGCGGGCAACAGTATTTAATAATTTGTTTATCAAATTTACTGAACTCGATCTCAACCCACCGCTCGGGCACTCTCACCCTACTTACTACCTAAACCTACAACATGCTCATTTACTGTACAGATAATTACTTTGTATTAATTCACTTAAACAAGCACATGCGTTGGTGGTGTAATGGTCAGCATAGTAGCCTTCCAAGCAGTTGATCCGAGTTCGATTCTCGGCCAACGCATTGATTTTTATTCATTCTCTATTTTAATTAGCTATCTATTGAAATCATTATAATGTGAGTAACTACTGAAATCAGTTTAACGGATGGTTAATCCGTTAGCGTGAAATCAGCTGGCTGAGTGACATTAAATTGACAAGCTATTCCCATCATGAGGGTCCACGTATCCATATAATTGTATTTGTGCACACTTGTGTAGACTTTTCAACTGTAAAACACCTGTGTAAACATTGTAAAATGGCAACTGAAATTTCGTTACGCCAGTCATATGCGTTGGTGGTGTAATGGTCAGCATAGTTGCCTTCCAAGCAGTTGATCCGAGTTCGATTCTCGGCCAACGCATTGATTTTAATTATTTCTCTATTATAATTAGTATTGTTATTTCTATTAACTAATTATTAACCATCAGACATGATAATTTATCAGTTTAAAAACGTGACTCTACAAGGTTACAAAACATAGGTTCAATTTTAAACTATTCGTCCACATGCGTTGGTGGTGTAATGGTCAGCATAGTTGCCTTCCAAGCAGTTGATCCGAGTTCGATTCTCGGCCAACGCATAATTTTGAAATTATATTTAGTACGAGTATGTGTTACTAATTTTATGAAGTATTTCACCAAGTGGAAATTTTTCAACCCTTACTTCAATAAAAAATCCAAAAAAAAAGAGCACCAAGTCGAAAATTGTGTGACAATATTTTTACCAATATTATCCATTACGTAGATAAGTACCCGATATTATAAATGCGAAAGTTTGTCTGTCTGTCAATTTTTCTTGGTTGAACCGAACCGTTGAAATAAAAGCTTATGATTAGACTTAAAAACTTATGTATACAGGGTCCTTACTAATAATGCTGACGGCTTTTTAAGGAGTTGTTATGGGACCAACACCGAAATAGGGAAAAAAGAATTAGGTGTTTCGTACAAAACTGCAATTCTACACGGCCCAAATGTATGAGACAGATGTTTTTTTTCGCGATTTCGATGGTGGTCTCATACACAAAGTTGGTCAGTTTGATGGACTGATCTTCCCCTTTAAAAACCGTCAGCGTAAAAGACCCTGTATATACAACGTATTAATGAATTAACGCAAAACTAGAAAGTAGTTTGTTTAGAATCGAGAGCAGAATCGAATTAGGTATCATGGTTTCAAATAAGGAATTTTTTTTTCATAGTACCTATTAATATCTTTGACTATTTATATGTGGACTGGTTACGCGTGTAATTCTACTAACAAACATTTCTGCCACTTTTTGCGGGGGGCGAGGTAACATGAAATCCACAACTTTGGATTTTATTCCCCATAACTTTAGATTCTAATTTTGAATGTTAAAAATCATGAAAAGTAGACTCGTGTGAACCCCATACGTCCTAAGTTCGAAGTTATTATTTCGCAATTATAGGCTGTCTCGTTTAGTGATAAGGTGTCAAATTGAATGTAAATGCACAAGATCAATTGTGCTTATACCGTGGCAGAGGGGAAATGCTACCGCAAGGCTAGTCCTTATAATAATTAGTCAAAGATTAATATTTGTTTGTAAAATTAGAATTTACTGAAGTCGATCTCAACCCACCGCTCGTGCACCTCACCCAACTTACTACCAAAACAAGATTCTTAAAATGTGTCCATGAGCAGGTTAGCGCTTTCATTCATTGCTGAAATGATAACAAATCAATTTTGCCTCAAAACTTAAAATGCTAAACTTTAAGCACTTATCAAAATTATGATATTATTTTTTCAATCTAATTATTTTGTATTTCTGGCAACGATGACGGAAGCCGGTACGGACCAAGTCGCTGGCAAAAGCTCGTGTCTTACAAGTTTCATAACACGTACCAATTTACTCTTCTAACTAAATTTTGTTCCTGTTTCTAACATTATAACATTATACTAAACAGAAAACTAAACATAGCTTTCTTTTATTTATTGACTGAAATAATTAAGGGCTGTCACCACTTCATCACGCAACTAAAAGCTTAGAACTAAAAGGGCATGTTAGAAACTTCACAGTATGTCGCTAATTACCGTCTATTTCATTGTCACAGTGTAAAAAATACACGGTAATGAGAAATGAGGAGGTAAAAGTTCTGATATAACACGCTCACAACCATGTAGTTAATGGTATTTGCCCGCGACTTCGTTTGCACCAAACTGAGGGTCTAGCATGATGCGCGCGACAACGTTATCCCGCGACTTTTCTCCCGCTCTTTAATTTGCCGAGTGAAAGAGAGATAAGGCGATAAGGCGAGAGATAATTGCTATATCGCGCTGTGATGTTTGTCGCAATGTTCCTGTCATCGTAGCGGGATTAAAATCTACAGGTTGTTAATAAGGGGATAATCAGACCGTCAAACTGAACAACTTTCTCTATAGAGAACCAACCAACAAAACTGCAAACTTACTCGATCCAAATGTATGGGACACCTGAATTCTTTTTTTCATTTTATTGATATTGGTCCCATAGAGAAAGATGTCCAGTTCGACGTTCTGATCATTCGCTTAAAAAAGTGTCAGCATAATAAGAAGGATCCTGTATAGTAAGAAAAACAATTTATTAAATGTTTTCCTACTTATATGAATACAATGGCTACGGAACCCTATCATGGGCGAGTCCGACACGCTCTTGGCCGTTTTTTTTTTGTATATATTTATCCTCAATGAAAGTACAAACCCACTTTCGTTACAGATTACTAATTTCTACGCTTCTTTTAAAATCAATTTCATAATAGTTAATTGTGTAGATTTTACGATAATTTTACACACTAATAATACTTTGAAAACATAAGTAAATGACAATTTATACAAAAGGCATAACTTTAATTGTTATAATCCCATTTAATATAATAATAATATTGTATCACAAACATAATACCTACTTCAGACAAGTACAAAAAGAGTGACACGACGACTGTGTCGTACCAAAATTGATAAGGGTTCCCTACATAGGAAAGAAGCGGTCATTTAAATTAATTTCCCAGAGAAATCCGACAAATCTCAATTCGGGAAACAGATAAAAATACGCAATTTCTGCGTTGAGGAAAACCGTGAGGAAAAGAGTATAAGCTTTTAACTTATTGAGAGTTCCGTATATAAACTTTTATTAAGGCTTTACCGCTGATAGTTATTCAATGGCTTCATTTCCTTTTGATTTTACGTATAAAGAGCGGTATTATTTTGTAGTTTTTTTCTGTTTCCGTGCCCGTCTTTTAGTTCAAATTAGTCCAGTAAAAATTTTAAGTTATTCGCATTTTAAGTTTTGAGGCAAAAATGATTTGTTATCATTTCAGCAATGAATGAAAGCGCTAACGTGTTCATGGATACATTTTAAGAATCTTGTTTTGGTAGTAAGTAGGGTGAGAGTGCCCGTGGGGTGGGTTGAGATCTAGTACAATAAATTTTTAATTTTCCAAACAAATTATGTAATATTTTGAAAAAATTACCTATGTTGAAAACATTACAATTCGATTCTGCTCTTGATTCTAAACAAACTACTTTCTAGTTTTGCGTTAATTCATTAACACGTTGTATATTGTATAATACTATTTCAATAATTTTTTTCTGCACCGAGACTCACCGTTAAGAGAATCACTGCAGAGAGAAATCGATGCAGCGAGAAATCACTGCAAAGGTCATCCGCGGCTTTTTAGGGTTCCTTAGTCAACATGGAACCCTTATAGTTTCGCCATGTCCGTCCGTCTGTCCATCTATCCGCGTAGCGCTTTTTTAGGGTACCTCCTCTACACGAAAAGTGTGGATGCAATTTTTTTTCTCGTCTAACCCATGGTGTTGAGTATCGTTGGATAGGTCTTTTAAAAATATTGTGGGTGTGGAAAAACTATATTTCGATTTAGGGGTCTGTAAGCGAAATATTAAGCTTTAAATTATACATTTTTGTTAGAGTCAAATGTGTACCCCCCTGCGTGAAAAAATTAACGGTAGTTGTGTATACAACGTGTTAATAAATAAGCGCAAAACCTCATACACCACAACTGATTTATAAGAAAATAATTAGATTGAAACATTAATTTCATTATTCTGATACTTAAAATTTAAAGTTATTCGCATTTTAAGTTTTGAGACGAAAGTGATTTGTTATCATTTCAGCTCTGTGCTCATGGATACATTTTAAGAATCTTGTTTTGGTAGTAAGTAGGGTGAGTGTGCCAGACCGGTGGGTTGAGATCGAGTTCAGTAAATTTTAAATTTTACAAAAAACAAAATTTTATTTTGAGAAAAAATTCCTATGTTGAAACCATGATAATTCGATTCTGCTCTCGATTCTTAACAAACTACTTTCTAGTTTTGCGTTAATTCATTAACACGTTGTATAAAGAAGCTAAAAGGAAAACTATCACCGCTTAGTTGGCTTTACAAGTTAACGAGTAATAGTCGACCAACTTGTAAAACGTGCTTTTTAGACTTTATTAGCCGTTAAACCGTAGTATAAAACAAAAAGCCCCCTTCTAAGTCCGTATATTGTGACGGGAAACTATGGACTACGGAACCCTACCCTGCGCATGGTCCGACACTCAATTGGCCGGTTTTTTTACTCCTGTATTTAAAAGTTAAGGTTCAGACGAAATTCCTTTCCCAATGGACCCCTGAAAAAAACCATAGTAGGTATTTCACGAATGGGGCGAACAATTTTCGCGTAACATTTCATCGCGTCCAGCTCGGGCACAAAATACGAGGAAATTAAAAAAGAACACTGTTTTTTTCAGCTTATTTTATGTCGGTCTTGAAATACTTTCTGATGAAACTGTCATAAAACATATTTCATATAGACTCGAGAGTAATGAATTCGGATCACCAACATATCTACCTTAATATCTCAGAAACTATTTATGATAGCTTATTTAAAAAAAAGTAGTTTTTACACTATTTATTACTTCTTCAATTAAATATAGCGGACAGCACAATCGTCGTCTATAACACAGATACACAGATAAACAGACATAAATCAGCAACAAGCTTCGTCAAAATATTGAAAAACACGCTCAGTCCAATAACCCGCCCCTTGCCGAACCTGGCGCAAAGGAGCCCCAAACGTTAGCAGCGTTACCACGCTAAATTGCAATAAAAATCAAAATCACTCAATCAAATTGCTCAATTAAATTAATATATTTCTTAGTTTTTATTTATTATACTTTATTAAACAACATAAATAAAAATGCGTCAATTCTATTTTATTTATTTTATTTTTATTTTATTGGAAAACCAACAGCAATATAATACAGTAGTTACATGAATATAAAGCAGAAAACCAATGACAGGTTTTCACTGGTAGATACAGTATAGTTAAGAAAAAGCAGATGGTTAACTATGTTTAAAAACGCACATAAGTCAGCACACATGTCAGCCTACCGGTAAATATTAAAACATTATACACTTAAGTTAAACACAAAGCATAGTAAAAACAATAAACAAAAGAAAAGAAAAGACCTTAGTCTAACAGTAACTTCTACACTTCATCAGCAAAGAAATCACGACTTAACAACCTCCTTGTCGACTCGACGCTAGAATTAAAGAGATCAATATTATAAGTATTGCATAGTTTATTAAAATTGTCACTCGCACGCCACATAAACGTATTCTGCCTATAGTTGGTGGATGCAAACGGTGTATGTAATGGTGGGTTAAATCTTAATAATTTAGCTGGGGCTCGGAGAGATATCATCGAAAGTAGCTCAGAGCAGTCAATCTGAAATCTGAAAACAAAACTTGATAATAATAATTTTTTTGTCGCAGATATAACATTTCCTTACATTTTAGTGTGTGTGACACTCAGTTGCAGAAACGCTCATTATAGTTAATTCTCCATTAAATCTCTTGCTTGCTTTTACTACGTCAACAAGACAAAAAGTGATAGCAAGAAATTTAATGGAGGATTAACTTTGATGAGCGTTTGAGTGATATAATTACAACATTAGTAATAAATGTTGAACACTAAAAATTCAATTTTCAAATAATAATTTGTTTACTTTACTGCTTTTTATTGGCATTACTTTACAGCAACCAGACCTTTTATTAATTTAAATAGAAGTATTTTAATAGTTTATAAAATACTTGCTAATAAACCCGTGGTGGTCCAGTGGCGAGTAACCTTGCCTGCCGTGCAGGAGGCGATGGTTCGATCCCCGTCCAGGCCGACTCGTACCATTGAGTTTTTCGGAATTTATGTACGATTTGTAACACATCAGGCTTTTCGGTGAAGGAAAACATCGTGAGGAAACCTGCATGCTTCAATTTCGAGGCTTGTATTGTATCCACTGCCCATTACAAGTGGCGACGGGCTCACCCCCCGTCACACTGGACAGAGTTTAAGATTCTGAGGTTTCAGAATATCTCTGACTACCCCCTCGGGGAATATAGTCGTGAGCATATGCTATGCTATAAACTACTTTCCGAGATATTAAGGTTTATGTTGTTGGTGACCCGGATTCATTATAATTAGTATACCTCCGTATGGTAAAGGCTTTAATATTATCTTTCCGAAATACAGACGCAATAAAAACTAAGTGTACTAACAACATGGGTCATATATACCCCGTGGAATTAGGTCGATGGCAGGAAACCTAGCCAATTTCCGTTTACTGAACGGGAAATTGAAATAACATGACCATTTCACCCTGTATTACAGGAATAATAAAATAACTGCCTCCGTGGTCTAATGGTTAAGAGCATTGGGCTCTTGACACGGAGGTCGTGGGTTCGATTCCCACGGGAGACTCCTAGTGATATGTCACTTTGGGGTAGATAAATAAAATAGGCAATAATATATATAATAACTTCTTATAGTGTGGGCAAGCCCTGGTGTCAGAGTTTTTTCAGAACGCCGTATGGCCTCTGACATGGTTTTTATGTAACGACTGGTAGTAGTCGAGAGATAGTTGCCAGGACCAACGGCTTAACGTGCCATCCGAAGCACGAAATCATCTTTCTTTTCAGACAATCAGGTGATCCGGCCTGCAATGTCCTAACCAACTGGGGATATAACAACTATGTAATAGTCTTAGTATAAGTACTTAGAATACCTACGTCTAGAATGAGCCTAACGCTGCTACCGTATAAAACAAAACGGGTCAGCTTTCTTAGGTTGGTGTGCGTGAGGCGTCATACAAATTGTGTCTGTGTGCGTGCATATGGATAGCGTTTACAGGCCAGTGGGCCTAACAAAATGCACACGCTACTTATTCTACAAACGTCAACGCCGCAGCGTTATCGACGATAGAAAATTGACAGAATGCTAGACAATGTCACAAATTATTGACAATCGCTTATTAGAGAAAAAAAGCTAAATCTGCTCTATGATTAGCGTTCAGTTCACTCAATCATTCACTCTTTTTTCTTATTTATATGCTGGATCGTGTTCGATTTTCAAATAGATTTGAAAATTTGAAATTGCTGTCAAATTTTCCGCTTGCCATTTTCTAGCGTTATCTACAAGGTCTTGTTGATCGACAAGAAGCATTCAAAACGAAACGTTCACTGTCGAAAGCAACTGTCAAAAACTGCATGTCGTCTAGGCCCTTTTTATTCGTTTTCGTTCTTTTCTACAGTCCCATACATTTTATATGTTGTCTACTGTCGCTAACGCTAATCGAAAGGTACTTTGTCTAGACCCCCAGTACTGGTTGCAATTTTTAGACGCTTTCTAACTGTCAATCTTAACATATAACTTGTCCAAGGTAAATAGTATCGAATAAAGAACAATGCAATATTTGGCGCAATGCGGGTCAGGGCGCGCCGCCGCCAGCGACGTCTGCCAACTTGCGTTTTATTAATTGAGTAGCAACCCTACAGCGGTTACACTTGCCTGGCAATAGGAAATAATGTTGCCTCAGCTGATGACAATAATGCTTTGTTGTTTTTAATATCTTTAACGGCTCTGGATACTAGTCCTTTTGAACCATTCGTTATTTTGTTTCTTTATATTCTTTATTTTGATGATGGGATGATAGATGACGATGAATCTGTGGTCGATTTCGTAAGCTCGCGCGTTGTCGCCAAAATGACCATGTACGAGTTAATTTGAACCAAAACTCATGTTCTGTTATCGTATTTAATTGAGATTCCTGTTACGTTCTCTTTACGCAACTGTTTGGTACACAATCCGCACGAAATTATGTCACAAATATTACTAAAACCAATTTTTTACGAATTTCAAGTACGACGAAACACAGCAAGAGCAATGGCGCCAAGCAAAATCCCTTGCATGGCAAGAGGACATAGTGTTGCCTCAGCTGATGGCAATAGGGTATTTGACAGGTTTTAAAAACTGTTCTACGTTAATCACTGATGTCTAGTCTAAGGACTCTATAGAAAATGTATATTTTATGCTGACACATTTTTAAGGGGATGATAGCTCGAGTAGATTTGTAGTTTAGTATGGAACATCAGAATGTTTTTTCGCGATTTCGATATTGGTCCCATAGTGAAAGTTGTTCAGTTTGATGGTCTAAATCACCCCCTTAAATGTTTATTTGTATTTTTGTAATACAACAACTTTTACTATGAAGCGCATCGATTAAAAAAAATGCTTTTTGTTTACTCTCAGTAAAACAACAAACAAAAACCGGTCAAGTGTGTGTCGGGCTCGCGCTACGGACCCCGGAGAATTCTTTTGTTGTATACGTATGGTATGGTAGCACCGAACCCTCAGCGTGCGAGTCCCACTCGCACTTGACTGGTTTTTTTTTCTTTTATATTAAAGTAAAATTGACAACATTCTCCTTTTCCAAGTCAATCAAAAACAAGAAAGCGACAAAGCCACGACAGATTTCATGATTTAATAATGTCAGCTAAAACGATTTAGATTAGATTTATCGATGTATAATACAATATAGTACCGCACTGCGTCAGACGGTATTGATAGAGATGCGATCATATTTATCGATAGTTATTTTCACTATAATTATTATTTTCACATTACACGTTAATACTATAGTATCGCCCGCCCAAAATGTACCTCCTAGCTGTTATAAAAATATAGGGTCCTTCTTAATATTCTGGCACTTTTTTAAGACGATGATCAGACAAACTGAACAACTTTCTCTATGGGACCAATGTCGAAATCACGAAAATAAAATCAGCTGTTCCATACTAAACTGAAATCTTACTCGACTCAATTGTATGGGAAAGCTGATTTATTTTTCGCGATTTCGACATTGGTCCCATAGATAAAGTTGTTTAGTTTGATGGTCTGATCATCCTCTTAAAAACTGACGCACTGTTTGTTATCTTACATTATTCTTATTTCCCCATCAAAACGTCAAAAAGTCAAAATTGTTTATTCAAAATAATATCACATAGATAACTTTTTGACGTCATGTTTTTGAATCTACCACCGCGTCGGAAGGTGTTCCGTTGTAGAGAAGATGCGGCCAGAAACTCTACAACACACTTCTTTTAAACAAAAGAAAATATACAAAGTACAAGGACTTGTTTAACATGGGACTTAAACGTCCGTCAAGTTAAGAATATTCTCTGGTATCTTATTATAATAACCGTTATTAACAATATCCCTGCATTATTGCTATCTAACTCTTTAATGTCTTGAATAGTAATTAAGATGTATGAAACAGCCTGAATTTGTGAATAATCGAATTATTAAAAGAAATTCAAATCTTCACGAGTTCGAATCAAACCAGAAAACCGATTCTTCAGGGCCGATAAATGATACACTTTTAACCCTCCCCTTTCACTTATTTATAAGTGAGAGTTTGACCACCCAAAATATTCTGCGTTCTTTGGTCTTCCTTTTTAGTATTACCTTACTTTATTTCAAGGATTAAAAACCGAAGCATACAGGGTCCTTCTTAATATGCTGACATTTTTTAAGGGGATGATCAGACCGTCAAACTGAACAACTTTCTCTATGGCACCAACATCGAAATCGCGAAAAAAAATCTGTTGTCCCATACATTTGCCTCGAGTACATTTGAGCAGATTTTTTTTTCGCGATTTCGATGTTGGTGCCATAGAGAAAATTGTTCAGTTTGACGGTCTGATCATCCCCTTAAAATAGTGTCTGCATATTAAGAAGGAACCTATATATCTAATCACGAATCGATATCGATAATTAAATTTTCGCCCGCCTCTGTTCCTGCTGTGGACGCGGACTGCAATATCGTCGTAAACTCGACACATTTTAGGCTCGTCAAGTAGTATCACCACAGCTTGATGTTTTACGAGACTTGGCACGTCACTAGGTTTATTGTCAACCTCCTCTTTAGCGATGTATACATTTTATCTTTAAAGGAGCGCTCAGACCTGCGCGACTGCAACGCGGGACGCGAACTTAATTTGTTGATGATTAGTCATTGAAGCAATACTTCTTTAACTATTGTTGTGGTTATGTCATTTTCGTTTTAACATCGGAGTCTAATTAAACATCTAAAGTACTTTGGTACTCTTTGGTAGTTTTTATTACTTTTTGGTAGTTTCTAGAACCTACCTAGTTCCTACCTACCTTCTTTTGTTTTTGTTCGATTTTGGTAGTTTTTGTTGTTTTTGCTACCTAAATCTACCAGAAATTACTAAAAACTACCAAAAGAACGAATAATTTCCAAAATGGACTAAAAAGATCCGAAAACAACCAAGATCTACCAAAAACGACCCAAATCTATCAAAAAGAACCAAAAGGAATCAAAATGTACTGAAATTTTAAATGTGTATTGTATTTTGTTACGAGAGCGTTAAATTATACACGTTTGACCACTAGACGCGCGCGTCCCACTCCGCTGACGGTGCCGTCCCGCGTCGTGGTCGCGCAGGTTTGAGCGGCGTGACGGGACGCCATAAGATTACATGGCAAACAACTGTCAGTATATTAAGTTGGACCCTGTATATATTGTATGATTTTCCGTTATGTTCCTTTAGGAAAGTTGTTCATTGTCATGAATACAAACACCCGTTGAAGTAATGCAACTGTCTACTCTAACACCCTGTATTCTACAGAAGACGCAGGAGTGCACTAAGAATAGATTTTTCGTAAATCGACCATTAAATGGACCCATTCAAAACCCCGTTGTACCCCACAAGTCATCAACCACAAGTCCCCACAGTACACAAGGCGACACATCAAGCTACGCAAAACCAATATAAGCTGGCCGCGCGTAGAATGAATAACGTATAACGTCGCGCGGCCAGCTTATTTTGGTTTTGCGAAGCTTGATCTGTCGCCATGTGTACATCTAAGTATAACTAATACACTGGTAGTCGGGGAAATCTACGGATTTTTGTATGGAGAAGGTTGCATTAATTGCACTTTTGTTGATAATTTGGAATATAGTAGATAAATACCTGAAAAACACAAATTCTCAATAATCCCCGATTTTTATTGTGTATTATTGAATAATTAAGACATTTACAAAACATTAAATTTAGGTATGAACAAAAAATAGAAAACTGGTGATTTTGTACAGGATGGCTTCATTCAGTACGTTTTACTTATATCAATAATAATCCTTGGTTAATATCGTAAATTTGAGTAGATATTTAATATTTTGTAAGTCTTCAAAAATTATAACCTCAAAATCAAATAATTTACTGTTTGTTTGTACACATTAAATTTGCCTTGTGATAATTAACTGTCTCTTTTGCTAATATGCTGGAAGAAATATCTTTCGAAATAAGCTTGCCCTTTGTACATTTATATCGATATTAAGGTATTTCTCAGGATCCTGAGCCAATATAACCACAAAATCTCGACAAAAGTGTTATAAACTAACAGTAATAATATTTCAAACACAATTTACTAAAGTGTCTTTAATGCAATCTCAAACCTTATTTTTCCTAGACTATGGCCCATTATGACGCTAGAGAGCGCTAATGTTCTGCACACAGCGAATAGGATTAGTGGAATAGTGGTAGATAGACTTACAAAGATCTGCAAAACGATTAATTCCACGGTAACCATAGTAACCTATGAATACATAAGCCAACCACCGCCAACTGTGCCAAGAATTATGTAACCTCCACATATGTAGATCCTACGCTTTACATTTGATTAAATTACACATTCAAATATATGCATTGGTTCATGCTTCTGAACTATATCGGCTTAGATTAAAACAATCGATTTGCTAATGCATTGCAATGCAATGCTGTTGTAAAAGGTTGAGGACTACCAATGGAGGAAACTAAATAATGAGTAAGCAGTGGCGGATTCGCCCTAAGATCCAGTAGGCCCGGGCCTAGGGCGGCCAGATATTAGGGGCGGCCAATTGTAACAAAAAATTCACTGAAGACAACAAGAAATAACTCAAAGTATACCTAAATGAGGCGCGCGCACATTACAGCGGGCCGCACTGCGCTGCATCGTATAACAATAATCTTCCTAAATCACTTTCGTACATTTAAATGTGCAATTATCCCTGAAAACTCGGAAAATAACAAATTAGGAGCTATTATAGTTAACTAAATTACTGAATCGGTTTCGATAAACGTTGGCAATCAAGTAAATTCATTATGTAGTCTATATGATGGGTTCTGTACTGAGAAAGGGACGGCTGGTACTTACTACATGGCCTGGGGCCTAGGGCGGCCAAGACTCTTAATCCGCCACTGTAAGTAAGTCCATGAATAAGGGTGAGAGGGAGTGGGTCATACTCTACCACGCGGGCCCAGTACGTGTTGGTGGAAGCAAGTTAGTGGTGAACTTGCTGTCAGAGAATTTTTAAGCCACCTTAATAGGCCTCTGACCTGGCTTAACGAATAGCTACTACGCCATCTGACGGAACCATCCGAGACCAATTGCTTAACGTGCCTTCCGAAGTACGGAAACTGTCGAGACGAAATACACTAAAAGGTCACCATCCAAAGACTGACCGGACCTGACGTTGCTTAACTTCAGTGATCGTTTCCAATACCGAAGCTCCACCACGCCAACGAACGCAATACAATAATACGGAATATAAAAATTGGTCATCAAAAATGTCTACAGAGACGTCAAACTTTAGGTCACGCTAGCCCAATGCGAATTGTTAGACTTCACATACGCATCATAATTTCTTTTTCAGCGTATGCACGTTTTCTCATAATTTTTTCCTTCACCGTTTGAGAGCAGTCGGTTTTACGTAAATATAAGTTGAACTCAATGGTACATGGCATGCAGTCTGTGTGGACTGAGTGTCCCATACCTCTCCACAACGCGTCACCGACGCTAGACACTTTAGAAAGATTTGACTATACAAGGTGTTACAAAAATACAAATAAACATTTAAGGGGGTGGTTTGGATCATCAAACTCATCAACTTTCACTACGGGACCAATATCGAAATCGCGAAAATAAAATTTAATGTTCCATATTGAACTACAAATCTACTCGAGCTTTTCGAGCTACTCGTGATTTTTTTTTTCGCGACTTCGATGTTGGTCCCATAGTAAAAGTTGTTCAGTTTGATGTAGCCATGATCCGAACCACCCTCTTCAAAGATTTAAATTATTATTTTTACTTTTGTAACACCTAGTAGTAAAGGACAAAAACCGAAATCTAAATTAAACGTAATTGTAACAGGACCATATATTTAACGGGACACAGGTTGATCATCCAAATTATCTCCTACAGTCTGATCATACTTCAAATAAACACGAATTATTTTTTACAGACGCTAAATTATTTTACTGTTCATACGAATGTTATGCTAATTATAATTCAGAAAGAATTAAAATCAATGCGTTGGCCGAGAATCGAACTCGGATCAACTGCTTGGAAGGCAACTATGCTGACCATTACACCACCAACGCATGTGACTGGTGTAACGAAATTTTAGTTGCCATTTTACAATGTTTACACAGGTGGTTTACAGTTGAATAGTCTACACAAGTTTGCACAAATACAATTATACGTGTACGCGGACCCGCATGATGGAAATAGCTTGTCAGTTCAATGTCTTTTTTGGATTTATTCATTGTCTATATGGATTAGCCATCCGTTAAACTGATTTCAGTAGTTACTGACATTATAATGATTTCAGTAGATAGCTAATTAAAATAGAGAATGAATTAAAATCGATGCGTTGGCCGAGAATCGAACTCGGATCAACTGCTTGGAAGGCAACTATGCTGACCATTACACCACCAACGCATATGATAGAAGAGTTAAAAATTTGACTCCGTTTCGAGATCTCATTGAAGCATGTTTTTAATTAGTTAGGTAATTAATAAATAGTCAGGAAGAAGAAACACCAGTATTTATGCGCTTTGAGTAGATAGCTAATTTTAATCGAAATAGAACTAAAATCAATGCGTTGGCCGAGAATCGAACTCGGATCAACTGCTTGGAAGGCAACTATGCTGACCATTACACCACCAACGCATGTGATTATAGACAGTAAATTTGTAAAGCCTTGAATTAAATACGATTTACAATATTTACACAGATGTGATGTCAGGGACTGAAAGTGGAAAAATGTTACTTAAGATACAACACGTAGAATCTATGCAAAAGAGGTCGTTCCATCCGATACCTATTGTATAGATAGAAAACCATTGTCGTAAAACTTGCACAATCTGCGTCACCGCTACCGCTCAATAGACTTAAATCCAACAAAGACCTCATTAATATGCGATTTTTCCTTTTTGCAGGCTGGAAAAATCTAATAAGGAAAGAATGGCCGGGTCTCGCGAACGATTGCTCTATGAAAGACGATCGGACTATGAATACGAGTACGAACAGAGACGGAGATATGCAACAAACTACACGAGAAACGAAACAAATAGATATGAGAGGAACAGGTACGATCGTAGAGATAGGAGAAGCGAATATGAAAGACCTAAGCGTAAGAACGGGTATGTATATGAAGATATTTATTCAGATTTCGACGAAGCGCAAGGTAGACTGTCTCTTTTTAAGCCTATAAGGCCCGAGTACCTTAACCTACCTACGACGTACGATAACAAATATAATTCGCTTCCAAGAAACTACTATTATTACGATGAGAGACACAGTCGTAGGTATAAGAAAGATTATTACGACTTTCGAATCGAAAGCGAGAGGAGGAGAACGCGGGAATCTTATGAACGAAAACAAACTGACGTAAGACGTAACGAAGTACCTTACGAACGTAGACCAATCACAAACGATTCTAGAATAAAACTCCAAAATACGAATCAATCGAAAAACGTCGCAGTCTGCAAACCATTACGGCTACCGGAGAAAAATGCGAAATACTGGACGACTGATTTCCCGGAAAAATCACGGCCGAAGAAAGGCGATGAAACTAAAAAGAACGTAAAATTTTCCGAGGTATCCGGCTGCAATCGCAAAATGGTGGTTGATGATCCGGTTTGTGGTCGCAAAGTCGTGCCAGTGAGAGAATTGGAGGTCTCATTAGACCAAATGATACAGAATGGTTACTTCGAGAAGCATAATATACCTATTTCAAGGGCAATGGAGAGAGCTGGCAACATTGCAAAGGAAGATACACCGGGAGCAGCCGTGCCAAACGGGAAATGCTTATCTGGTGAAGGCGGAAAGGAAAAGCAACCACTGCGCAAAAGTAGACATCTACCTCAGGTGAGTTTTTACCGTGTTTTATAGACTTTAGAGTTTCTTTTCACGATGAAACTTTTTTACGGATAGTTAAAAAGTTTAAGGAAGGGAAGTAAAGAATTGAATAGCGTTGCGTAGGTACTTCTTGTTGCCTAAGTGGCACGTAAAATAAAATCTGCCTGCATGATATCCCGTCATATTGTTCAAATCTAATCGTTTGATGATTTGCCCATGGCTGGGCAGCAAACAAAAATAAGTTTTGATAAAAATTCAACTCCATAATGTTAAATGCAACTACTTTAGGAATTGCCCAGCCATATCACGATGTGGCAAAGTATTTAGCTGGGAATATGGACAAACATGCTGCTCTCATTGATCCGCCGGACTTTTTAAAATTCGTATCATGAAATACCCAGCTAGATCAAGATTTGCCCAGTTCTATGATCGGACTACGACTGAGAAATTTCCTTTCCTACTATGTACAGGGTTAATATGCTGACACTTTTTTAAGGGGATGACCAGACCATCATACTGAACAACGTTCTCTATGGGACCAACATCGAAATCGCGAAAAAAATCAGCTGTCCCATACGTTTGGCTCGAGAAGGTTTGCAGTTTTGTATAACAGCTGATTTTTTTTTTCGCGATTTCTATGTTGGTGCCAAACAGAAAGTTGTTCAGTTTGACGGTCTGATAATCCCCTTAAAAAAGTGTCAGCATATTAAGAAGGATCCTATATAGGTTTTCAGGAACTTCTCTGTACCATTTTATCATTTCCTTTGACAGAATATGTCTAACCAAAAAGCCTAGATTCCTTGTTAACAACGGCGTTTTTGCTCTCCCATATAATTTGGACATCGCTAACGATCGCGTATAAAAACCTTTCTTTGACCCTTTTTCGATACGATTTTCGTAATGTCGTTGGTAGTTTACTTCCATAGACATTACTTTTCTATTGGTGTAGCTCAAATATTTCTAGACAAGTCTTTTTATCGTAATTTTGAAACTTAACTTTTTCTGACAAACCACTGACACGGATAATGCGGTTTCTAGGTTGTGAATATGATTATCATAATTAGCCTATACACGTCCCACTGCAGGGCACAGACCTACCCTCAGGGAGGGTGTATCGGCGTTAATCCACCACGATTGCCCAATGCGGATTGGTAGACTTCACATACGCATCGGAATTTCTTCTTCAACGTATGCAGGTTTCCTAACGATGTTTTCCTTCACCGTACATGGCATGTCGTCCCTGCGGCTTCGAACTCGGACCTCATGATTGAGTTTCCATAGCTCTCCGCAACGCGCCACCGACGCTCTCAGACTTCGTATATTTACATACTTATATACTTCACATACGCAGTAGAATTTCTTCTTCAGCGTATTCAAATTTCCTGACAATGTTTATGGTGTCCTCATTGAACAAAGTAATTGATTAATCTTCTTCTTTCATGTCCGCATGAGCTTTATCGTATGACCATCAACTCATGGTGTAGTGGAAAGATTAGCTAGTCAGCGATGGTCGTATCAAGGCTGACTGCCCAGGGTGCGCCAGATGAAATCAGGTTTCGGCACTTGGCTAGGCTCCCCAAGTGACGAAAACTGATTTTATCTGGTCTCGAAGTTTATTCCGAATGCGTAAATGCGCGCTGCACACAAACGAAGTGTGGTGATATTTTCAATACTAACCAATTAAAGTCAACGAAAATTTACAGAAATAATCTAGAAACTAATCTCTTTGCATGTATGAAGTCAGATTTTTGTTAAAATATACAGTTTTAATGCTAGGATTAATTTAAGATTTGTATGGAAATCTTTGAGGCACTGTTTGTAACTTTAAAAGTATACATTTTAACGAAAATCTGACTCCATAGAAGCATAGAAATTTATTTTTAGATTGATTCTGAAAAATTTCATTGATTTTAATTGGTTAGTATTGAAAATATCACCATAGTACGTTTTTATGGAGCGCGCTCCGAATTATATCTTCTTAAGATTCAAAATAGAATGAAATTAAACATCGTTTTTACAGAGCGCGTTCGCGGGAATCCTCTTAAAACGACAACGGTTTTAAATTATTAGCACTATAGTCCATTTACTAAATGATTTTGTAACATGAAAGCTTTTTCCATTTTATACATGATGAAACTGATGGATATTAATGGATTATATCAGTCCATTACGCCGTGTAATGTCAGATATTGATCAACTGCTATTGTATAAAATACATGGTCTAGATTCATTGTTAATGATGACACAAATCGTTTTTTTTTTTTATAATGTCTTTAACGGCTCTGGATACTAGTCCTTTTGAGACATTCGTTATTTTTTTCTTTATATTCTTTATTTTGATGATGGGGTGATAGATGACGATGAATCGTGGTCGAATTCTCGCTCGTTGCCGCCAAAATGTACGAGTTAACTTGAACCAAAACGTATGTTCTGTCATCGTATTTATTTGAGATTCCTGTTATGTCGATCGCTTTACGCAACTGTTTGGTACACAATCCGCACGAAATTATGTCACAAATATCACTAAAACCAATTTTTTACGAATTTCAAATACGACGAAACACAGCAAGAGCAATGGCGCCAAGCAAACTCCACAAATCGGGTTTTGTGCAGTGCTGCCAATATAGCGCTTTCGGCGCTAGATCTAGCGCTTTTTTTATACGTTTAGCGCCCTATCTGCGAATTTAGTGCCTAGCGGAGAATCTAGCGCTTTTTTAACTTTTAAGGCGCTTGGTATCGTTAAAGAGGTACTTTTGAAAGCTTAAACGTAACGGTTTGACCAAAGCACTTGAAAAAAATACTGATAAATCATCAACTCTTAGACAACATTTGGGCCGGAAATTATTTTCGTAGTAGCAAAATTTATATATTAAACACAGGAACGGTATTCGTGTTTGAATATGCTGTATTTTGTGTTTGGTGATTGAAATATGATAAACATTGATAGCATAATTGTCGTAATACTAGCATTAAAACTGTATACTTTAATGAAAATCTGATTTCATACAAGCATAGAGATTAGTTTCTAGATTGTTTCTGAAAAATTTCATTGACTTTAATTGGTTAGTATTGAAAATATCACCAGACGTCGTTTGTATGCACCGACCATTTATGCATTCGTAATAAACTTCTCTTAAACGACCCCTTGAAAAATTTACAACGGTGTTTTGTTACACCCTTGTATAACTAGAAGTGAGCAATAGCTAATATCTAACAATAGTTAGTACAGTAGAGGAACTAAGTCACCGACATTACCATCTTATCAGTTTCGGTCTAGACTTCAACATAAACCATAACATTATGACCTTTACAACAACATACATAAGAACCATTATCAAACTAACATAAACGTTAAAAGGGTACACACTGAAGGGTTCGGAAACATTATTCAGTGCCTCTCTCAAAGGGCACCGAAGGGCACCATTAGCTTCCACAGATTGCCTTAATGATAGCTATTATTTTGGCCTGTGTACAGGAGGTTGTATATAAATTAATTTCGAACAAAATTAAGGCGACAATAAGTTATTGGAGCTATAGATATAATTAAATTGTTTCTGTGGACGACAAGCTAGAAATTTTTTCGTTCTTTATTTATTTACAACTTTTAACCCTGAGGTTATGTCAGCTCCATCGTACCTTAACCTTGCATTTTGATAAAACGAAAAATTTGCGCTTCGTCCAATGACCTTTGAATTTCGAATTGATATTACCTACGATTCATTTAATTTCATGTCCTACTGTTAGACATAACATGAAATGAAACGAATCGTAGGTAATATCAATTCAAAGGTCCACTGGACGAAGCGCATATTTTTCTTTTAATCATAATGCAAGGTTAAGGTACGATAGAGCTGACATAACCTCAGGGTAAAAAGTTGTAAATAAATAAAGAACAGAATATTTTAAGATCATCCTGTAGACGGTAATTATATAGTTGTATTTATTAGTTTGCTGGTTAAATGATTTCTAACGTTAGGTTTGATTGCCAATAATTTAGAATTTGCCCATTACTGAGAATTTACAAATTAGAACACTTAATTACAGTATCTGACTTGTGATATATCGCTGATGTAATTTTTCAACTGGATTTGATTTATTGGATGCCTTACTTTTGGAATATCGTTTTGGGTTGATATTTTCAATCAAATCAGCTCACAACCACATCAACCCACGGTTGGGCATAGGCCTCCTTTTATTGCACCATTCCTCATGGTCCCGTGCTAATATTCTGTAGTGTAGAGCTATTTTGTTTTTGTT
Source organism: Agonopterix alstromeriana (assembly GCA_963924505.1). Lineage (NCBI taxonomy): Eukaryota > Metazoa > Arthropoda > Insecta > Lepidoptera > Depressariidae > Agonopterix > Agonopterix alstromeriana. The sequence continues at coordinate 3,345,655 of OZ004684.1, forward strand.
AGTTTCCGAACATGATCAGACCATCAAACTGAACAACTTTCTCTATCCTACCAACACCGAATTCGCGAAAAATAAATCAGCATGCAAATTCAATACAAAACTGCAAACCTACTCATACATACATACATTTTCTCACGCCTGTCTCCCACTGGGGTAGGCAGAGACAACGGAGCGCCACCTGCTACGATCCTGACAAACCTCTCTAGCTTCCTCCACATTCATTAGTCCTTTCATGCATGCTCGTCGGTTTCGGGTAGATCTGACCTGGCCCCTTTTTAAGGACGTCGCCAATTTGGTTCGTATGGACGTCTCGGCCGTCCCCTTCCAACATTTCCACTTACGCTTGCTTTATAGATTGCTCTCGTCAGTCTGCTCTCATCCATTCTTTCCATATGAGCAAACCATCTCAGCATATCTTTCTCTATCTTTGTCACTATATCCTCTTTCAGACCACAACGTTCTCTAATTAAACTATTTTTCAATTTGTCCATCACAGTTACACCACACATACGTGTGAGAGTGTTTCCAATTCGCTTCAAGAGACCTTTAAATTTGCCAACAAATCATAGTTTCATGAACCGATACTCTGGATACGAACCACTGGCCCTTTAGGGATTAATCCTAATTGATTTATCTAACCTTTCACATACGAAGTCACTTAAATCAAGCGACTTGGAACTCTATGATGAAGAAAAAGAGTTATTTCTAGGGATTTCTTGGATTGATATCGAGACGTAATTATGAAAGGCTTAACCCAAAACAATTGCGAAGGCCAAAATGTTATGATTAATATTGTGTCTGTAACTGACAGGCTATTTATTAAGTTGGATTAGCTTTTGCACGCTGCATCGCTTGCTGATTACTAAAACAAAAGACCATCAAACTGAACAACTTTCAAACATTGGAATCGCGAACAATAATCCGCTCTTTCATACAAAACTGCAGTACCGTCTCGACTCAAATGTATAGGACAGCAAATTTTAATTTTTTTCTCGACGTTGGCTCCATAGTTCAGTTTGATGGTCTGAAACACCCCCTTAAGTATTACTAGGGTGTTTTGTTACTACCTGTACATAGGGTCCTTCTTAATATGCCGACCGTTTTTTAAGAGGATGATCATACCATCAAACTGAACAACTTTCTCTATGGGATCAAGAATGAAATCGCGAAAAAATTTCAGCTGTACCTACCGTACTAAACTGCAAACCTACTCGACCTAAATAAAGAGAAAGTTGCTCAGTTTGATGGTCTGATCAGCCTGTTAAAAAAACGTCAGCAAATTTAATTGTGTAAGTTATAGCTTGTAGAATCCCACTGCAGGGCAATGGCCTTCTCTCACGAATAAGGGTGAGAGAGAGTGGGCCATACTCCACCACGCTGGCCCAGTGCGTGTTGGTGGAGGCAAGTTAGTGGTCAACATGCTGTCAGAGAAGCCGCTTTAATAGGCTTAACTTAGCTGGCTTAACGAATAATTACAACGCCATCTGACGGATCTATCCGAAACCAACTGCTTAACGTGCCTTCCGAAGCACGGAAACGCTCGAGATGAAACACCACTAAACGGTCACCCATCCAAACACTGACCGGACCTGACGTTGCTTAACTTCAGTGATCGTTTCCAATACCGAAGCTCCACCACGCTAACGAGCGCTATACAAGAATACGGAATATAAAATTGGTCATCAGAATATGTCTACAGAGACGTCAAACTTTAGGTCACGCTAGCCCAATGCGAATTGGTAGACTTCACATACGCATCATAATTTCTTTTTCAGCGTATGCACGTTTTCTCATAATTTTTTCCTTCACCGTTTGAGAGCAGTCGGTTTTACGTAAATATAAGTTGAACTCAATGGTACATGGCATGCAGTCTGTGTGGATTCGAACCGGTATAAGAGTTCGTTATTCCAAGTCTACCTATTTGTTTCCGGCCCCATATGTTGAATTCAACGACTAAAACTGGAACAAACGTATCGAGCCGTCCCTCATACAAATGGAAGAATAAAACGTATCGAATGGAAGCAAAAAACAAGTCAGGTGCAGTCTGCGATATGATAAGTTGCTTTTGTGATAGCTTTACTTTACATTTAGACAGGTTTTGTAGGGAAAACATTTATACAGAGTGAAATTGAAATCATTCGACAAACTTTTAGGGATCGATCTAGGCCCTATGTAAAGTCATGATATTTTTAGAGTGATTGTGACTTTTGAAAACTTTACATTCTGTCGTCTGAGCTGATTGCGATGGGAGACTTAAGAGAAGTTTATTCCGAATGCGTAAATGAGCGCTGCATACAAACGAAGTCTGATGATATTTTCAATACTAACCAATTAAAGTCAATGAAATATTGCAGAAACAATCTAGAAACAAATCTCTATGCTTGTATCTTGTCCAATTTTCGTTAAAATATACAGTTTCAATGCTAGGATTAATTTAAGATTTGTATAGAAATCTTTGAGGCACTGTGACTTTTAAACTTTACATTTTAACGAAAATCTGACAAGATACAAGCATAGAGATTACTTTCTAGATTGTTTCTGAAAAATTTCACTGACTTTCATTGGTTAGTATTGAAAATATCACCAGACTACGTTTGTATGGACCTAGCCAACAGACAGACAAGAAAAAGTTTCAAAAATAATCATTATTCTTCCGATCACGTATCCTCACCACTTTTGGGCCAATTCCTAAAGTGCCGGCAAAACAAATATATTAATTTAGTAATTATATCCATTAGTTAGTATGGGACCAACGCTGTAATGTAGAGTCATTATCTGCTCTGTTATATGAGTTCGAAAATAATAATTTCAGTATTTTCTCGACAACAATATAACAGTAATCTAATTCATATAACGGCTTTCTATGCCAGAAATTATCACTGTGAACATTTCTACTATGAGATCGGGTCATTTTCTGTTCTTGTACACTTGTTTCTTCTTCTTCTTCTTCTATTAGTGTCATCTTCTGTACACTATACTTCATTCCAAATAAGGACAAAGGGTTTTTCCAATTCCTATTTAGCTTTCTGGCCAATTCTGATTATCAAAAATACTTTATTTATCTGAAAGATATACTATCTGACATATCTTGGACGGTACTGAAGCTGTTCTAGTAAGATAGAGTAAGTGTTTCAAATATCTGTTTCTGTAAAGAAAAATAGCCTTAAAATTTCGTAACTATTTTGAATGGAGTATAGTTGGAAATTTTGTATTCATACCTTCTCAATAGAAGTACCAGTGTCATCACTGACAGTACACAGTGGTCAAAAACTTTCGTCTTGAGTTACTTCGATGGTTGACCTCTTTTTGAAGTTCACGAAAAAAAACGAAATTGCCGAACTCATAATATAACAGAGTAGAAAAAGACCCTACGGCCTTGGTCCAATAGTAACAAATGGACATAATTACATATTCTAAAGCAATATAACAGTATTGTACGGGACTTTTAAGTTTTAGCCCAAATAGTATGGAACTCTTATAACAGAGCAGAGAATGATTCTGCAGCTTTGGTCACATATTTACAAATGGAGAATTACATATTCTGAAGGCATGTAATAAACAAAATCTCCCCTGACATTGTCAGTAATATATCTAAAATTCAAAAAGAAAAGCTCCAGGATGCGATTGGCACAGTACCCCCGGTATGCCCTACAGTGGACGGATACGGGCTGATGATGATGTATATTGAATAATATTAACTTAAACTCTACGACAAAAAACTGTCATATAACGGCAATATGGCATTCAAAACGGTGGAATACAAAAAAACATTTGCTGACATAACCAATAATCCAGCGGTCAAGAAAAGAAAACCTCAAGTCGCCAACGTGGCGTCTAGTCGACTTAAAAAACTAGGTTGTCAGACAACAGAAACCTTATGAGTTAAGAATTAAGATCTAAATTGGAGTACAAGTCATGATGTTAAAGCGTTCGACTGTTAATAATCACGGGCGAAATCTTGTTAGAGCTCTCGAAGCATTATCTCTAACCAAAATAAATATCGAACATAATGCCTTTGAGTTATGGTTCAGTTTTGAGTGATTGTTTTAAAGCTACCTTTTTAAGGGTTTTCAAATGACTCGACTGTGCTATTTGAAGAATAAGGTTTTTATTCATAAATCAATAAGTTCTAAGCACAGATAGGTGATAGTATATAGTTCTACGTACAGAATGGCCATTCCCCGCCCCTCTGACTTCAGATACCACACCTCACCTAACACTTTCTGGGGAAACTTGAGGGGAGCCGAGCAAGAGAATGCAGCCAGGCACGCGCACCAGTTGGATTTAATTACATATAAATTACAAATTTAAAAAACCCCTTAACGCCAAAAATAAATATTTAAAAAGTGATAAATAATTCGGTCACCTATTTTTGTTGTAAGCAAATGTAGGTTTTACTTCTTAACTCTCTTTAATATATATTTTGGGTCAATTAATGCGTAGGGGACCGCTATTTATGACCATTAAGGGGATATAATTTGGAGCGCGCTCCATACAAACGTACTATGGTGATATTTTCAATACTAACCAATGAAAGTCAATGAAATCTTGCTGAAACAATCTTGAAACAAATATCTATGCTTGTATGGAGTCAGATTTTCGTTAAAATGTACAGTTTCAATGCTAGGATTAATTTAAGATTTGTATAGAAATCTTTGAAGCACTGTAACTTTAAAACTATACATTTTAACAAAAATCTGACTCTATACAAGCATAGGAATTTGTTTTTAGATTGATTCTGAAAAATGTCATTGAGTTTAATTGGTTAGTATTGAAAATATCTCCATAGTACGTTTGTATGGAGCGCGCTCCGAATTATATCTTCTTAATTTTTTTACAATCACTTGCGGTCCCCGGCACATTAATTGACCAAAAATATACTAAAGAGAGTTAAGAAGTAAAACATACATTTGCTTACATCAAAAATAATAGTTTAGAACTGAAATTTGTTAAGAATAGAACTTCGATCTTTTAAATTAGCGCAATCGGTCAAAGTCAAAGTCAAAGTCAATATAATTTATTCAATATAGGAGCTTGCAGCACACTTATCAAACGTCAAATTATTTTTTAAAGCTACCACCGCGTCGGAACGTGTTGTCGCTATAGAGAAGATGTTAAAGCTTTGTAGCAATGTTTCTTAACACGCGAAAAGGAAATGAAATCATGTGTTTACTTGTAGGTATGTAATTTATGGCAAATAACATCTCAGTCTAAACTTATATTGCCCGAAAACATCCCAAGTATGTAAAGAGGATGAAGCCGATTCAATTATTGGAAGGAATCTTGGGTATTTTGTAACCATGACTGAAAATCATGATGTTGGTAGAGTAATAAGATATACATAATTTGAAAATTTAATATGTTAGAAGATTGGTTATACAGGGTCCTTCTCAATATGCAGATTTTTAAGGGGATGATCAGACCGTTAAACTGAACAACTTTTTCTATAGGACCAACTTCGAAATCGCGAAAAATAATCAGCTGTCCCATACATTTGGTTCGAGTAGGATTGCAGTTTTGTATGGAACATTTGACATTTTTTACGTTTTTACGTTACTATTACGTAAGACCGTCTAAAGTTGCCATACAAAGCTACAAGACCGATCAAATTTGATTGGTCTTATAGCTTTGTATGGCAACTTCAGACAGTCTTACTATTACGTATGGGTACTACAACTAAGATGAAGAACATGACAGTATTGAAAAAAAACGGTAACCTCGAAATTTTTTTTTTCCTACGGTGGGTTGTGATTTGTAAGGATCTGTGGGGTTTTTTAGGTTCCGTAGTCAACAAGGAACCCTTATAGTTTCGCCATGTCCGTCCTTCTGTCCATCTGTTCGTCTGTCCGTCTGTACGCGGCTTAGCTCAGAGACGCTTAGTACTAGAACGCTGAAATTTGACATGAATATACATATTAATCACGCCAACAAAGTGGTAAAATAAAATCCTGAAAAATATTTATTTTTAGGGTACCTCTCCTACACGAAAAGTGGGGACGACATTTTTTTTTCTCGTCTGTCCCCATAGTGTGGGGTATCGTTGGATAGGTCTTTTCAAATATTGTGGGTGTAGGAAAACCATTTTTCGATTTAGGGATCCGTTAGCGAAATATTAAGCTTTAAAGTTAAAATTTTTGTCAGAGTCAAGTGTCCCCCCCCCCCCCCCCCGCTGCCAGCTAAACGGTTGCTTCTAGATACGTGAAAAAATTCACGACAGTAGTGTTTATAACGAATTTAAAAGAAAACTATCACAGCTAAGTAAGCTTTACAATTTAACGAGTAATAGTCGACCAACTTGAAAAATGTACTTTTTAGACTATATTAGCCATTACACCGTAGTATAAACCAAAAAGCCCCCTTCTAAGTCCGTATATTGTAACGGGCAACTACGGAACCCTACCCTGCGAGTGGCCCGACACGCACTTGGACAGTTTTTATATTAGTAATTTCGTACCTTACAACAATATCTAAACGGCAATCGGTAATCTTTTTGGTCATCAAAAAGTCCCGGGGCTACAGTGCTACAAAGGTCGTACGTCCTACTATTGCGCCTTAAGAGAAGTTTATTCCGAATGCGTAAATGCGCGCTGCATACAAACGTAGTCTGGTGATATTTTCAATACCAACCAATTGAACTCAATGAAATTTTGCAGAAACAATCTGGGAACAAATCTCTATGCTTGTATCGTGTCCGATTTTCGTTAAAATATACAGTTTCAATGCTAGGATTAATATAAGATTTGTATGGAAATCTTTAAGGCACTGTATCTTTAAAACTGTACATTTGAAGGAAAATCTGACACGATACAAGCATAGAGATTTATTTCTAGATTGTTTCTGCAAAGTGTCATTGAGTTTAATCGCTTAGTATTGAAAATATCACCAGACTTCGTTTGTATGGAGCGCGCGAATAGTAATATACCCTTAATCGTGGTCAGAAACTTTGCTACAACAACAACAGATTAAAACAAAGTAGCCCAATCCATACTTAAGCGTTCTTAATGGGGAACAACTCTGTTCTTGTTTTTGTATGCAAGTATACTGTTACGTCACCAATGAGATGGGGGTATTGAGGAGTTACTAAAGAGACGAGGTGGTATTTAGTGTGCTCAGTTTGGGTTAGACTGTGCTCAATAAAAAGGTAAACCGCAATGTCAATAGTAGGTAGTGTCTAAGCATTGAAATTAAAATTTTCTTTCCTATCATTTTATTGGAATTGTAATTTGATTCCTGATATAGTTGTGTTGTGGTTTTATCTCCTGTTATTCTTGTCATACCGTTAAAATGTTTAATATTAGTTTAAAAGACACCACGTTACTCTCAAAATAATTAATCTGAATTGCAGAATTCATCATGGATTAGATACAACGGATCAACTATGTTTTGTGACTAAGGGATGAGGTTTCTTATGTTCCGTTGTAGAGAAGATGCGGCTAAACTAAACACATCTTTAAACAAATATATAAAAGGACAATACAATACAAATACAATATTGAATTACATAGTGTAAAATTATCAAGATCTGACATTTTGGTCATTCATATAATCATCGAGTTATAGCAGCCTTTTTACAGAGGACTTGCTAAACATGGGACTTAAACTTTTTGCCTGGCAAGTTTAGAACATCCTCTGGTATTTTATTATAATACTATCACAGACAGTGCCCCGTAAAATATGTGTTGACCTTACCTGAATGTCTTGTTTGTGTGTCTTATTCATCTAATTTTTATTAGTGTGACTTACTCTAATATTGCCTGCTCCAAATTTCATTCCAACGTGAAAGGTTTGAGAGGTCATTAGGGGAGGCTTAACGACCTTTGGGCTTATTGCTCGCGGACCGGGACCCTGGTACGAGGGGATACTTAGCCCGGAGAGCAACTTTGTTTTTAGCCCGTGACGCAAAAAATTTGGGGTTTTTTGACTAATCAGAGGTATTATCCTCCTATACAGGGTGTAAGGAAAAGTTCCATATTCATATTCATTTATTTCATAAAATAATTTACATGTCAAATGCGCTACTTATAATTATATTATAAATATCATTAACCTTTAAACCACATAATCTACTCATCAAAATGAACAACTTTTACTCTAGGAGCAAACCTGTCAGAGGAAAAAAAGGTATTGCAATTTAGTATGGAACAGCAGATTTTTATTTTGCTCTGACCGGTTTCCTCCCATAGTAAAAGTTGTTCAGTTTGATGGGTAGAGTATGTGGTTAAAAGGTTGATGGTACTTTTCCTTACACCCTGTACAGATATTTTATAGAGGCCTGCCTCCGTGGTGTAATGGTTAAGAGCATTTGGCTCTTGACATGGAGGTCGTGGGTTCGATTCCCACGGGGGACACCTAGTGATATGTCACTTTGTGCATTTTTCCCCAGTTGGTTAGGAAATTGCAGGCTGAATCACATGATTGTCTGAAAAGAAAGATGAATCCGTGCTTCCGATGGCACGTTAAGTCATTGGTCCCGGCTACTATCTCTGGTGGTAGTAGACGTTACATAAAAACCACGTCAGAGGCCGTATAGTTGGGGAAATCTACGGATTTTTTTATGGAGAAGGTTGCATTAATTGCACTTTTGGTGATAATTTGGAATATAGTAGATAAATACCTGAAAAACATAAATTCTCAATAATCCCCAATTTTTACCCGACTGCGCCAGAAGGAGGGTTATGGTTTTTCGAGCGTATGTATGTATGTATGTATGTATGTAAGTATGTATGTATGTATGTATGTATGTTTGTATGTCTATTTCTTTGGCACGGCCTACAGCCCAAACGGCTTGATGGATTTTAGCGTATGAGGTGTCATTGGATTCATAAAAATCGTGAAAGTGTCATAGGGTATATTGTTTCAAGATGGCGTCTATGAATTAAAAAAGAGAGGGGGAATAAACAAATTTTTTTTGCTAAAAATTACAATATGGGTATCAAATGAAAGCTAGTAATCAGACGATTCCAAATATACAGGGTGTTACAAAAGTAAAAATAAAAATTTTAAACATTTTAGGGGATTGTTTAGACCATCAAACTGAACAAGTTTCACTATGGGACAATATCGAAATCGCGAAAAAAAAAATCACCTTTCCCATACATTTAGCTCGAGTAGATTTGTAGTTTAGTATGGAACATCAGATTTTTTTTTCGTGGTTTCGATGTTGGTCCCATAGTGAAAGTTGTTCAGTTTGATGGTCTAAACCACCCCCTTAAATGTTTATTTGTATTTTTGTAACACCTTGTATAAATATTATAGTACTTTTATGTTACCGTTTCGACACAAGACTAAAAAGTATGAAATAAACTAAATTATTAAGAAAAAAACCCGACTGCATAAAAAACCTATTAACTGAAAAGAGAAAAACAAGCTCTATCATCACTAATCAGCTATAACAACTTTGTTTGAGCAAATATAATTTGATTCTTATTAGGTAGGTATTGCAGGCGGGGACAAACCAATCAATAACAAAACAAAAATTTTCTTTGTCCCCGTTTGCGATACCTACCTAATAACAATCAAATTATATTTGCTCAAACAAAGTTGTTATAGCTGATTAGTGATGATAGAGCTTGTTTTTCTCTTTTCAGTTAATAGGTTTTTTATGCAGTCGGGTTTTTTGTTTATCTTTATAATTTAGTGTGTATTATTCAATAATTAAGACATTTACAAAACACTAAATTTAGGTGTGCACAAAAAATGGAAAAGTGGTGATTTCGTACACGATGGCTTCATTCAATACGTTTTACTTATAACAATAATAATCCGCGGTTAATGTCGTAAATTTGAGTAGATATTTAATATTTTGTAAGTCTTCAAAAATTATAACCTCAAAACTAAATTATTTACTGTTTGTTTGTACACATTAAATTTACCTTGTTATAATTAACTGTCTCTTTTGCTAGTATGCTGGAAGAAATATCATTTGAAATAATGTATTAATAGATTTTAAGGTATTTCTCAGGTCCCTGAGCCAATATAACCACGAAATCTCGACAAAAGTGTTATAAACTAACAGTAATATTATTTCAAACACTAAAGTGTCTTTAATGCAATCTCAAACCTTATTTTTCCTAGACTAGTAAGGCGGTCTGAAAAAAACTCTGACACCAGGGCTTGCCTACACGATAAGTAACATTGTAGATAACTAACAACTCGTTAAAATAGTGATTAGGTAGGTTTTTATGTCGTAACTGTGCTCGGGAGAATTTGGCCACGTCTTATCTTAATCTGGTGAACTGTCACGAAAGTTTTCAAGTTTCACAGTTTCTGATGGAATCTCAGACACGGTCGAATGAGGTTAGCTTGAGTTAAACTTTACCATTACGGTTAAAATGAACCATTTTCATAAAAATTAATATAGGTATAGTTACACACATAAATAGGGTACCGACTTTCTTAATATACAGGGTGGCCAGTCAGTCCAGCATCTCTAGTATGATTTCTCTACACGCGCGCGACGCGACTTTGCTGCATAGAAAATAACCTGTTCCCGCGCTTTTCGGAGAGCGCAAGCCCCGCTTGCCGCGACTTGTAGTATGGGAAAAAGCCGAGTCGCGCGCAAGTAGAGAAATCATGCTAGACGTGCTGCATGTCGTGGGGTATCCGAATCACCCCCATGCATGTACCACGACTTTTTATAGTTTTCGAGTTATTATTATTTTTCGGATTTTTATAGTAACGGTTTTTTAAGAGGATGCTCAGACAATCAAATTGAACAACATTCTCTATGGGACCAACATCGAAATTGATCTCTTATACAGAGTGTAACAAAACACCCCAATAATATATGATAGAAACTAAATCGTTATAATGCGTCTGTCTCGAGAAATCTGCGCTCAAAGTCATTAATAGAGCGTACTTTTTTTTTAAATAATATTGGAGTAAAAAAATCTGAAAATGTTATAAAATATAGCTTTCGGTAATTAGATCGTCAGGTTTCAAATTTTCTTTTAAGTAAGATTTTGTTACTTTTTCTTATTCTACTTATGCTATGGCTACGGAACCCTATCATGGGCGAGTCCGACACGGTCTTGGCCGGTTTTTAAAGATTATACTTAATATCGACTTCGATATAGCCTTAAGTATGCATAGAGCCTTAGCACTCAGTAAAAAGTTATGTTCGAAAAGGTCGCGTCCTGATTTTAACGGGGACCGTATTAGCGACCTTTCTGCCACATTGTCGAGAATATGTTTGCTTGTACACATTTTGTATCTATATGATTCAATCTAAGTACCTGATATGTTGTTTCATATATTGGTAATGATGTTTATGTGTGCGCTTGTAGTATCCGACTTCTTATAACATTAAACACCTAAGACCCAGTCCTTCTTAATATGCTGACACTTTTTATGGGGATGATCAGACCATCAAACTGAACAACTTTCTCTATGGGACTAAAATCCTTTGACTAATTACTATAAGGACTAGCCTTGCGGTAGCATTTCCCCTCTGCTACGGTATAAGCACAATTGATCTTGTGCATTTACATTAAATTTTACACCTTATCACTAAACGAGACAGCCTATAATTGCGAAATAATAACTTCGAACTTAGAACGTTTGGGGTTCACACGAGACTACTTTTCATGATTTTTAACATTCAATTGTAGAATCTAAAGTTACCTCGCCCCCCGCAAAAAGTGGCAGAAATGTTTGTTAGTAGAATTACACGCGTAACCAGTCCACATATAACTAGTCAAAGCTAAAATCGAAAAAAAAATCAGCTGTTCTATACAAACCTGTAAACCTACTCGAGCCAAATGTCCCATACATTTGGCTCGAGTAGGTTTGCAGTTTACAGCAGATTTTTTTTTCGCGGTTTCCATGTCAAGAGAAAAAAATCTGCTGTTGCATACATTTGAATCGAGTAGACATTGCAGTATGGAACAGCTGATATATTTTGTTGCTCCGATCGGTTTGCTCCCACAGTAAACATTTTTCAGTTAGATGAGTAGACTCTTAGTTTAAAAAGATGCTAATGATATCAATTTCGCCCTGTATATCCATGAACATAGAGTTCAACTATGGGTAGTTTGTTCTGTCGCCGTTTGTTCATCAGATAGTTTGTTTTAGAAATACTTCACCTTGCTTCATTACGACCCCTTTCATCCAAGACCCGCCATCTTGTACTTCTGCACGGTAAATTAAATTTTACCTCAACTAATTATGCAAAAAGCTCTTTCGTAAACATTTTACAATGTAAATTAAGTGTGGTAAATAAATTTGTGGCTTTGAGTGTTTGTGCAGGTAGGTATCACGTGACAGTCTTTGTTCCATTACGGAGCTTAATATTCTAAAGGAGTATTTTACCGCTTTGTACCCATAATTTTGTTCGTCGCCACATTTTACTTATCGACCGTTAAGGGTATATTACTGTTGGCGCTCTCCATACTAACGAAGTCTGGTGATATTTTCAATACTAACCAATTAAACTCAATGAAATATTGCAGAAACAATCTAGACACAAATCTCTATGCTTGTATCGTGTCAGATTTTCCTTAAAATATACAGTTTTAATGTTACAGTGACTTAAAGATTTCCATACAAATCTTAAATTAATCCTAGCATTAAAAATGTATATTTTAACAAAAATCTAATATAGATATTTGTTCCTAGATTGTTTCTGCAAAATTTCATTGAGTTTAATTGGTTAGTATTGAAAATATCACCAGACTTCGTTTGTATGCAGCGCGCATTTACGCATTCGGAATAAACCTCTCTTAAGAATCAATAACGGCTAACTCACATTTTTTTGCGAAAATGACCTTCAAATGTGGTCAGATTTAAAGTTGAGTTTTACATGGCAAAAACATTTATGCCAATATCCTGTACTTTTTATGTATTTATACTGATAAAACAGATATTGATATGATAAGTATATATGAAAGAGCAAAATGTTTGTTTCGTCTCTTGTTAAATTTGTGCTTTTATGTAGCTAAGAGGAAGGATCTCCATAGAGTCCGCATAAATTTACGATTGTAGTTGGTCTCTTTTGTCTTATGACATACCTTTAATAGTAGAAGGAGATGGAACTATAGATATTTGTTTATGCGGCTGTCCACTTTTTTTTGAGCTAGTGTGTGTGAAAAGTGACCGTAAACATAAGGCCATATGTCACTCGGTGCCTTTTGTCCATACTACTTGACACCACACACTCAAACCTAAACGTCAAAAAAGTGGACACTTTACAATTGGTATGGCTCACTCTATTAGGTATAATCTCTTTGGTATCCACCTAAGCCACTATATGGCCTAGATACAAGATAGTAACACAAGCACTGAATTCTTCGGCAACACGATGGATGTTTGCAAATCGATCAATGTCGGAGCACGTTCGGCTACGTGCCATCGAATGTCATTTATTTTTATTAACAATACACGAAATTGCTTGCGAAGAATACGCTGCCGATAATTTATCTTGGTTGCTTGCTACGTTACGAGGAAAATTGAGACGGAATTGTTATGGAATTTATGGTTTTTCGTTAGAAAAGAGTGTGCATATTATTTGCAACTAAAGGTGGGTTTAGATCAAAAGAACATAGAGCTAGAAAAGGAACCAGAGCATTATTTTGTAATCTATTAGCGAAAATTCATTGTCACCGTTTAGACACGGTTTTGATAAAATCATCAAGCCGTAGAAGGGACTGTTTGGGAGCTCTCGCGGCGTTAAGGGTATATTACTGTTGGCGCGCTCCATACAAACGAAGTCTGGTGATATTTTCAATACTAACCAATTAAACTCAATGAAATTACCAAATATCTATGCTTGTATCGTGCCAGATTTTCCTTAAAATGTACAGGTTTAAAGTTACAGTACCTCAAAGATTTCCATACAAATCTTAAATTAATCCTAGCATTGAAACTGTGTGTTTTAACGAAAATCGGACACGATACAAGCATAGAGATTTGTTTCTAGATTGTTTCTGCAAAATTTCATTGAGTTTAATTGGTTAGTATTGAAAATATCACCAGACTTCGTTTGTACGCAGCGCGCATTTACGCATTCGGAATAAACTTCTCTTAAATCGATCGAGCGAAAATTATATCAAAACACATCATATCATTTGGTGAACACTTACGCACTATGAACAACATATGCTCGGTCTTCGTTTAACCAAGTGTGGTGCGAGAATGAACATTCATTTGGTCTAAATTCACGTTAGGATATTAAAAATTGGGGAAAATGAACACATTCTCATCTGTAAAGTTAATTATAATTTTGTGTAGTGTCCCAGATAAGGTTGGTATACCAGAAGGTCTGGCAAAAGTGTTCGGCGGTATCTCAATTGGACTTAAGCAACCCCGGATTGGGAGTTCATCCGATACAAAATTTTCCAATCTTATATTGATTTATACTTATACGGTAATGATGTCAACAATAAAATGTTCTATGCGAAATGTTCCAGGTCTTAGCAGCCCTAGCAGTATCACTAGCTCCGTTCTCAGCTGGCCTTGGCAAAGGGTACAGTTCACCAGCCATAGCATCGCTACAAGGACCAGGGGCTAATGCAACAAGAAGAGACTTTCAGTTGACAGACCAGCAGGCCTCGTGGTTGGCTTCATTATCCTTTTTGGGTGAGTGTGTCTTTTAAGTAACTTTCTGAAATAGTCTAAGTAAAGGGTAGAGTTTACAAGAAGAGACTTTCAGTTGACTCAAGATTTTCAGTCCCCCGATTGCGCTAAGTTAAAACATCGAAGTTCTATTCTTATCCAATTTCAGTTCTAATCATATTGTAATCCAATTACTATTCAACTGTGCTGAATTTCGCATCGCGCTAATCTCTATGTAACTGACAGCCTTTAACGTCTGAGGGATCTGTCAAAACGGCTCTAAAGGCTGTCAAGAACAGTACCGCGATTAGCGCAATTCCAAATGTGTCAAAATTTATGGTTCGTACGTAGTCCAATCACGGCTCAATCACCGAATATTTACTGCGATTGCAGCCCAGGTCTCATGGTTGGTGTCATTGTATTTTTTTGGTAAGCGTGTGTTTTGAGTAACCTTTTGAAACAGTCTAAGTAAAGAGTATAGTTTACAAGGACCAGGGGCCAACACAGCGAGAAGAGACTTTCAGTTGACAGACAAGCAGGTCTCATGGATGGCTTCTTTGTCTTTTTTGAGTAAGTGTGTCTTTTAAGTACCCTTATGAGATGGTCTCAGGCAAGGGCACAGTTTATAGGCTATAGAAGAGACTTGGAGTTGAAAGTCCAGCCTGTAATATTCTTGACTTCCCTGTCGTTTATTGGTGAGTTTTTTGCAACCTTTCTGTACAAGTCCAGGCACAAGGTTCTATGAAAACTTAACTATAGTACATATCAGAGCAAGAACCCGTCAATGCAAAATCACACGCACACACTTTGACTGACCAGCGAGTCTCGATGTTGACTTTAATTCAATTCTTTATTGCACACAAAAACATTGCAATCGCTACTTAAAATACGGAAACCAGTAAGGTACAAAAAAGGCGGTCTTATAGCACAAAAGCTATTTCTTCCTCAAAACCTTAGGACTTCACTGTCTTTTTCGGTGTTTAATGTAATCTATAGTAAGGTAGTCGGGGTGGTCCAGTGGCGAGTAATCTTGCCTGCCGTGCAGGAGGCGATGGTTCGATCCTCGTCCAGGCCGACTCGTACCATTGAGTTTTTCGGAATTTATGTACGATTTGAAACACCACAGGCTTTTCGGTGAAGGAAAACATCGCGAGGAAACCTACATGCTTCAATTTCGAGGTATGTATTGTACCCTCTGTCCATTATAAGTGGCGACGGGCTCACTCCCCGTCACACTGGACAGAGTTTCGGTACTACTAGTGAAACGTGGATATTCTAAGGTTTCAGAATATCTCTGACCTGATCCCCTCGGGGAATATAGTCGTGAGCATATGCTTATGTATTCTATACTGCATTCCAAATAAGGACGACGAGATTTTCCGATTCCTATTTAGCTTTCTGGCTAATTCTGATTACCAAATGTAATTAATTTATTGGATACATATACTATCCGACATATCTTGGACGCTACTAAAGCTGGTCAAAGAATAAGTGAGAGGAAGTGTTTCAAATCTCTGTTTCTGTAATGCAAAATAGCCTTAAAATTTCGTTGCTATTTTGAATGGAGTATAACTTATTTTATTAATCATTATAGTGATTATACATAATGGTTATTTATAGCATAAGCAAAAGCATATGCTCACGACTATATTCCCCGAGGGGGTAGTCAGAGATATTCCGAAACCTCAGAACATCCACGTTTCACCTGTAGCACCGAAACTCTGTCCAGTGTGACGGGGGGTGAGCCCGTCGCCACTTATAATGGACAGTGGGTACAATACATGCCTCGAAATTGAAGCATGCAGGTTTCCGCACGATGTTTTCCTTTACCGAAAAGACAGTGGTGTTACAAATCGTACATAAATACCGAAAAACTCATTGGTACGAGTCGGTCTGGACGGGGATCGAACCATCGCCTCCTGCACGGCAGGCAAGGTTCGCCACTGGACCACCACGGCTTTTTAGCTGTTTATTACATGGTTATTTATTAGTGCTCAAAAAGAAAAGGTGAAGGACAACATTATACTTTTGTATAAAATTCTAGGCTTGGCATTGTAGAAAGTTAAGCTAGAACCAAAATAGTACACAATGTATTCCATTACTTTGATTACGAAATACGAATACAAAAGGCAAACCTAATGAACCAACGATAAATTGATGAATTAAATTAGGTACGGTTTTAGAAATGGATTCTAGAAATTTCTAGTGTCAAATCGAATGAATGTCGAATTAATTAAACATGTCACTCTTATTCATGATAGGCATCATCACATATTATACAAAGTCCTTCGTAATATGCTGACAATTTTTAAAGGGGATGATCAGACCATCAAACTGAACCACTTTCTCTATGGGACTGTGGTTTGACTTTGAATGATAGAATAAGAAACAGTGTAATTAGAGAAAAGTGTGGACTGAAAGAGGATATAGTGACAAGGATTGAAAAGGGAATGTTGAGATGGTTTGGTCATGTGGAAAGGATGAGTGATAGTAGACTGACGTATGAAATATATAAAGCGAGAGTGAATGGAACAGTCGAAAGGGGTCGCCCTAGACGTAAGTATGCAGACCAAATCGATAGCTTACTTAAAGAGGGTCAGATCAAATGTAACCGAAACCGACGAGCATGTATGAAACGACTTATGACTGTGGAAGAGGCAAAAGAGGTATGACAGGATCGTAGCAGATGGCGATCAATTGTCTCTGCCTACCCCAATGGGACACAGGCGTGAGTATATGTATGTATGTACGAACATTAAAATAGCAAAAAAAAATCTGCTGCTCCATACAAAACTGCAAACCAACTCGAGCCAAATGTATGGGATAGCTGATTTTTTTTTCGCGATTTCGATGTTGGTCCCATAGAGAAAGTTTTTCAGATTGATGGTCTAATCATCCTCTTTAAAAAGTGTCAGCATATTAAGAAGGACCTTGTATACGTCCCACTGTAGGGCTCAGCGTACCCTCAGGGGGTGTATGGGCGTTAATCCACTGCACATGCGCATCGATAATTCTTCTTTTAGCGTATGCAGGTTTCGTCACGATGTTTTCCTTCACCGTTTAAGAGCAGTCGGTATTAAGTTAGAAAAACTCATTGATACATGGCATGTCATCGGTGCGGATTCGAACCTGGACCTCAAGATTGAGTTTCCACAGCTCTCCGCAACGCGCCACCGACGCTCTCATATTCATTTGTCCATACCATACCAGACCAGTTCTTCTTCTCATCGTGTGGGCAGCAGGCCCTGGTGTCAGATTATTTTTCAAATCGCCTTATGGCCTCTGACGAGGTTTTTATGTAACGATTACTACCACCAAAGATAGTAACCGGGACCAACGGCTCAACGTGCTATCCGAAGCACGGAATCATCTTTCTTTTCATACAATCAGGTGATTCAGCTTGCAATGTCCTAACCAACTGGGGAAAAACGCACTAAGTGACATATCATATCACTAGGTGTCCCCCATAGGTATCGAACCCACGACCTCCGTGTCAAGAGCTCAATGCTCTTAACCATTAGACCAGACCAGTTAATCTCGTCTTAACTATTATAAAACTGTAACAGAAGTGTGTCTGTACATTGAAGATATTTACATGAAAAAGAATCCGATATGGTTTTTACGTATCCCGGACTACAAATCAACCATTTTTAGAATTGTTGTCTGTTTGTTTGTTTGTTTGTGTGTTTTTTTGTTTGTTTGTTTGATTGTTTGTTTGTAACAGCATCACGCAAAAACTACAGAACCGATTTTTATGAAACTTTTTGTTTGATAGCTTATGAGATGTGCGGACGGAGTCGCGGGTAAACTCTAGTAGCTAAATAAAAACTACCAGGGTCTCATGAACATTCAGAGCTTCCAATCCTTAGTTTCTAACCTTGTCTCCCCATCTTTTCAGGTGCCCTATTCGGTGGAATGGCAGGAGGGGCAGCGATGCGCCACGGACGACGCCGGGTTCTGTCCCTGGCTGCAGCCCCGTGCAGTCTCTCCTGGCTGCTAACAGTGCTGGCTACGTCAGTCCGCATGATGTGCGTCACGGCATTCCTGGGAGGATTCTGCTGCTCTATTCTTACTATGCTTTCTCAGGTATAGTCAGCTTACTTTATTTAGAGAGATGTCAAAACGGACGGACGGACGGTTCCGTACCACCATAGGCACCATACCTTCATCCTCATCGCAGCCTATACAGGGTCCTTTTTAATATGCTGATACTATTTTAAGGGGATGATCAGGCCTGCAAACTAAACAACTTTCTCTATGGCACCAACTTCGATATCACGAAAAAAATTACAACTGTTCAATACAAACTGCAAATCTACTCGAGCCAAATGTAGGGGACAGCGGATTTTATTTGACAGTCGGGACCCATTAAAATTTCTATACCGGATCAAATTTTCCGAATAATGGGTCCCGGCTGTGAAAGTCGCTTCAATAATGGCTATTTTCTCTTTTCAGTTTTTTTTTTAATTTATTTATAATTAATGGACTTCTTGCTTGTGCGTTAGCACCGCATTTACGCCAGTGTCAAGTGGTTTGAGGGAGTATCTATCCAAACTCGAGGATTTTTTTTGAGTAAGAACACAACTGAGAAGGATTGCGGAGCCTCGTGGCAGGCTGAGACGCGAACACCACGCGAAAGACAAGTGTTCGGGGCAGATCCTGCAACGTGACTCTCAGTTTTTATTTATTGAGGGCTGAATCCACGAATGTCACTGACAAAGATGACAGAATCTAATATCCCAACCAACAAGGAACCAAACAAGATAATTTCTTAGATGTAAATCATTTAATAAATTTTCCGAACAATCCGCCGGTTCAAAGTTTATTTACAAAGCTCTTGATTTCGATCAAATTACAGGAAAATGAACCTTGTTAGATTGGATTAAGACATGGGGGAGATAAAGACGAAAAGCGCCTTGATGCTAAAGAAACTAATTTTCGAGTCGCCCGCATATTCCGCACAATTTGTGCTATGCCAATGATTTTTGTGAATTTTAGGACAAGATTGACGCAATCAACTTTTTTGAAGAGAAACTTCTTATGGGAGGGCTTTGAAATTCTGATACGCAACCTTTTTGTGTGACGGAAGTACGAAATTTAAATCGGGAACGGAAGTTAGAAATTTAAATCGGGAGAAAATTCACATCTTTTTTTCAACAATCTATTTTAACAAAACCTTCCGTCATTACCATAAGCCCACACTAGAGCGTACATAGAAATAAGAGGTTTCATCAAAAATTAAATACATTTAAAAACTATATCAGACGATTGCTAACAAAGGTTTGCCAGATCAACTATTTTCGACAAAATTTTATGAGAGGTTTTTTCTTAAGCCCGTTGTTTGGGATAGAACGTTCCATTTAAACCTACATTTACTTATTGTCCAGGTAAGCTTCCTTGACTAATAAGCAAAAAACCCTTGAAAAAATTCTCTTTGCACCTCAGTGCTTTTGTAAATAAGTAGTTAAAGTAGTCGAAATCGACTAAGAGAGATTCGGAACTTTCCACCGAAACCTTGCATAACTGAGCACCCTACTTATAATTGATAAAGTCTAAAACTTCGAACAACTTTCAAGCATTTTCCTCATCAAATACTTGCCGTCTCGGGCTCGTAGCATGACGGCTTGATGCCGTCTAAGGGACTAACTACACGCACCACTTTTGTTGCTGCTAATCGGGCTTTAGTAAATCGCCCAATCCTTACCTAGGAAAATGTGGAAGCCACTTGATTTGTTTGTAGCATTCATTTTAGCCTACGGATTCAAGCTGTATAAAATAGAACCGTTGTTCGCAAGAAATATCACAGAGATTTACAAGAAAAATGAACTGAAGAAATGAAAGTGAGTGCGAACACTCATTGGACAAAAATTTTACAATGTAACTGATTTTTGCCGCGTTATTTCATTTCCACTCCTGATAGTATAACACAAAAACGATATTACCTTTACTTCATATATTATCCTTCAAATGTCTTAAACATTTTGGAAATGCGTCTTTATTGTGTCGTTAGAATTTTAATTGATTTAATTTACTCCCCTTTTTTCTTGTTTATAAACTTCGCATCTTCGAAGTGTAACGTTTTCTAGTTTCAGTTTAAGAAGCGTGTGTAATTTGACCCTTTTACCTAAATTCGCTTTAAAGAGAAAGTTTTCTGTTAACGATAAAATTATTATTTATTAGTTTGCAAGCGGGGATGAAATTAAATGAGTTTGCCTTGTTTGTTTTATTAGATATTTAATAGAATTTAGGCGCTCTTGTTAGTTTAGTTAGATTACGTTATTATCTTGCAAATCTTGATGGATGAACTTTTAAACTTTGAAGTTTATTTCCAACGTTTCATTTTCATGAATTTTTTTTCTTTAACAAAAAAAATATTACAGAGATCTAGTAAAATATCTTGTATAGGTAAAGAATCATAAATATATGCTTGAGTACCTATACCCTGTGTGTTAGGGTAAACAGTTGCATTACTTTATGGGGTGATGGTACCCATGATACTTATCAACTTTCCCTAAGAAACATGTAGAAATTTCTAAAAAAAATTTGCTCTTTCCATACTATGCAATCAGCTGATCGAACGTTTGTTTGAAAAGTCGAAAAATTTTATGCGATTTTCCAATAGGTTTTATTAGAGAAAGTTGATCAGTATCATGGGTACAATCAACCCTTAAAGTAATGCAACTGTTTACCCTAACACCCTGTATATTCCCTGAGGGTGGTCAGAGATATTCTGAAATCTCAGAACATGAAATTATTTTGTGATGATGATGTACATAATAATATTGAATAATATATTTCAAAAGATTTTTAGCGAGAATAAGTTGACTGATGCTGACCATTAAAGCCATTAAACATATCATTTTCTTTGAATTCCAGGTCTACATCAGCGAAATATCACTGCCAGATATCCGCGGCTGCCTCAGCGCTATCCTCAAGATAGTCGGCCATCTTGGAGTCCTCTTCAGTTTCACCATCGGAGCATACCTGGACTGGCAACAACTAGCTCTTTGCATTTCCGCTGCTCCTTTACTTCTCTTCTGTACAGTATTATACATACCAGAAACACCAAGCTATCTCGTGTTAATCGGTAAAGACGAAGAGGCGTACAAGAGCCTTCTCTGGTTACGAGGTCCCGACTCTGATGTCGCTCAAGAATTAGCCACGATCAGAACCAATGTTCTAGCCAGCAAGAACTTTAGTCAACGCCAAAGTCAGATGTCAGGTAGTCAACTGATAAATTCCCTTGACGTTAGAACTATGAACCGATTGTTAGGGCCCATTTTGGTTACATGTGGGCTGATGATGTTCCAAAGATTCTCTGGAGCTCATGCGTTCTCTTTTTATGCTGTACCAATTTTTCGGAAGACTTTCAGCGGGATGAACCCTCATGGTGCAGCAATTGCGGTGTCTTTTGTACAACTGCTAGCTTCATGTCTCTCAGGGCTACTTATAGACACTGTTGGTAGACTGCCGTTGTTAATAGTCAGTTCTGTTCTCATGTCTATGGCTTTAGCAGGATTTGGTAGCTACGCGTATTATGAAGAAGTACATCGTAATCAAAGAATCCCGAATGTAATGTTTCATTCTACTGTGGGACAAAATGACTGGATACCGTTGCTATGTGTGCTGGTATTTACCATAGCATTTTCTTTAGGTATGAGTCCTATATCCTGGCTGCTGATTGGTGAATTGTTTCCTTTGGAATATAGGGCATTTGGAAGCGCAATGGCAACTGCTTTTAGTTACCTGTGCGCGTTCGTTGGTGTCAAAACCTTTGTAGATTTCCAACAGGCGTTAGGTCTACATGGAGCGTTTTGGTTATACGCTTCTATAAGTGTCGGGGGCTTATGTTTTGTTGTTTGTTGTGTTCCGGAGACGAAAGGAAAGGATTTAGATGAGATGGATCCGAATTACGTTCAAAGTTTATCGCCTAAAAGGTAAATTATTGTATGAACGTCTTTTTACTTGGAAACGTTAAGGTTTTGTGTAGTTTTGAATATTCGTCTTGATGGCAAATGTTGGCTTTTGAAGTATAGAATTATTGCGAGGTAGGACTTTGTGTAGTATTTGAAGTCGACAATACTTTAAAAATGTAAGTATTTTGTATCTTTAAAGCAAAATTGACAATAATTAATTGAAAAATATTAAATATTTTCCAAGAAATCGATAATATTTTGAATCGTTTTTCGAATTTAATGTTCGGTAGATAGATGAGTGGATTATTAGAAAAGAGAACACCATGAAAGTAATAATAGTTGAAGGATTAGATGTAGGCTTTTGATGGTTTATCTCGGGAATGTGTATAGTATAGGGCTAGAGAGGTTTCCAAGTAAATACGACGTAATAGTGCCCCAGTGTATCTAGGAACAAAATGTTATATCGAATCCACCGCAAAATTTTGGCTGTGCTTATTAAAATTTTTAAAATTAACAAATAAAATATGCCACTAAATTTTATGGTGGTCCTTCTTTAATCGGTAGATGATAGCAAAAAGAAATATCAAATTGTGTATTCGCATATCCTAATTCATATCTTCGAATTATGTTCAAAAAATAATTAGTTCTAATTTTAAGATTGCAGTGGTCCATTCTTTACCTCTCTAACTTAAATAATCTCCTTAGAAGTTCTTTAAAATATTAGAAAAAATATATTTCCCAAATTCCGATTTAGTAATGTTACTCTTTCTATTCCTAAAAATACTGGTTAATATTTTATCGAGCTTTCCTACCTTTACTCTACGACAATAATGATAAGACAATAATTAAAATATATCTTTAAAATGATGTAATTATTTATAAATATTCCTAGTCTAGATATTGTTGGAGCCAGTGAAATTTTATTAGAAGTTTGTTTTGGCTGTCTGTATTAGATTCTATTTAAGATTATTTCCAATGTAAAGATAGTTTTAACCTTACTGGGAACCTTGATCTTGATTTCAATTTGTTTGTTCAATGTTTTTTGGCATATTAAAATTATTGTCGCCGTCACCTTGTCCCTAAGTTAATGCATTTACCTACTGAAGCGGTCTTTTCGACTTCATTAAGGTATTTGAAAAGGTTTATTTTAATATCTCTTACCACTTGTACCCTTCACATACCTTTGCTCTATAATCCGTTACTTCTCAGATTATGGTATATCATATATTCATAAAATCCGAACATGAAATAGACTTCACGAATCCAAGATCTCGCGTGGAAATTCAAATGAGAAAATAATTCAAAATAAAACCATGGGAAAATCTAGTAAATCAGTATTGCCGCACTACTGTCGATATGTATTCCGATTATCGAACAGACTCAAAATACTATCGACACTATCGTACACAATAGTGCACTTTATTGCACACTAATGTGACTTTGCTATTTATACAACGTGTTAATGAATAAGCGCAAAACCTCATACACCCCAACTTATTTATAACAAAATAATTAGATTGATACAATAATTTCATAATTTTTTTAGTTAAAATTTAAAATTATTCGCATTTTAAGTTTTCAGGCAAAAATGAAATTTTCAGCAATGAATGAAATTGCTCTGACAATGTGCAACTTACTCATGGATACATTTTAAGAATCTTGTTCCGTGACTGCCTCCGTGGTCTAATTGTTAAGAGCATTGGGCTCTTGAGACGGAGGTCGTGGGTTCGATTCCCACGGGGGACACCTAGTGATATGTCACGGTTGGTTAGGACATTGAAAGTCAAATCACCTGATTGTCTGAAAAGAAAGATACTGAATCATCTTTCTTTTCAGACAACCAGGTGATTTGACTTGGATGGCACGTTAAGCCGTTGATCCCGGCTACCATCTCTCGTGGTAGTAGTCGTTACATAAAAACCACGTCAGAAGCCCTAAGGCGGTCTGAAAAAACTCTGACACCAGGGCTTGCTGCCCACATAATAAGGAGAAGAATCTTGTTTTGGTAGTAAGTAGGGCGAGTGTGCCTGTGCGGTGGGTTGAGATCGAGTTCAGTAAATTTTAAATTTTACAAACAAATTATTTTATATCTTGAAAAAATTACCTATACTTAACCTAACCTTGATAGTTCAATTCTGCTCTCGATTCTAAACAAACTACTTTCTAGATTTGCGTTTATTCATTAACAAGTTGTAGTATAATGTATTATGACTGATACTGTTTGATTGAAAAATAGGCCCATTACATTGTTAAGGTGGCTGAAGAGTTGTAAATTTCATACAAAAGTTTGACGCAGTTTAGAAAATCTAGATGTCCTGTCACAAATAACATTTGAAATTTATGATATAAAAATTACGAAGATATAAAGCTTTGAAATTATTCATAGAACATTTCAAAGCTATTTATATCTTCGTAACGACGTGGCATCTAGATTTTCTAAACTGTTTTGCCATATATAAAATATTACTTATTGTTATTAAGAATACCGTCTACGCGGATTCTGCTTCAAACTTTTCTATGAAATTGACAACTCTGCAACCACCTTAACCTATTGATAGGAGTTTGCTTGGCGCCATTGCTCTTGTTGTGTTTCGTGTTATTTGAAATTCGTAAAAAGTTGGTTTTAGTGATATTTGTGACATAATTTCGTGCGGATTGTGTACCAAACAGTTGCGTAAAGCGACCGACGTAACAGGAATCTGAAATAAATACGATAACAGAACATAAGTTTTGGTTCAAGTTAACTCGTACATGGTCATTTTGGCGGCAACGCGCGAGCTTACAAATTGACCATAGATTCATCGTCATCTATCATCCCATCATCCAAACAAAGAATATAAAGAAAAAAATAACGAATGGCTCAAAAGGACTAGTATCCAGAGCCGTTAAAGACATTAAAAACAAAAACCTATTGATATTTATTTACGATTGATCAACATTTTCATTTATAACCTATTTACCATTGTCTACTCGCGTATCCTGAAACCTGACCAATGGATGGCACTTAGATTTGCATGTTTTTATTTCGTCCTCCCTTTATTAAAATAATTATGATAATGAAAATCATGGTAGTACCTACTTTAAAATCTCTTCCATTGGAAAGACCATCTATAATTCTTCTATATACAGTTGTTTCTACAAATTCTATTAAATTAATTATATTAAGTACCTATATAAAATAGTTGTATTGTATTAAAAGATTTAGGGGAACAATATTTTGGTTTTCATAGCGCATTATACATGTCTTTAACAAATTGTGTATTAGCTATGTCTGAATAGTTTGCTGTGTTGTATAATGAGAGACGATAGTGTGCAATGATAATAATTCAGAGAGATTTTGTAATATGAAGAGAAATTTTCGCAAATACACAGGTTTTGCTATTTTAAAGACGATTTATATTAATATTTTTCAATTTTTTTTATATGACGCAAAATGGTTTAATTCATAGCCATTTATACTCATAAAGCTAAATACAATAAAATTGCCTTTATAATATTGAAATATACAGAAATATTTCATTTAATTTTGAAACAAAGAATAAATTTCATAAAAAATAAGTCGAGAAGTAACGTAATCTACATTACAATCCATTAAAGTAATTAACTTTAGGAATGAATTACAGATTTACTCAATTATTCTGATTTATGAGTTAAATAGTTGGTATAAAAATGTGGCATGTAAGAACATAGAGATGATGAAAAGACGATTACTCTTGTAAATTGATTTAAATCATCAAAATAATAGTGTTGTGTATTGTAAAGGTGAAAGTTGTGTAGGTACTTTGTCCATATTGTTAAATGGCCTTTGTAGCTTACGCACGCCTATTTTTTAATACCTACTCCCTACGCAGTGTTATGAACTTATGAATAACGTAGTAGGTATTGACAAAAATTGAAACTGTTTTATTATTAAACATTTACTGGAATTACTAAGACTATAAAAGCGAGGGTTCGAGATAGCTTCAATACGAGTTTAAAACGTAGTTTCAACGTATCGAATATGCTAAAGGAATGATCGTTTCTAGAAAGATTTGAACATCTAGTTCCTGCCATAAGGCCGCTGGTCCAAGTCGCTGTCGAAATTATTAAAAGAGAGAAAATTTGTTATAAGTGAGAAAAATTGGTAGCAATACCCAAAAAATGTTGTCCTTAAAGTCCGGCCGCTGAAAGATTGCGTTTGACAGTTACCATAAAATTGTAAAAAACTGAATGAAAATATTGTTTACCTGTGCTCACTCTAGTACACAGGGCACTAGCTGCCCTTTTAAGTTCAAAAAGCTACTAAATAATGATCGGCATTTATAGTTTTCATTCAGTTTTTTACAATTTTATGGTAACTGTCAAACGCAATCTTTCTGCGGCCGGACTTTAATTAGAAAAAACATAAGAATTACTTCATTTAAACATACAATGGAAATCTAAATCTAACAATTCGAAAAATAATATCTACAATGCACAGAAACTGTTGGAATTCCTGTAGTAATTTGATATGACCAATGACCATTGTATTATGTGCAGGCTATCTGATGATTTGTAACATCACTGGCTTTTCGGTGAAGGAAAACATCGTGAGGAAACCTGCATGCTTCAATTTCGAGGCATGTATTGTACCCACTGTCCATTATAAGTGGCGACGGGCTCACCCCCCGTCACACTGGACAGAGTTTCGGTACTAATGGTGAAACGTGGATGTTATGAGGTTTCAGAATATCTCTGACTACCCCCTCGGGGAATATAGTCGTGAGCATATGCTTATGCTATGCTATGCTTATGCTATCTGATGACCTTAAAAATAGGAACCCCAACTTTTTTATTATGAATACAGTGTCATTTAAAACAAGACGATAGATTAATTTGTGTGTTGTGAAAATGAGATTTGTATTTCGAATCGATAAATTGTCTAAAATTTTTGAGACTTTGAAAACTATATTAATTAAACAGATCTATTAAAAGCATGTGGATTCCACAAAAACACTCATACAACGTGTTAATGAATAAGCGCAAAAGCTCATACACCCCAACTGATTTATAACAAAATAATTAGATTGAAACAATAATTTCATTATTTTGATAGTTAACATTTAAAGTTATTCGCATTCTAAGTTTTGAGGCAAAAATGATTTGTTATCATTTCAGCAATGAATGAAACCGCTAACGTGCTCATGGATACATTTTAAAAATCTTGTTTTGGTAGTAAGTAGGGTGAGTGTGCCCGAGCGGTGGGTTGAGATCGAGTTCAATAAATTTTTAATATTTACAAACAAATTACTTAACATTTTGAAAAAAATTACCTATGTTGCAAACATGATAATTCTATTCTGCTCTCGATTCTAAACAAACTACTTTCTAGTTTTGCGTTTATTCATTAACACGTTGTATATTGTGTCAAAAATTATATTTTCTGTCGAATTCGATTCGTTGATGCTTCGTCAGCTAACTCGTGCTTCTTCTAGTTACAGCAATGTTTTGAAGAATGATCATTATTCTAACAAAACCGTTTTCAAAAATAATTTGCCGGTAGAAACTAATTAGACTTTCAGTTGAAAATAAATACATTGTTTATTTCAGATAAAAAATAAATTAATAGACAAAATAATAGGTTGTGAATTTATACATTTTCTAGATTTTTATATTAATAATAATGGATATTAAAAAAAAATTATATATAGAATCGCTTTGTATTATTATTGTAAGTTCCCTTTAAATCTGCTTGCTTGCATAACAAATAATTAAAAAGTAAGATAAAAATGAATATAATGTATGAATGTTTACGGTGTTCTTTTATTGCATTTTTAGAAATGAAAACAAATTAATGTTGGTGTAATATCTATTTCCTCCATTGCAAATTAGAAGTATACCTCTAATAAATAAATAATTTTACTTATGTAAAACTATTAGTTTACGTCATTAATGTTGAAATTTGTGTAGCGCTACTAAGAATTTTATTGTATAAATTATATTATTAATTTTACTGGATGTAT
Source organism: Agonopterix alstromeriana (assembly GCA_963924505.1). Classification (NCBI taxonomy): domain Eukaryota; kingdom Metazoa; phylum Arthropoda; class Insecta; order Lepidoptera; family Depressariidae; genus Agonopterix; species Agonopterix alstromeriana. The sequence continues at coordinate 3,374,102 of OZ004684.1, forward strand.
TATATTATATTTTAGCTAAGGCCTAGCCTTTTAGCTATGTGCTGTGGTAGTGAAGTGTGCCTGTCTTAGATCTATTTTGGCTCTTAGACTATACATTTAGGAACTATCGAGTGAGCTAAAATTAATTAAAATGTATAAAAATGCATTTAAGCGAAGTAATTATTTTGTGGGAAAATAGTATTTATAATCAGACTCATAAATATCTAAAAAAATTGTTTCTTACAACTGGCAACAATAACAAATGCTTTACCAAAAGTATTGGTAAGAAAATTATACATAATACTAAACAGAGAAAGGGGTTTTTTCTTTTGAAAACCAAGAAAAAGTTAAGCAGCAGCAGTCAATTTTATCCCGGATACTTATCCGACAAAAACGGGATTTATCAAGTCACGGGCAAAAACTAATTTTTGATATTTTCCCACAAAACAATTTTATAAAAATAAATTTAGCTCCAAGTGTCGATAATGTAGATAGATATAAAATAGAATGGCTTTAACTAGCTTAGTGTTTCCTTGAAAGACTTTAGATTGTACAAAATAACTTACTAATAAACGAATATTTACTCAATTTTCATCACAACTTCATTTTGTTAATACTATGCAACGAAATTTCTAACATTTCAAGTCACTTCATTTATTAGAATTTATAAACAATGACAATACTTACTATCAGACAATAAAATATACATAAAATTATTGTATTTTCTTCTTTATCGAAAAGTATAATGTTAAATAAAAATACTGTAACTAAAATATGGTACCTTCTAGATGGTTTTACGTAATTGATGCTGAAAATGCCTAAATAAAGTAATGATTAGAAAATTTTGTTAACAAGTTTTTTATTTGAGTACCTATTTGAATACCTTTAAAACAACAAGACTAAAGAATAATATCTGGAAAACATTGTCACCCTACTTAAACCTTTAAATACAACGCCATCTGTGACAAGTTCTCGTTACTAACAAGGCATAGCAAACAATGACATATTCAATGTTGAAACCTTATAAGGTTGAAAGCATTATTCAAAGCATGCGTCGACTTATTCATAGATGCCGCCAGTGGTATTTTAAATTTCAAAATTATCAATATTTTTTTTTTTACGTAAATGTCATTGACTTAAATACTATAGACTTCAAGTGCTAAAGTCTCATATTAAAAATCTTAGCAAACAGTCCGACTCTGACACATATGAATGATATGCATATGCTCTCGACTATATTTCTTCGAGGGATTCCCCGAAGGGGTAGTCAGAGATTCTGAAACCTCAGAACATCCACGTTTCACCAGTAGTACCGAAACTCTGTCCAGCATGACGGGGGGTGAGCTCGTCGCCACTTATAATGGACAGTGGGTACAATACATGCCTCGAAATTGAAGCATGCAGGTTTCCTCACGATGTTTTCCTTCACCGAAAAGCCAGTGGTGTTACAAATCGTACTTAAATTCCGAAAAACTCATTGGTACGAGTCGGCCTGGACGGGGATCGAACCATTTGCAAAGCTGATTTTTTTTCGCGATTTCGGTGTTGGTTCCATACAGAAAGTTGTTCAGATTGACGGTCTGGCCATCCCCTTAAAAAAAGTGTCAGCATATTAAGAAGGACCCTAATTATGTTACAGTCAAAAATCAGGCAAAAGTGGTTTTGTCCGGTTATGAGCTTTTAGACCCCAGACAGTCCGGCACTTCAAACGTTTTAGATTTGGCATGATGACGTTCGCACAGGCGCACTTTGCGCAAATTGTGCATGACATATGTAGGGTTGACTTACCAAGCATCGTATGAACATCATTATACATTTTGTTACATTTAATAGTTCATTCTGTTATTAGAAATAGGATTTAACCTAAATAATCACTGAAAATGTGAATTTAGCTTTATTTTCCAACTTTTATTTTTACCGAGAGGATAAAAATAAAATAAATTTTATTTAGTTAAATCCAACGGGTGCGCGCGCCTGGCTGAATTCCCTTGCTCGGCTCCTCTCAAGTTTCCCCTGAAAGTGTGAGGTGAGGTGGGGTATCTGAAGTCAGAGGGGGGCGGGGAGTATCCGTTCTGTATGCCGTTCTGTATATTCTGCGCCCCAGATCTAACTCAGTCGGTTCGGTTAGCGTGGAGCGAAGCGATGAGCATTGTTAGTTTTCTTGCCAGGACCGAATTGGTACTGTTGTTTTCTCGAAAATATAATTATGACTTAGGGCATCGGTCAAAACCACTTTTGCATGATTTTTGCAGTCAAAAGTGGTTTTGACCGTTTATGAGTTTTGACTGTAACATATTTATATAGGGTGTTACAAAAATACCCCTAAAGAAAAAGGGGTGTTAAAGGATCCGTTGTAAAGAGTATATTGACAATGTTTGACAACCGTTGTATAATATTATTACTTCCCGATTTTTTTATCGATAGTTAATAATAAAATGGTAATCGTTGAAGCACAGCACTATTTTACGGACTGCCGGTAGTTCAAAGAATGTACGGCGGTAGATACGTCGTAAGGTCACAACGATGTCACTACCTATCTTGTAAGTACTTAATTTAAAAGATGATTTTTCTCTATGTTTTCTTTATTACTAAAGCTAACATTAATATTAAGACCTACATATTGAAAAAAAACAATAAATAACAGATTGACAAAAAAGATAAATTATTGGTACAAAAATAAAAAATAAAGAATATTTTCTATTAAGTATTCATATTAGTCATCATGCAAGATAATTAATGCTTCCAATTTTTTTTTTTTCGACAAAGAAAGCTACATCGTGTCTTTTTTTTTTTTTTTTTATTTATAATTAATGGACTTTTTGCTTGTGCGTTAGCACCGCATTTCCGCCAATGTCAAGTAGTTTGTGGGAGTATCTATCCCAATCTCAGGGATTGTTCTTGACAAAGAACAAGAAGAGATTAAGGAATGCGGAGCCCCGTGGCAGGCAAAAACGCGACGCGCGGACCACACGCGAGACAAGTTCTCGGGTCAGAACCTGCAACGTGACTCCTTCATCGTGTCTCACTGAAAATTATGTACAAATGACATACAAACTACCCTTCTGAAAAAATTGTCTATGTTTCAAATATCAGAGTTGGGATTTTTTAATAATTGGCTTCGATGAAGGATTTTTTGGTTAATTATGTAACACCATGTATAAGTTAGGGTTAACAGCCTAACTCATAAAAAATCAAATTAACCAGTATCAATTCAACCACACACTTAGGGGATTAACTTCATCATTAAGGGTAGTTTCCCATCATCCCTTGGGGTTAGAGTCAAGTGGCACAATAGGGGTTTAGGGGACAAATGACGACACGTGCCGAATCGAGGGTGATAAAAAACGTATATTTATTTGAACAGGGTTGATTGATTTTTGATTGCGTTTTGATTTTTGTTTCTAAAAAAACACCACCACTACCTTTTCAAAATCGTACGATACTGGGAGCTGACTTATATTGGGTGATTTTATACACTTTACAAATCAGGGGTTGTTCAGACCATCAAACTAAACAACTTTTACCAGTTTAGAATGGAACAGCAGATTTTTTTTTATTTTAGCTTTGAGCCCGTAGTTTTTTTTGAAAATTTGGAATGTGTTTACAGAATCACCTTACAGGGTCCTTCTTAATACGCTGACACTTTTTAAGGAGATGATCAGACCATAAAACTGAACAACTTTCACTATAGGACCAACATCGAAATCGCGAAAAAAAATCTGCTCTTCCAAACAAAACTGCTAACCTACTCGAGCCAAATGAATGGGACAGATTATTTTCTTTCGCGTTTTCGATGTTGATCCCATAGAGAAAGTTGTTCAGTTTGCCGGTCCGATCATCCCCTTAAAAAGTGTCAGCATTTTAAGAAGGACCCTATATTTATCATGAAAATGCAACATACCTATACTTCATTCCAAATAAGGACGACGAGATTTTCCGATTACTATTTAGCGTTTTGGCTAATCCTGATTACCAAATTTAATTAATTTATTGGATACATATACTTACTATCTGACATATCTTAGACAATATGTCAGATAGTAAGCATATTGTATATTTATCTAAAGCTGTTCTAAGAATAAGTGAGAGGAAGTGTTTCAAATCTCTGTGTCTGTAATGCCAAAAAGCCTTAAGGGTATATTACTGTTGGCGCGCTCCATACAAACGAAGTCTGGTGATATTTTCAATACTAACCAATTAAAGTCGATTAAATTTTGCGGATACAATCTAGAAACAAATATCTATGCTTGTATGGTTTCAGTTTTTCGTTAAAATGTATGTTTTAAAGTGCCTCAAAGATTTCCATACAAATCTTAAATTAATCCTAGCATTGAAACTGTATATTTTAACGAAAATCGCACACGATACAAGCATAGAGATTTGTTTCTAGATTGTTTCTGCAAAATTTCATTGAGTTTAAATGGTTAGTATTGAAAATATCACCAGACTTCGTTTGTATGCAGTGCGCAATTATGCATTCGGAATAAACTTCTCTTAAATTTTCGTTGCTATTTTGAATGGAGTATAGTTCAGTTTTTGATAATTCAATGCATAGTATGCATTGAATCGATGTCCTATTCCAGATAATTAGCAATACAAAAACCCCTAATAATTGTCAAATTTCGCAGTTAAATAAATCTTTAAAAAAAAGTTATATTACCTATATAATCTTTCCATAGCGCTTAAAACAAAGAATAGAATTCCGTAGAAATCACTCGGTTGTTAATTAAAAAGTTTGACAACTTTAATCACGAACAAAAATTAGGCATTATGACATTTTTTAATCATTTTCGATTAATTTAAGATACAAAGCCGCGTTCAATAAAGGCGGGTAAAATGTTACGGGGATTGTTTTTAATTCGGCGGGAGTAATTATGAAGACGTAATCGAATGGGAAACGATCACCGAACTTAAGCAACGTCAGGTCCGGTCAGTCTTTGGATAGGTGACCGTTTAGTGATATTTCATCTCGGGCGTCTCCGTGCTTTCTCGTCCGGGCCCGAGTGCGCCGCATACAAACATAGTTTTGTCTTATTTTCAATATTAACTCATGAAAGTAAAAAAAAACGTTGCTAACACAATCTACAGGGTGAAATTGATATTATTAGCATCCTTTTAAACTAAGACTATGCCCATCAAACTGAACAACTTTTATTACGGGAGTAAACCAAAAAGAGCAAAAAAAAATTCTGCTGTTCCGTACTAAACTGCAATGCCTACTCGACAAAAATGTATGCAACGGCTGATTTTTTTGTTGCTCCGATCAGTTTGCTCGCTTAGTGAAAGTTGTTCAGTCTGGTGGGTAAGACTCTTTTTACTTATTCTAGATTTTTTTAATTATTTCACTAGACAAACAATAATGGTGAATATGTGAGTATAAATAAAAAAAATCGGAAACTATTTTAAGTGAGAGAAAAATGTTTAAAAATACACGAATATACGTCATCTTTTTGACCATTTTCTATCGAGTGAAGTAATTCCAATCGTATATTCAATTTACGATTTCTCTAGATAAACTTTCCAAGAATACAGAGGTATAACTTTGGTTTCTGTCAATTGTATAAATCTAGGCGAAGAATGCAAAATAAAAGATGCCTCCAAAGTATTTCGTCCAACTATTCCGCCTTAAACAAAAATCCGACTAGGTACCTGTAATCATTAAAGTGTCCAAACGTGGAACCTGAAAAGACCTAATTTTGTATGGCGCGCTCCATACAAATGAAGTCTGGTGATATTTTCAATACTAACCAATTAAACTCAATGCAGTTTTGCAGAAGCAATCTAGAAACAAATTGCTACGCTTGTATCGTGTCAGATTTTCCTTAAAATGTATAGTTTTAAAGTTACAGTGCCTCAAAAATTTCCATACAAATCTTAAATTAATCCTAGCATTAAAACTGTATATTTTAACGAAAATCGGACACGATAGAAGCATAGATATTTGTTCCTAGATTGTTTCTGCAAAATTTCATTGAGTTTAATTGGTTAGTATTGAAAATATCACCATACTTCGTTTGTATGCAGCGCACATTTACGCATTCGGAATAAACTTCTCTTAAGCAGAGTTGGCCCCGCATAGTTCCGTCAGATGAAATCAATAAACTCCAAAGTACCTAATAAATTAAAATAAAACCAGTCAACTATAAGCTAATATGAACGCCGTTAGAATGTAACATTACGCTGAATAGAAGGGAGGGCGTTGACAGGCGTGTGCAGTGCTGATAAGGAATGAGGGGTGCCTGTACAGTCTGCAAATAAGGTATTATCCAAATTATAAATAAAATAATGTAAATTAGTTATTTATTAAAGGAATCAAAATTTCATAATATAAACCATTACAAAACAATGCCTCGTCAAAAGGGTGTAAAGGATGTATCCACGACAAGCTTCGTCACAAGAAGGTGTAGTTACATCTAAATCCACAACACGTTTCGTCAGTAAAAATAAAAAAACTAAATAAAATTACACACATTAATCGGCCCTTTGCCCAATAATCGTACCCGGCACAAAGGATCCCATCACACCAGCTGCGTTCCCGCGCTGGATGGCCAATAAAATCCTCTGCACCAGACCCTGAGCGGACGTCGTTGCCATTTTCCACCCTCCTCCTGCCCAGATCTCTCACAAACACCTTAGCCTCCACCCCCATGTTCCTATCATAAAAATATACTTCATTCCAAATAAGGACGACGAGATTTTCCGATTCCTATTTAGCTATCTGGCCAATTCTGATGACCAAATGTAATTTATTTATTGGATACATACACTATCCGACATAATATCTTGGACGTTACTAAAGCTGTTTTAACTTTTAAGAATAAGTGAGAGGAAATGTATCAAATCTCTGTTTCTGTAATGCAAAATAGCCTTAAAATTTCGTTGCTATTTTGAATGGAGTATAGGAAGGTACTGAGGATACTTTTGTACATGTATATTCAGTAGGACTGTTAAAGTTTCGGAAACATTTGGATTTCGTTACTTTCCGAAAATTACCACAAAACTTGACATTTCAGGTGGTCTGCGCGAACAAATTGATGGGACCAGTTACTGGTCGTTCTTACAACTATACTATCTTAAGTAATGCTATGAAATCCCTATGATCATCGCATATTTCCTTTGACTAATTATTATAAGGACTAGCCTTGCGGTAGCATTTCCCCTCTGCCACGGTATAAGCACAATTGATCTTGTGCACATATAAATAGTCAAAGGATATTTCTCAACTATCACTAACTTGATGATTTTGAACTTTTAAGAAGTATGTACAAATTATGCCAGAAATGTCTAAAAATCAGACTAAGATTATAAATGTGAAAGTTTGTGACGATGTTTGTGGCCCAGTCACACAGTTTTGTGTTCTAATAATCGTTCCAACGGATTTGGATAAAATTTGGCATACAGATAGATTATATGTTCTAGATTCGGCAGATGAATTTGCGAGCAGCAGCTAAGCAAATGTATAATGTTTAAAAATTTGCAAATATTGAAATTAAATTCAGCTTATTGATGCAATAACAATCAATTTAACCCTCAAAGTAAACCATAGATTATTATCAACTCTCTCGTGAGCCCCAACGTTGTCAGGACGCGTGGCCAATTTATTTGCGGATTATTCTTATCTTCGAGGTGCTGGTTATTTGTCGAAGGGAGTAGGTAGCAAATAGCGGCAAGGGATTTTAGGCGCGCGAACGTGACACATCCTGATTGGTCAATATCATTTCGCGCGCTATTTAAATATGTCAACTGCGCAAGGTACATCGGTAAAACATATAAACATGGTATTAATGTAATACTTTTTAATATTCAAAAATATTACAGTATCACAACACACTAATATTAATTCAATAAACAGCAAAAGGAAAAAAAAGAAAAAATTTAAATGCCTAAGAATTTCCACAAGGATTTACTTAGATGCGGAACACAAATTCGTATCCGAAATCTGGATAACGCATTCTAAATTAGTCGTATTAGTTGATGTATTTCCCGAAGCAGCAACACAAGCGTGGTAAGCTCTGAACTTGGTCAAAGCTTTTAAGACACTCGCTGCGAATACTTCTGGCTTCTCATGAGCTAAGAAATGACCTCCATCGTCAAGGACTTCAGTTTCTATGAGGTTCTTGTATTTTAAGCCGAGGATGATTGGAGACTGGTAGGTCATCTCATAAAGAGCTTGCACGACCCAGGTTGGTACGTGGGTAGGGTATCTGGAATTGATTTATAGTTATTTCTTTACAAGGAAAATAGGCAAACAATTCTTAAGGTGCGTATGGACTTGAAGCAGCCTCGGGTTGAGGCACACACAGCTCATTCTATTGCCTCAAGTGCGTCCGCGCCTCAGCCTGAGGCATGCCTCATCCGAGGCTTTGTAGGTATTATTATTGATTATGTTCAAAGGCGCGTGTCTCGCAAGTGTGGATGTGAATTGAGCATGGTTACTGAGCAACTTCTAGTACAATTCCACTGATAGATTGTTTGGAAACTTTAAACATATTGTAAGCTTGTATAAGAATATTCTATCGCCAGAAATCGAAGAGTTATCATAAATCTCTCTGGCCAATATTGGTTTACTATTATATTATATTGTATTACTATTATATTTTTAACCAAATTATAAATTCACAATAAATTCTGCAACAGCGCGAATTGCATTCGACGCCGGCTTGTGGCATCAAAATGGCGGACTTCGGACAGAAGGAAATCAGCTGTGGCGCCATTTTGATTCTGGGTGGCTCGTCCCGAGGCACATTGCCTCAAACTATACATCCAAAACAACTTACTCTTCCATCCTCAGACTAACATGATGCTTGTTGAATGTTTCAGCATACAACCTCATAGCCGTCTGCATCGAGTTGGTTGACCAATAATACATCAACGTATCGATCAGAAATGATGGCTCATAGGAATCGAAAAGACCACCATCTGCCAATATTATGTTGCTAGTTTTGGCTGCTGCATACTTCTCCAAGACATACGCCATTAGACCAGCTGGAGAATCACTTAGAGCAACACCTGAAAGTTTAAGAGAGGAGTTAAATACTAGGCAATTTGTAGTTACGCTGATGGAATCTATATCAGCAGAATCACTTAGACAGTGTAAAAGAGGAGACAAATATGTATCAGGAAATTTGTAGTTATGATCATTTTGACATGGAATCGATATCGGGAGAATCACTTAGAGCAAAATCTGAAAGTGTAAGAGAGGAGATACTCGTAAATATCAGGAAATTTTTAGTTCTGCTGATTTTGACAAGGAATCTATTACTAGTCTTACACACTTGCTATGGGGGTGTAGTTATGAAAAGTGTCCGTAACGAAAACACGTTCCTCTTTGAGGGCTATAACTTCTAAGCAAATTGAAATAAAAAATTGAAAGTAACTAGCTATGAACAAAGGAAGGTAGCGCAATTCTCACGGTCGGTGTATACCGATATATGTTTTTATTCACAAAACTGCGGTGATTGAAAGAATTGCTTTGTGTCTATGTAGCCTTTGCATGTAATTATTAATATCAATGTTAATCCGAAATATTCCACCAAGAATACGAGTCGACGGATATTGATTTTGATTCCATGTTCGGTAGGTGCTACAAATGGCGATTCACCGCGGACATTTTTTTAACTTTAGTCGTAAACTGGACCTATGAAATACATTGAGTGAAACACTCGTATATTCTAGTTTCCTACTTCTCCACTATGCCAAAATTCTACAATATGGTAACTATTCAAAGATGTTTCCTCAGTAGCCCTACAGTTTTGATACTTAGAACCCCTGGTCAATTTTAACCTGCTACATGGCAAAGACATAGGAAAACACCGATGACTCAAACTTCATCGTTGTTTTTACCTATGTTGGGAGCATGCGCTGAGAACGCCAGTTCATGGGATCTTGGACTAATATGTTTTATTATGAATTGAAGATACATACCGATAGTATCTGGTTTAGTAGCTTGCAAATGCATGTATCCAGTACCAGCCATAAGGCCCGTGAACAATGCGGTAAGGGGGTACATTCTGTTCATTAAGTTCTCTTTGACAACCAGAGGTGGGTAGAGGGAGCCGACCATTTGCAGGAAAATCGCGACCGGTGATAGAAGTATTCCCCAGTTTGTATGGTAACCTAGTACCTCCTGGGAAGAAAATGTTATGTTTTAGCACCTGGAAGAAGTTCGAGTATATTTTAAAAATAGAAATGAAATCTTACATCAGGATACAATGTAGCCAAATGACTGTTAATGATGCCTCCAAAATCGCCACCTTGGATGTAATACTTTGTGAAACCGATCCTTTTCATCAGGTTTCTCATCACCACCGCAGCCTGGGAGGCTCCCAAACCTGGTCGAACTGGCCCCTGTAAAAATTCAAACAGTATTCATTTCATTTCCTGGCAATTTCTGGCTGTTTGGGCCAGAAATTACTGGGAAATGAGGTGTGTAGTGTGGACATAGCCTCCCACACACACAGGCTACGTGCGTGTGGGACGTGGGGGAATAAGTTGGATATTGACTTCTTCCATCCACCGGTAGTCTGGAAGAAATCACTTTTAGTGATAAGGCTACCTCTGTACTCTTCTTGTTTGTGTATATTATTATTGTTGTTTTTTGTGTATTTTGGTGTGCAAATAAATAGTATTTAACTTCTACCGGATGATTTTTTTTACCGTTCCTAAACTTTCAGGGGTGGTTTAGACCAAATCCTGAATTCGCACAAAAAATCAACTGCAATGCCTACTTGACTCAAAAATGTTTGAGACAGCAGATTTTTTTGTTCGAATTCTGGATTGCTTCTAGTAACAGTTGTTCTGTTGTCTGTAATCTGAACAACGCCTTAAAGTTTCGGAAGGGTAAAAAAAATCTTCCGGTATAAGTCTTTGTTCATAGGTATTATTATTTGGATTTACCTACAACAAACCCCACACACTGCAATATCTACTAGTTCATAATTGATAACCTTGTTTATGTAATGGTTATCATGTTTCTTCTTCTATACAAGAAGTCCTGGCTGGGTTCGAGTCTCGATTCGATCATGGATGATATATTAATATTTCAGTCGTTGTTGTCTGATCCATCATAGAAGCCTTGTTCACAGTTTGGGATCAGAGGAATGTGTGTGCTTGTTAGCATCATTTCTTTATTATAAATTCGATTTCTTACCAAAACACCTTTGACCATACCGTTTCAAATTATTACAAGATGCTGACCTCAGAAAATCCGAATCCTGGTAGACTGGGAATGATGAGTTCAATAGCGAAGTCCCTGTCAGAGCTGACTGCTGTAAGGAGGGGGATCAAATCGAAGAACTCGAAGACGGAACCTGGCCATCCGTGGAGCAGCAGCATTGGTACGATTTCAACTCCATTGGTCACCTGGAAAAATACGCTGGAGAGATAAGAAATCATTTCTAATAATATACCTAGATAAATAATATTACAGATACAAACATATGCTCTCGACTATATTCCCCAAGGGTGTAGTCAGAGGTATAATATTGAAGATGTATCATAAAATCATCATATTTGTAAAATCAATGTTCATGCGCCATGTCAGGGAAAGAGAAGAAAAGAGAAAATTAACAAATGAAGAATTAAGACGATCGAGGTTTTTTAAGTCGCTACCTAACATAACTTGGAAGATAACATCTGCAAACATATTTTTAGATTACCTCTGGAGTAACCCTGATGTAGAAGATATCCAAGCCCTGAATATTGGTCTTGTACATAGGATACTGATTGTACTTTATCATTCTCTCACTGAAGTTGTATTGTTTCGACCAGAACGTTGTCCATTTATTGACTTGATCGTTGTTAAATCCATACTGGAAGGCAATACCTTCGAGAGGTGCTGTCCAATTTCTGGGATTGTCGAGACGCGATCTGAGGTCTGCTATCATCTGTCAACATATGTTTAAGTCCCATGTTAAGCAATTAAGTCCTCAGTAATAAGTCCTTTGCCCAGCAGTGGGACATTGAACAAGCTACGTAAAAACAAATCAAGTAAATAAAGTCATCGTCTTCGACCTACATCATCGCTAAATGTAATATTAGTCGGGTATATAGCTGTGTCCTGTGTGGCCTGTTCACTGGAAGGTCCCCACCATCTGTTGGAGTCGAATTCAGTCCAATTGATAGTTGGTGACTCGGTGTAGTTGTAGCTAGATGACGCGTAGAACACCGCGTGTGTTATTGCTAGGGAGAGGATGTCCATGGTGACCTGGAATAGCAGTAATGAGATGACATAATTCTCTTTTAGTTTAGAGTGTTTCTCTCGACGTATGATTCCCGGCTTACATCAGACCACTCTATTTCTTTCTGCGGTGACATGACAACTTCTTCTTCTTATCGTGTGGGCAGCAAGCCCTGGAGTCCGAGTTTTTTCAGACCGCCTTACGGCCCCTGTCGTGGTTTTTATGTAACGACTCCTACCACCAGAGATAGGTAGCCGGGATCACCCGAAGCACGCAATCATCTTTCTTTTCAAAGATTAAGGTGCATCTGGTGTGAGGAGCCACGATCAAAGTATTGTAGCTTTTTCAGTTTTAGTTGTATAGAGCAGTTTTTTTTTTTAAGAATTTTTAACTACTAAATCGTACAATCAAAAAGATTAATCTCGTACTTTCTGAGTTCTTACTCTCGTTCTTCACCAGATGCGTGGTGTGAGGAGCCACATTTTGTTTATGCAATATCTCTATACTTTTGCTACAAATTCCAAAATTGGGCCTACATAATCTACTAATTTCCTACAAAATGGGCATATAATCCTTTTTTCAATAGCAAATGTGGCTCCTCAATCCATACGCACATCTTATTTGAACTTACGTTATGTGATTGTTACAACGAGAAGTTTAATAAAGTTCTTTCGAGTGATTCGAGTGCTTTGAAATTTGTGATGGCACGGGAACAATATGCGGAGTTGCAAAATGTTAAACCTGTCCTAGTTGAGGATCTCCGTATACCTAATTATGATAGAACTTCACTTAGGGTAAGCTCGTTTAATCATATAATAAGATAGGCTTACCAGTTATACCACAGACGAAATGGAACCCATTATTATGTGTTTTCATGCTTTATATTTTAATATAGGGTTCCTTAGGTCACAAGTTAAAACTACACCAAATGTTTAATCCATACCTCACTTTGTAAACTTCCTCTGTCACTCGGTCTGCTGGAAGAAATCTCTTTAGAATCTCATCATTGTACTTGTCTACCATGATATCATATTTAGACCGTCCGTGAGATTAACAAAACGTTAATACATTTTATTATTATTCAATAGGCTTTTTGGTAAAGGAAAACATCATGAGGAAACCTGCATGCCCACTGCATGCATTGTATCCATTGTCCATTATAAGGGGCGACAGGCTCACTACTCGTCACACTGGACAGAGTTTCGGTACCACTAGTGAAACGTGGATGTTCTGAGTTTTCAAAATACAATTTATTTATCAGAAAGATATACTATCCGACATTATCTTGGACGTTACCTATCTCTGTTTCTGTCATTCAAAATGGGCTTATAAATTCGTTGCTATTTAAGGTATTATAAACGAAAGTGGCATAAACTTTACGGAATTTATGTATTATTGGTATACGAACAACATGGACTTATGCAGGCACTACACTCTTTCGAGAACTTCTCGGCGAGAATTCTCGGCAAGAACTTCCAAAGGAAAATTACTACGGCTCAGGATGCCGCGAGAACAATAATGGGCATCCACACTCTCGTTCTCGGCCCTTCTAGTCCGTTCTCGGCGAGAATGTAGAGCCCGCATTAGAAACATGAAAATTAGCCATCGCGGTCGTAATGTTCAACCTTCTTCGTACGTCATTGTTTAAAATTGTAGGTTTGTCCCTTTCTATCAGAACAAACATTTAATAAAAACTCTTTTTTTAATTTTCGTCGTTGGTTTAGAAAAGGACAAACCAAAGATGACGATGAAAACGTACGAATAAGGTTGAACATTACCGACCGCCAAGGAGTATTTCCATGTTTCACCGCTTGTAAGGCAGTCTGTATTCCAAGGTATAGACCAATTTCCAGCTTCCTGATGAACAAGGATGTATGAAATTTCAAAAAGATATGACTGTTTTCAGTGACATTAGTATAACAGTAACTATATCATTGACTATCACTGCACGCACCTCCTTCTTTTTACCCGACTGCGCCAGAAGGACGGTTATGTTTTTCGAGCGTATGTTTGTATGTCTATTTCTTTGGCACGCTCTACAGCCTAAACGGCTTGATGGATTTTAACGTATGGGATGTTTATAGATTCGTAAAAATTTTAAGAGTGACATAGGGTATATAATTTCAGGATGACGTCCTCAAATTTGAAAATAGAAGGGGAATAAAAAAAATATTTTTTTGTTAAAATTACAATATTGGTATCAAATGAAAGCTAGTGAATGGCAGATTCCAAATATATATACTTATATGGTACTTTTCTCATACACAAGACAAAAAAGTATGGAATAAACTAAATTATTATGAAAAACAAAAAACCCGACTGCAAAACAAGCTCTTAAATCCTTAATCAGCTATACCAACTTTGTTTGAGCAAATATAATTTGAATTTTATTTGGTAGGTATTGCAGGCGGGGACAAACCAATAACCAACAAATCGGTTTAATTTGTAATTTTCCTTTGTCCTCGTTTGCGATACCTACCTAATAACATTCAAATTATATTTATAAAAACAAAGTTGGTATAGCTGATTAATGATTTAAAAGCTTGTTTTTCTCTTTTCAATTATAATTTGTTTAAGTCGTTTTTATTTAACAGCCCTGCGCCCGCGGCATGCTGCCTCGATAAACGTTTTATCGCGCCTGTTAACTCGTTCGTTCGCGCGCAGAAAGAAAGAGAGCTAGGGTGCGATAGCGCTTTATCGCGCCATCATGCCGCAGGCGCTGGTCAAGCCAACAATCAAACCAAACAGATTAATAATAAGTTACTACGTCTTAAAGTTTGTACGGAACTCGTTCTTTAACCTCTTTTTCACATTTTAGCATCTTTTAATTAATTCTTTTGTAATATTTAGAATATTGACGATCTAATTTGTTACGCCTAATGTCTTTCTTTGAAGTTTAAATAATTTATTTCCTGAATGTTAAACTTTTTAAATTATTTAAATTAAACATCTGTAAAAAGTAACTTTAATATTTAAACCGCCTTATTTTGTACCTCTTTAAACACCTTTACTCTGTATTTCTTTGTCTCTGTCTGTATTATTTGTCATTTAGCTATATTTTTTGATTGATTGATTGATTTACACTCAGTTGTAGAAACGCTCATTAAAGTTAATCCTCCATGTCTTGCTGTCACTTTTTGTCTTGTTGACGTAATAAAAACTAGCAAGAGATTTAATGGAGGATTAACTTTAATGAGGAGTCACGTTGCAGGTTCTGACCCGAGAACTTGTCTCGCGTGTTGTCCGCGCGTCGGTCTTTGCCTGCCACGAGGCTCCGCATTCCTTAATCTCTTCTTGTTCTTTATCAAAAACAATCCCTGAGATTGGGATAGATACTCCCACAAACTACTTGACATTGGCGGAAATGCGGTGCTAACGCACAAGCAAAAAGTCCATTAATTATAAATAAAAAAAAAAAAAACTTTAATGAGAGTTTTCTTCAGTGTTTGTTCCGTACCTATACGCACTCCATCACAGGCCTTATAAAAAGAGCAATAGAAAGGACTATGCTCGGAGGTTCCCTGCGAGATTGAATCAGGAATGAAGAGATTCGCAGAAGAACCAGAGTTAGACATAGCCCAAAAAATTGCTCAACTAAAGTGGCAATGGGCCGGGAACATTGTTCGTAGAACCGATGACCGAAGGTGGCAAAGAGTTCTCGAGTGGCAACCGCCGTAGACCGACGACCTGGTGAAGGCGGCGGGAACCCGCTGGATGAGGGCAGCGCAGGACCGGTCGTTGTTGCGATCCTTGGGGGAGGCCTATATCTAGCAGTGGACGTCTATCTGCTGAGATGATGATGCACTCAACCAATGGGAAGTTTGAGACCTAAATAAATAAAAACCGGTCATGTGTGAGTCGGGCTACTCGCGCACCAAGGGTTCCGTACTTTACACATACGTAACACTACATATTAAATTACAAATATTTTTTATTCTCCGGGAGCTTTAGCGAAAGACCGACTCACACTTGGCCGGTTTTTATTATTTGTTGTTACATTGTAGAGTTCGCTCTATAATCACAAAGCTTATGATTTGATTTAAAATCTGGTATATTATTTGAGCGGAAGAAGTCGAGGGTAAACTCTAGTGATATACATATATTTTTAATTGTTAACATACTTAAAATTCGTTGCTATTTGAAATGGAGTAAAAAAACAAGCAATTAATTCTTCCCGTCAAATTTTCAAACAAACTATTATTAAATACCAAATAAAAGATATAGATAACCTAATAGGTCATCGTCGTATCTAAACAACAAGTAATAAAAACCGGCCAAGTGCGTGTCGGGCCACATGCTGGGTAGGGTTCCGTAGTTTCCCGTCTCAGTTTACAGACTTAGAAGGAGGCTTTTTGTATTTTACTACGGTTTACGGCTGATTAAGTCTAAAAAGTACATTTTACATGTTGGTTGACTATTACTCGTTAACTTGTAAAGCCTACTTAGCGGTGATAGTTTTCCTCTTAATTTCGTTATATACACTACTGCCGTGATTTTTTTTACGTATCCAGAAACAACCGTTTAGTGACAGAGGGGGACGACGACGACACCTGGTTTTTAGAAGATATTTTCTCGTTATTTGAAAGACATACAAATTAATAAAAAATATAGCAATGATCTTCAACATCTCGGCTTTATTTTTCTATCAAATACATCTGAAACCTGTGTTCAAAGGAAAGCCTAAATATGTGAAAAAGTCTGCATTAAGTTGAAGTCACTTTTACTTGTGACTGTTGTGACACACACCATTGTGTAGTATTATTAATAATAATAGCCTGCATGGCAGCTTGTGGCGAGCTGTTGGTGGGTGGCGACACCACGTACCCGATTCTCCAGAGGGCCCGGTTTGATTTGGCCCTCACCTCTACTGTCTTGCCTTAAGAGGATATAATTCGGAGCGCGATCCATACAAACGTACTATGGTGATATTTTCAATACTAACCAATTAAACTCAATGAAATTTTTCAGAATCAATCTAAAAACAAATTTCTATGCTTGTATAGAGTCAGATTTTCGTTAAAATGTATAGTTTTAAAGTTACAGTGCCTCAAAGATTTCCATACAAATCTTAAATTAATCCTAGCATTGAAACTGTATATTTTAACGAAAATCTGACTCCATACAAGCATAGATATTTGTTTCAAGATTGTTTCGGCAAAATTTCATTGACTTGCATTGGTTAGTATTGAAAATATCACCATAGTACGTTTGTATGGAGCGCGCTTCGAATTATATTCCCTTAACCACCCGGCCAGTAGTGGAGTTGCAAGAGCGGAACCTATGCTCCAGGTTGGAAGTGTAAAATGTCATAATGGACCTGCTGACTGGTGCAATTAGCACCGGGTACCGGCGCCCGCAGACTCACCTCTCTACAACCTTAGCCGCTCAGATGTTGCCGCCTTGTCGTTCCTTGCGAGCGGCCTTTTTGGCCATTTTTGACAAACCGGAGACATTTGTTATGGCAGGCGTCCAGAATCCCTCCGCAATAACCCAGATTTCCCGGTCCACCCAGTTCACCCCCATATACAACGTGTTAATGAATTAATGCAAAACTAGAAAGTAGTTTGTTTAGAATCGAGAGCAGAATCGAATTATCATAGTTTCACCACAGGTAATTTTTGTCAAAATATTAAATAATTTGTTTTAAAATTTAAAATTTATTGAACTTGATCTCAACCCATCGCTCGGGCACTCTCACCCTACTTACTACCAAAACAAGATTCATAAAATGTTTCCATGAGCACGCTAGCGTTTTCATTCATTGCTGAAATGATAACAAATCATGTTTGCCTGAAAACTTAAAATGCGAATAACTTTAAATTTTATCAAAATAATGAAATTATTGTTTCAATCTAATTATTTTGTTATAAATCAGTTGGGGTGTATCAGGTTTTGCGCTTATTCATTAACACGTTGTATAGTCTTCTGGTGCATTTAAATGATGTATTCAGATTTAGACCACGCTTGGTGCATCCCCTCACATTTATATAAAAGTGAATTTTAACACGTATCCAGAAACAACCGTTTAGCTGGCTTGGGGGAGTCAAATAACGCTCTTGTGATCTTGCTCTAAATGATCCCAATCGTAAGTTACTTGGATATCAATGTATTAGAATGGGCCCAACTGTTATCGGCATAGGTATAAAAATAGCGAATGTTGGTCTGACATATCAGTTTGTTTAAATCATTTATACGGTTATGGGCTTTAAAATGAAACTGTGTGTGCTTTTGATATTCTTGGGTATTACATCCGCGTTTCAACATAGGCGCAGGAATGGGAATCGTAAGTGCTATTTACTTTCTTAGTACCTACTAAATAGTCTTTCTTAATATGCTGACACTTTTTATGGGATGATCAGACCATCAAACTAAACAACTTTCTCTATGGGACCAACATCCAAACAACATCAGCTGTCCCATACATTTGGCTGGAATAGGTCCACAGTTTTGTATGGAAGAGCTGATTTTTTTTCGCGATTTCGATGTTGGTGCTCTAGAGAAAGTTGTTCAGTTTGACGGTCTGATCTTAAGCTTATTAAGGACCCTATATAATTATAGTCTTTCTTAATTTGCAGATGGTTTTTAAAGGAATATAATGCGGAGCGCGCCCCATACAAACGAAGTCTAACCAATTAAAGTCAATTAAAATTTTCAGAAACAATATAGAATCTAATCTCTATGTTTGTATGCAGTCAGATTTTCGTTAAAATGTATAATTTTAAAGTTACAGTGCCTCAAAGATTTCCATACAAATCTTAAAATAATTCTAGCACTAAAACTAAATATTTTAACGAAAATCTGACTTTATACAAACATAGAGATTAGTATCTAGATTGTTTCTAAAAGTTTTCATTGACTTTAATTGGTTAGTCTTAAAAATATCACCAGACATCCGGAATAAACTTATCTTAAGAGGATGATCTGACCATGAAACTAATGAACCATCTCTACGGGGCAAACATCGTAATCTGCTAACGGAAAGTGATATATTTACAGATTGCAGTTCTTCAAGACTTCCTGATCCTGAATCTGGTTGCTGTGGAATCGACGTCACCAACACTAATTTAATAATAGGTAAGTGACCCCCTGTGGACCAACTGGTGCATAATTTTGGGGTCGGATCTTGGTACATGTGCAACTGATAAAAAGCGGTGCGTTGGGCGGTGCGGTACGCAGCTAAATGGAACGTATGCTGACATAAAATATGAGATCGTTTATACAGAAGCGTTATCACACGCGTCTTATTTTCATAGATTTGTTGATAGCGTGCTGCGATCAAAGCCCGCGTGACGCGCCGCGCGTCGTACAGAGCGTGTCCCTGAACGAGGCGATAGAGCGCTCACGCACTGTGGTCCGACCCGAATCCGAGATATAACGGGTCGTTAAGAAATGAACAATTATCACTTGGACATAATTATTTATGTATGGACAAATATATGGACATTCCATCCGAGATAGAATCATGGATGTGACTGTCAAAATCCAAAGCTTTTGCGACGATCCGTGTTTTCTCGAATTCAGACCGGACGTGCACACTTTCTTGTATGCACCGAATGAGCTGAACTCGTAGTTGTATGAAAACTTCTTATGAAACAAGCTTATAATCGCTTGTAGATCAGCTCCTTAAGGGCATATTACCATTGGCGCGCTCCATACAAACGAAGTCTGGTTATATTTTCAATACTTACCAATTAAAGTAAATAATAATTTTCAGAAACAATCTAGAAACTAATCTCTACCTAGCACTAAAACTGTATATTTTAACGAAAGCCTGTCTTCATACAAACAGAGATTAGTATCTAGATTATTTCTGAAAAATTTCATTGACTTTAATTGGTTAGCATTGAATTTATCACCATACTTCGTTTGTATGCAGCGCGCATTAGCGCTCTCGGAATAAATTTCTCTTAAGGAACAACGTTACTGTTTCAGGTGGCAGAAAAACTTTGCTTAAGCAATATCCATGGCTAGCACTCTTGGAATACCACGTGCACAACTCAGTCCAGATGTTATGCGGTGGATCTCTTATCAGCAGTAGATACGTGCTCACTGCAGCGCATTGCATGGACCAGTATACGCCGTAAGATCAGAAAATACAATAATATAACTAAAGTTAATCATTTTACCGGGATCCTACCGCGTTTTTATTGATTTTGGAGTAACCGAAATTTCGGCAGTGTTAAATGCCATGATGACGGGATGATTGTAGAACTGCTGGTAGGTTTTTAAGAGCAGATAAATCTGCATACCCTCATTCTTCTTCGTTTGCTCCGACCACTATCGGAACTCACTCGAAAATCAATAAAAACGCGGTAAGTTCCCGTTAGCCACGGTTTATACAGGAGAGACGTGTGGCGGTGACGGATAATCTAAGTAACACAATATAAACCTTATAGTACGTAGCATAGCGTCATTTTTGTCGCGCCCGCACCTCCAGGTGACGTCGTCTGCGTAATTCTCCAAACGACGCTATGCTACGTCTATAAGGTTTATAATTGTGTTACTTTGACTATCCGCCACGCCACACGTCTCTTCTGTATAAATCGCGCCTTAAAATGATTAACTTTAGCTTAATTAATAACCGCGTAACTCGGTTATAGTATCATAAATTCACAACTGGCTGACTTTATAGAAAAGCAATCAGGTACGCTACTACGCTGGATATTTTTAAGTGCATAAGTGTATACCTACACCATCATCATCATCATCGGCCTATACAGGGTGTAACAAAACATCCTAGTAATACCTACTTAAGCGGGTTCTTCAGACCATCGAACTGGACAACTTTCACTATGGAGCCAAGTACGAAATCGCGAAGAAAAATTCAGCTCTTTCATACAAAACTGCAGTTACCGTCTTGACTCAAATGAATGCGCCGAGAAGGGTCTTGAGCATCGAGCATTTACCCTGTAAATTTAACTTTTATTGTTATATCATCTTTTTCTTTGGTGTCATCTCTTATTAAAGGCTAACGTTAAAAACCTTTGACTATTTATATGTGGACTGGTTACGCGTGTAATTCTACTAACAAACATTTCTGCCACTTTTTGCGGGGGGCGAGGTAACATGAAATCCGCAATTTTGGATTTTATTCCCCATAACTTTAGATTCTAATTTTGAATGTTAAAAATCATGAAAAGTAGTCTCGTGTGAACCCCAAACGTTCTAAGTTCGAAGTTATTATTTCGCAATTATAGGCTGTCTCGTTTAGTGATTAGGTATAAAATTGAATGTAATTGCACAAGATCAATTGTGCTTATACCGTGGCAGAGGGGAAATGCTACCGCAAGGCAAGTCCTTATAATAATTAGTCAAAGTATAACGTACATAAGTTAGAAAATGTCATTACACACACATGACATGTTGTTCGTGCGGATTCGAACCCGGACCTCATGATACAGTGTATATACCTCTTCGCAACGCGCCACCGAGATACTCTACACTCTACACCAAACCTATTATAAAATGTTGAAGTATGTGTTTCTGTCTGTAGGTATGTTTATTATCTTTCCACAGCTAATCCACTGAACCGATCTCGATAAAAGGGAGCTATTCTGCATTGTGTAGAGAGGAATTTAGGGATAACAATCCCACGTTGATAGTATCGTGGAGCTAAGTATCTTCAGGGCTGCCATCTCAAAAAATCGATTGGGCGCTAAATCTGTGAAAAAAGCGCTGGATTCCAAAATTTTCGAGGGTTAAAAAAGCGATAGACTAGGCGCTAAATTCTTATGACATAAATAATACTTCAAATTGTTCTTAATAGACTTAACAGTGTTTCCGAAACCCATTCCTAAGTCAGTCAATTCGTAGATCTCTTGTAAAATTTATGATAGCACTTCAGATAAGCGTTCGTATTTGAATCTCCCGAACACTGCACACTCTATGGACATGTTTTGACCACAATGTGCTATCAAAAATTATCATATTTCAATCAAAAAACAGGAAAGATAGCATATTTCAACACAAATAATGTTACTTTATTAAACGTTAAAAACGCGCTACATTCTCCGCTAGCCGCTAAATTCTAAGATACGGCGCTAAAAATTCCAAAAAGCGCTAGATCTAGCGCTAAAGTGGCAGCACTGAGTATTTTTTGCAGTATTATTGTCAATTGATTCCAGTATTACAGACCAGTTTCAGTAAATTTATTCTCCTTTACACCCTTTTAATCACCTTTACAGTCGGAGCGTTCGTCTTGGAGAATACGACAATGGAAACAGTATACAGTATCCCGATTGTGTGTTCTCACAGTACGGGAAAAGAGAGTGTACTTCAGCCATTAGCGTTCCCATACAAAATACCATAGTGCATAGTGGATTCAACAAGTACAACCATCTTCGCAATGACATTGCTTTGTTGAGGCTCACAAATAAGGTCCCTTTTACTGGTAAGGGTGAAACTCTTAATCTTCTTTACTTTCTTATACATAACATATACTATATTCCTCAAGGGGGTAGTCAGATATATTCTGAAACCGCAGAACATCTACGTTTCACTATACTTCATTCCAAATAAGGACGACGAGATTTTCCGATTCCTATTTAGCTTTCTGGCTAATTCTGATTACTAAAGGTAATTAATTTATTGGATACATATACTATCTCACATATCTTGGACGTTACTAATGCAGTTCTAAGAATAAGTGAGAGGAAGTGTTTCAAATCTCTGTTTCTGTAATGCGAAATAGCCTTAAAATTTCTCTGCTATTTTGAATGGAGTATAGCTAATACACGTGGCCCGTAAAAAACAATTCAGAAAAAGAGTTAAACGAACACGTTTCCCATCTAAAAACATCCCAAACTATAAAGCTAAACTTTTCAATAAAATAAAAGATTAAATTAATCGTTTGTTTCTATTTTGAGTGGAGTATAGTACCGAAACTCTGTCCCTGTGACGGGGGATGAGCCCGTCGCCACTTATAATGAACAGTGGGTACAATACATGCCTCGAAATTGAAGCATGCAGGTTTCCTCACGATGTTTTACTTTCTTAAACTTAGTTCTTTTTATAGTTCCTTCCATTCCTGTTTGTCTGTATAAACCTCAGTAAAAACATCTCAGCATTTTTTTTTTGGCCGACATTTTCACAATATGAACCAAATCCGATGATATCCTTTGATTTTGAGTCGAGGCAGTATTCGAGGAAGCGACTATATTTTGATTGATATTATAAATACAGTGAAACTTGGTTAAGTGGGACCTGGATAAGTGAGAAACCTCCATAGCTGGAACTCATGCTGAGGTCCCGACACTTTAGCACTGAATTACCTCTGTTAGTGGGACAAAGCAAACCTCTATATCTGAGATTCGTTCTTTCGATTTAATCGTCATAGTTACCTCTATAATTGAGACAGCGAGTGTATTTCACCTCTCTTACTTTATTTAAAGAATACTTTTCTACCTCTGACCTCTGCAACTGAGATAATATCAATTTGTCACCTCTCTAATTCGCACTGTATGTTAGTCGCACTATTTCTTCACTAATTCTTAGTCTACGTGCAAATTCCGCACTTGTCTAATTTTGTCGAAATGAAGGCTTGAATCTTTATCAGTACGTGAAAAACTAAAGTTAAAATCCCATTATGAAAGTGGGGAGACAAGCGATGAAGTCTGTGTGGAATTTAATGTGCCAATCTACTCTTTGTCGAATTAATTAGAATAGAGATAAAATTTTGTCGCTATGTTCTGAAGGACAAGAATCCTTAACTTGAACAGTGTTTGCCATCATGGGTATGTTGTCTTATGTTTTCATAATAAGTAATTTTTATTTAACAATCGCACCTTTATAACTGAAATAACCTCTATTCTCACCTCTATTAGTGGAACCCTCTGTAAATGAGACAGATATTTATTTATACCTGGATATCTGAGACACTGGGTAAGTGGAATACCTCTTTATGTGAGACAAATTTGCAGGTCCCTTAATGTCCCAGTTATCCAGGTATAAGAATTTCCTTTATGATATTGAAAAGGCAACGACACCATTTTAATTTTTTTATCTTCTAAATATCGGATTTCCCTTTATCGCCAGCTCCATATAAAGCCCTAAGAAAGATTTAAAGGGAACTAATCAATTGCAGATCACATCCGACCAATTTGCCTGCCAACTTCGGATTCGACGAACCATTATCCTCAGAACCACAAACTTTATGCAGCTGGCTGGGGCATTGTTAACCAAAAAATTTTCAATTCTGGATTTGCAATATTCAAGCAGGATCAACGAGATACTACGAAACGTCACGTTGCCCTACCATACGTGTCTGATTGGGTTTGTATTGATTGATTGATTTATGGTTGGGCTATTGCAAGCAAAGGTCGTTATGTAACACTAAGACCCTTAGACTACTTATATGAGGACAAGTTAAGCGTGTAATTCTACTAACAAACTGTTCTGCCACTTTTTGCGGGGGGCGAGGTAGCACTAGATACGCATCTTTGAATGTTATTCCATTAGTTTAGATTCTAATTTTGAATGTTAAAAATAATGAAAAACAGTGTCGTGTGACGTCATAAGTTCGAAATTATTGTTCCGAAATTATAGGTTGTCGCGTTTAGTGATAAGGTATACAATTTTATGCAAATGCGAAAGACCTTTTGATCTTGCACGTTGGCAGAGGGGAAATGCTAAGGCGAGGCGGGTCCGTATATAATTCGTCTAAGCTGAGACGATATAAACGCAAGCATCGGGATTGAAATATCGGCGAGCTGTCAGTTCGGTATTCCCTAGGGTTAGATCCTGTGTCAGACTGATATAAAATCATCGACGATCTGAAGATTGTTACATTAACAAAAACATACAAGTTCTTTAAATCGAGTGGATTCATTCCATCATTCCATAGGTATGGTCTTATCCAATGGAACAAAACTCCCATAGAAACTAAATTGTATATAAATGCTTCTGTCTCGAGATATCTGCGCTCAAAGTCAAAATTAGAGCGTACCCTTATTGTGATTATGATAATCACAGAACATTATAAGAGGGGTTAGAAGTGCAAAGTAGGCGTGGAACGTGTCGCCACAGGTTATGCAATGATTTACATAACAGTGCGAGCGAGAGGGCATGAGTAATTGTAGCAGCGTGAGCGGGAAGACAAGTGGCGACAGCCGTCTCCGAAGCAAAAGCGCTACTTAGCATTTCTAACCCCTGTTATAATGTTCTGTGATGATAATGGTACCTTTTTTTAGGGAGTCAGATGTTGGAAATTTTGCGCACTCTTCCTCCCAATTTCTTAAAACATAATTACGTACCTACTGTAATCTTTATCGTTATCTTCCAGAATTGCATGGAAACCTGGAATATATGGGACAAGCAAATCTGCGCTGGTGGTGATGGACACGGTACCTGTAATGGAGACTCTGGTGGACCTTTAATGAATCAAAATTCCGGTGTATACGAGGTCGTGGGTATAGTCAGCTATGGATCTGAGATTTGCAATCAAAGTCCTGGGGTTTTCACTAAAGTGTTTGCTTATAGACGGTGGATTGAAAGTAATATGTATACGTAGATTTTAAATGTTATTATTATAAAGTTCTTTGTAATTTTCCTTGAAATACAAACTTAAAAAAAGAAAATCAATTTTATTATGACCTACACAACTGGGACCCGGACATTCGAAATCCGTATATTGAGACGTTCAACTACGGAACCGTACCCTGCGCGTGGACCGACACGCACTTGCCCGGTTTTATTTTGTATTCTGTACATAATTATAGTAAAATTGTAAACTTGGCGTAACACATAGTCGGGGAAATCTACGGATTTTTGTATGGAGTAGGTTGCATTAATTGCACTTTTGGTGAAAATTTTGAATATAGTAGATACATACCTGAAAAACATAAATTCTCAATAATCCCTGATTTTTTATGTTGTATTATAGAATAATTAAGACATTTACAAAACATTAAATTTAGGTACGAACAAAAAATGGAAAACTGGTGATTTTGTACAGGATGGCTTCGTTCAATACGTTTTACTTATAACAATAATAATCCCCGGTTAATATCGTTAATTTGGGTAGATATTTAATATTTTGTAAGTCTTCAAAAATTATAACCTCAAAACAAAATTATTTACTGTTTGTTTTTACACATTAAATTTGGCTTTTGATAATTAAGTGTCTCTATTGCTGGTATGCTAGTCGAAATATTTTTAGAAATAAGCTTGCCATTTGTACATTAATATCGATTTTAAGGTACTTCTCAGGTTCCTGAGCCTATATAACCACGAAATCTCGACAAAAGTGTTATAAACTAACAGTAATATTATTTCAAACACAATTTACTAAAGTGTCTTTAATGCAATCTCAAACCTTATTTTTCCTAGACTAACACGGCGACACATCAAGCTAAGAAAAACAAACATAAGCTGGCCGCGCGGTGTCATACATTACGAACATAGTATTATTTGCTGATGATACTTCTCTGATTTTTAAAGTAAATAGGAAGGACCAAGAACTTGACGACGTAAATGATACCCTTCAACAAGTTTTGAACTGGTTTAACGCAAATAATCTCGCACTTAATGCAAAAAAAACGAAATGTATAAAATTTGTTTTGCCAAATGTACCAATTGTAGATAACCAAGTAACTTTGAACAGAGATAGTCTAGATTTTGTTGATAATACAGTGTTTTTGGGAATAACGATTGACTCTAGGCTGCAATGGGGTTCCCACATTGAAACTCTAGCTGGTAGGCTAAGCTCTGCAGCATATGCAGTCAGAAAAATTAAACTGTAGTAAGTAGGTACTGTTGCGAAATAAACTAAAAAGTATAATGTTTAATGAGGTCGCACGCGCAATGCAATGTCACGTTATGCTGACATTAGTGTAACTAGTTTTTAAGTTATTATTGATTTTTGGACACTCAATAAACGACCATCAACTAAATAGCATGTTTATCTCTTAAACATCCACCACCCTACAAGCAACATATTTCATGGCGACCTTGCCTGCCGTACCAGAGGATCTTGAAGAAAGAATAAAATGAAGATAGAAAAAAAAAAATAGCAAGACAACCTAGGAAGAAAATGTATTAAAGAAGAAAAAAAAATTAATTCTACACCATGGGAAAATCCTATTCGAAAGAAGAAGTCGTCATCGCACAGAACGCCAATGGAATAGCAAACGCCGACGTAGCTCAACAACGTAACTCTTCTATCAACGCTTCAGAAATATTACTCATAACGCTCGTCGCCCTAACTTCAGCCGCCGCACTATATTACATTATAAAGAAATGCCGAAGCAACGCCGTAAAAACCTTAAGAAGAGAACTCAACGCAATCGTTATTAACGCCACCCAACGCCCAGAATCGCAAAATTAAGAAGTCAGAAGCAGCAGCCATCCAACGTGAGCATCGGAGTCCAGGGAGTAGCCCGGCCCACCCAGCATCGCAGTAACAGCAGCAGGATCAGCCACCAGCTGCCCGTACCAGACACGTGACGCGACAACATGCAACGTGACTCCACGTCGTCATCGTCGATTAATTAATATATGTAAGTCGTAGCAGTTACATTTTAATATTTACGTTAAAATACTAATTTGCTTATTTTTTTTTATTATTATTATTATATTGTGATGTCTGCAAGTAATTTAGCCTCTGTACTAAAAAGTTTACATGACATTAAGACTTATTTGATTAAAATAGGACCAGTTCGTAGGGAAACCTCAGAAAAAGCACAAGAAAAGTTAAAGGAGGCTCAAGTTTTGTACAATAGTGTGCAGTGTATTTGGTCCGATATTCATTCAAAGATAGAAAATGCTGAGATAAGCTCCGACACCCTTATAGACATTAATTACACAGTTAACGAAATTAACACTTTATTTAGCAAAATCTTGACTTTAGTTACGGGAAAAGAATCAAACATGGCACACGATTCTTTTGATTTGAAAACTGCAATTAGTTTGTTGCCTATCATGACAGGCTCTGAACAAGTCACCTTACAGTTGATTGATGGAATTCAGTTATATAGCAGCATGATTAAAGAAGACTCGAAAAAAACAATTAATCGAGTACGTTCTAAAAACAAGGTTATCGGCAAGCGCAAAATTACGCTTGAAAAGTAGCTATGCGGATGTAAACAGTATGATTTTAGACATGCGTAGGTATTTAATTCAGAAAAAATCACCTATCGCACTTTTGTCTCAACTTCAATGTAGTAAACAGGGAAACAGGTCTATTCATAATTACGGAAATGAACTAGAACAGATATTTGTCAATTTGACAATATCACAGGCAGACGGAAATGAGGAAACGTATAAAGTGTTAAAACCATTGAATGAAAAGGTAGCGATTAAGCGATTCGCAGACGGTCTGTCTGACAAACGCCTTAGTACCATCATAGCAGCTCGTCAATTTGATTCACTGCCCGAAGCTATCCAAACCGCAATGGATGAGCAGACGTTGACTCCGAATGAGGATCACGTCATGAAATTAAGACAATCGTATCCAAACACACAGCAGTATACGAATTCAAATAGAAAATTTTACAGGAAACCTGTAAACCAAGGTTATCCAAATAGACAAAATTACAATAAAAATAATGGTAATAACTATTATCGTAATTACACTAATTGGCAAGGAAACCCGAAACCGAGGGTATACTATAACAATGGGCCACCGCGCGGTCATGCAAGCGAAAATGCGCACTCAGCGCCTCGTGGTCCACCGAGAGTCCAATATACACAATATGACTCTAAACCAGAAAACATAAATGATCGAAATGAGTTTTTTCGTTCCAACAGTGAATGAACATTTTATTTTCAGTTATAATGTAAATAGCGTAGTGACAATGTCAGTAGGTATAGGTAGTAAAGTAAATGTATTAGTAGACAGTGGCGCGAGTCTATGCGTCTTGAAATACGAGTGGCTTATTAATAGCAAGTATATGAACAAACTACATTGCGATAGTATAACTATTAAGGGCGTAAGCGGGAAGTTAGTTTCGGAAGGTTTTGTTTACTTAGACTTAGAATATAATGACCTCATTTTTAATCAAAAATTTTACGTTTTCAAGAATCTTTCCTGCGCAGCAGATGGTATTTTAGGAGAAAATTTTTTTAAGCAATATAATGCTGTCATTGATTATAAAAATAAGAGTTTGCAGTTATCAAAAGATAACCGAACTATATTCATAAGTATTAATTACAATGACGGGTTTCAACACATGATTCCGCCACGTTGTGAAACAATAAAGTATATTCCTTGTTGTTATTGTGACGACACAGTCATTTTAGCTAAAGAAGTAGAAGAAGGTGTTTTTGTTGCCGGAATGATTTCCAGGCCTGAAAAGGGACGCATTCCCTTGAGAATTCTTAATACGACAGATAACGAAGTTAATGTGAATTTTTCAAACTTAGAAGTCTATTCCATAAATAATTTTGATGTATGTGAATTTAATGAGAGACAAAACACAGCAGAGCGAGTGAAGACTTTGTTCGATTTGCTTGATTTAAGTTATTTAAACACAGAAGAGAAGATAGGTATTGAAAATATTTGTGCAAAATACGCAGATGTTTTCCATTTACCGGGAGACAAATTATCGGTTACTAACCTAATGGAACATAATATAACATTAAAAGACAACATAACACCAGTTTATGTCAAACCATACAGGGTACCACATTCTATGAAACCAGAGATAAATAAACAAATTCAAGAAATGTTAAATAACGACATTATAGAAGAAGCAGTCTCTGAGTGGTCCAGTCCTGTTTTATTAGTACCAAAGAAAGCTGATAAATCAAACGAGAAAAAATGGAGACTTGTTATTGATTATAGACAGTTAAATAATAAAATACAAGACGACAAATTTCCTTTACCTAATATAACAGAAATTTTAGATTCATTATCAGGAAGCATGTATTTTTCAAAATTAGATTTATCTCAATCATACTACCAGTTAAGTTTAAATGAAAACTCGCGAAAATATACTTCATTCAGTTTAGATAAGATGTATCAACTTTCTTTAGATCAAAATTCACGAAAATGTACTGCGTTTTCGGCGGGAAAACAATATCAAATGAAGAGATGCCCAATGGGACTCAAAACGAGCCCCAGTGTTTTTTCGAGACTCATGACTATTGCTATGGCAGGTTTGAACTATCAGTCCTGTTTTATTTACTTAGATGATTGTGTTGTCATAGGAAAATCTATGGAAAACCACAATAGAAACCTCATGAAAATTTTAAACAGACTAAGAGAGGTTAACCTAAAGTTAAATCCAATGAAGTGTGAATTTTTGAGAAAAGAGATTGTTTACCTAGGCCATAAAATAACATCAGCAGGAATTTACGTAGATGAAGGAAAAATACAGATAGTACAGAATTACCCTACACCAACAAATGCCGATGAAATAAAACGTTTCGTTGCATTTGCAAATTATTATAGAAGGTTTATTCCACGCTTTGCGGATATCGTTTACCCACTAAATGTGTTGTGTAGAAAAGGAATTAAATTTGAATGGACAACAGACTGTGAAAATGCATTCCAAAAACTTAAACAGACTCTTATTAATCCTCCAGTTTTAGAATATCCAGACTTTTCCGATTCAAACATTTTTAAATTACAAACAGACGCATCAAAAGTAGGTTTAGGTGCAATATTATCGAATGGAAACGGAAAAGTAGTAGCTTACGCGAGCCGTAACTTGAAACCAGCAGAATCAAGATATCCGGTGATTGAATTAGAATTGTTAGCCATTGTTTGGGCGGTAAGACATTTTAAACCTTATTTGTATGGCAGAAAATTCAAAATCTACACAGACCACAAACCACTTATTTATTTATTCAGCTTAAGCGATCCTTCAAGTCGTTTAACTAAGTTTCGTTTATATTTGGAAGAATATGATTTTGAGGTAGAGTACGTTCCGGGGCGAAATAATGCAGCTGCAGATGCATTAAGTCGTCTTCCGATGACGTGCAAAGATTTCAAGGAAATGCAAGAAAAAGCTGTTTCCGTGCTAACTAGAGCGCAGAGACGCAATTTACAGGATAGTGATAGTGACTATAACAGACATACACTTGAAACGACCACACCATACAGGTCTGATCACCCTCTGGCTGTGGAAGTGCTCAAAAAACCAGACGATGTTATTGAATTGATTTTTACAGAAAAATACAATGAAAAATGTTTAATGAATGAAAATAATGTATTTATTAATAAACATTACTGCACCTTTGTCCCATCGCACTCAGCGATATTGCTAAACTCCCGATCGTTATCAACCCCACAGGTGCTAGCGAGGGATTTAGAACAATTATGCGTTAAATTAAATATTAAAGAATTGCTAATCATTAAAAACAGGTGCAATGGTAACAATATAAAATGTTTAACAAGAGAAATGAAAAAGTTGCAACATAACTCTCTACGATTTCTTATCACGCGTGATGTTCAAAGAATTATAGATAAAGACGAGAAAACTGTTATCCTAAACGATTTTCATTTGTTGCCCACTAGCGGACATGCAGGGGTAAATAGAATGCTCAGCAACATTAAAAAGTATTATTTCTGGCCAGGCTTAACCAGTGACGTCACGAATTTTGTGAAACGATGTAAGAGTTGTCAATTACATAAATTTACTAATCATAAAATTAAGGAACCTATGGTAATAACCTCCACAGCAAATTCAGCTTTAGAGAGGATCAGCTTAGATTTAATGGGCCCTTTAGAAGTAGATAATTATAATAATAAGTATATTTTAACTATTCAATGTGACTTGACAAAGTTCGTCGAAGCATATCCGTTACAGAAAAAGGATGCTGAAACAGTGTCTAGAACTTTTGCTTATAATTTTTTATTACGATACGGTATTCCTAAGGAAATAATTACTGATAGGGGGACAGAATTTTTATCATCCATTATGACTGAAACATGCAGATTATTAAATATCAAAAAGATGCATTCAACCGCATATCATCATGAAACTCTAGGAGGTCTTGAAAATACACACAAACATTTAGCAGCTTATCTCAGGATTCAGTGCGAAAATAATAAAACAGATTGGAGTGATTGGATTAACTTTTGGTGTTTTTCGTTTAATACAACGGTGCATTGTGAGACAAAATACACTCCATACGAACTTGTGTTTGGAAAAATTTGTAATATACCCAGTAATTTACAGACTCAAACTGATCCCTTGTATAATTTTGGTAATTATCCACTAGAACTTAAGTTTAGATTACAACAAGCGCAAGCTGATGCAAAAAAAAATTTGATCGAATGTAAGCAAAATAGAAAGTTAAGATATGATAGGAACTCTTATCCAATTGTATATCATAGGGGAGATCTTATTTTGTTAAAAAATTACACAGGTACCAAACTCGACCGTTTGTACGAAGGACCATATGTAGTAGTAGAAGATTTGACACCCAATGTAAAGATAATTAAAAATAATAAAGAGTATTTGATCCACAAAAATAATACAAAATTGTTTACAGAAAAGTAATATTAAGACATTCTCCTATGTATTCTTTTATTTTAACAGTATGTATTAGAATTAAGTGTAAAAAAAAAAAGACTTGTATTACGTGTGCAACCAATTTTTTTTTTTACCCTAAGGGAAGAGGGTGTAATGACCCAGTTTTTCCGGGCAGTTGTAGTAAGTAGGTACTGTTGCGAAATAAACTAAAAAGTATAATGTTTAATGAGGTCGCACGCGCAATGCAATGTCACGTTATGCTGACATTAGTGTAACTAGTTTTTAAGTTATTATTGATTTTTGGACACTCAATAAACGACCATCAACTAAATAGCATGTTTATCTCTTAAACATCCACCACCCTACAAGCAACATATTTCAAAACAACTAACTGATATTGAAACAGCCCGACTCGTATATTTCAGTTACTTTCATAGTATCATGTCCTATGGTATTTTATTGTGGGGTCGTGCTGCAGACATTGAGACAATCTTTATCCTACAGAAACGGGCAATTCGAGCTATACAGGATGAATTTTTAGTCACCGTCCAAATTTTGATATATTAATCTTTGGCGAAAATCATTGAATACGTGTTTTTTCTTTTAGTATCACTCAATACAAAAATATTAAGATATCACATCACAAAGTTATCTATTTTATTTTGATTATTATTATTATTATTATTTTTTTATTAACACCGACCCGTTCTTTGTTATATTTCCTCTACCCTAAGGTTGTCTGGAAGAAATCGCTTTTTAGCGATAAGACCGCCTTATTTGTACCATAATCAGTTTTGTTTCCTATTGTGCATTGTATTTTGTTTGGTGTAAATAAAGTATATTTCATTCATTTCATTCATTTTCATTCATTCTATAAAAGTTTATGTTTCTGGACACTGCCGCGCCGTGCGCACGCGCTAGGTGAATTTACGCGGGCCGCCCCGCTCCGCGCGCCGCCGCAATTCATTGATAACACAATAATAAACAAAGTTGCAAATTTTCCCTTAATACTTTCACGGGCTTAGGACCGTCAATAAGCAAAAGGTTTGTGCTATGTTCACTATGATTAGAATGTAATCCTTAATTAATCAATTACAAATAAAGTAAAAATAAATTAGATAAATAAGAACTTTAGACCTTATTAAAACCGTGCCAAAACGTTTTGCTATTAGGCGTATTTAAAAAATTTGAATCAACTTATGTACAAATAATTAAAAATTTAATCAAAATCATCTTAGAACAATCACATTAACAGTACTTTAATAAATGTTCGAAATGCATACCGTTTCTCTCTAAACAGAGTCTTGCACGTTTTTGCACATTATTTTTAATTTTGTTGAGCACTACAGTGTCACTTTTCACTTGGTCGAATGCACGTACAATTTGCTCTTTTAATTGGTCTAAGCTTTGGGCTTCCTCCACATACACTCGTCGTTTTATTTCGCCCCACAAAAAAAAGTCACATGGAGTAAGATCTGGTGACCGGGGTGGCCAGGGGACGGGCCCCCCGCGACCGATCCAACGATCACCGTGTTCTATGTTTAAATAATCACGAACGGCGGCGGAGTAATGAGGCGGTGCACCGTCTTGCTGATAATAAAAATCTCGATGGGAGATTACCGGCACGTCATCCATGAAATCAGCAATTACTGTGCGTAACATATCTAGGTACGTGCCCCCGGTCAGCCGTCCTTCAATGAAATACGGCCCCAGTATTCTGTTGCCGACAATTCCAGCCCACACATTTGCGCTAAACCGCACTTGGTGATATGTTTCTCGAATCATGTGTGGGTTTGGAAATGACCACCAATGTTCATTATGCTGATTATACAGCCCCACTCGAGTGAACAAGGCCTCGTCAGTCCACAAAATGTTAGCATCGGGGTGTGCGATCAGCCACTCGCAGAAGGCTCTTCGGGGAACGGCGTCTGCGTCGTTCAAGGCCTGTGCCTTTTGAAAATGGTACGGGTACAACCCAGCAATATGGAGAAGTTTCCACACGGCATATTGGCTTACGCCGAAGCGCCGCGCTGCATATCGCGTACTCGATCTAGGGCTCCGTTCAAAGAAATCGAAGATATCTTCTTCGATCTCTACTGCGAGTCTCGGCCTGCCACGTCCTTGAGCGTGTGTAGGAGCTATAAATTGGCCATGGTCTAATAGCCTCTGATTTGCGGCCAAAATCGTTTGGCGATTAGGTACCTACTGAAGGATTTATTATCCCTTGATTGCGAAGGCGAGGAATACTTTCTGCTTCGTATAGTCTCTGGGCACCGTTCAAGCTTTCACCACTAAGTATGTAAGATCGCACCATTTCGTAATACTCGCGGTTGGAATACATTGTAAACAAATTCACGATAGCGCGGGGCGCCGCCAACGAGATGCGCGGGAACACGGAAGTAAGCGCTTGCGTCGCGAAAGGGTGCGCCGACCGACTGACGATAGATAGATGTGTCGCGCAGGAGTCGGGGGCGGGGGTAAGTGGGGTGTGCGCTGCCCTGTTCATTGAATGTTTACGAGGCAAGTGTAGTATTATTAACGTTTAACTTGTGACCACGCAGAACGATAATTCTTTCGAGAAAATTATTTAATACGAAAATTTTACGTATCGTTTTTTTTTTCAAAAATGGAGTTAGTGAATGATGCCTAATGCCTAGAAAAAATTTGGACGGTGACTAAAAATTCATCCTGTATATGGTCTGCGCTGTCGTGATTCGCTTCGCGACCTTTTTAAGGAAATTAATATTTTAACAGTTTATGGACAGTTTATTTATGAAAACATTTTATTTGTAAGAAAAAATTTGTCGTTATTTCCAAAAAATTGTGATGTCCATAATTACAACACTCGAAACAAAAATAAACTGATATCTCCACACTTTCGGCTTAGTAGGGTCAACACGTCTTTCATGGGTCACTGTATACGTTGTTATAATAAAATCCCCGAGACCATTTTGAATCTTTCCGAAAACATGTTTAAAACTCAAATCAAAAAAGTCCTCTGTAAAAAAGCATATTATAAACTGGATGATTATTTAAATGATCAAAATGCTTGGGTCTGAGGTCACTAGCTTATAGTTTATTTACTTTACTGTATAGTATCAATTATTTTATTAAATAGACTATGTATTATTGTATACATAACTTTAGCTTAAGAATTTATATTGTAATAGTTATTAAGTCGTGTTATGTTGTAGAGTTTCTGGCCGCATCTTCTCTACAGCGACAACACGTTCCGACGCGGTGGTAGCTTTAAAAAAGATTTGACGTTTGATAAGTGTGCTGTAAGCTCCTATATTGAATAAATTATATTGACTTTGACTTTGACTTTGACTCTACCTACGCGCGGCCAGCTTTTTTTGGTTTTACGTAGCTTGATGTGTCGCCGTGTTTCCATTGTAGATATTTGCAAAAAATTATAATTGGAGGCGTTTATAGTACGTAATGGAATGCATAGAAACCATTATTAGAAATGTTTTCTGTTTGACGGTTTGTCTGTTTGTTTGTGTACAAATCACTTAAAAACTACTCAACTGATTTTCACAAAAGCATAGGGCTTAGTTTGGATTAAAATTAAGGCTTTATTTCATCGCAATCGGTTTAATCGATCAAAAGTTATGAGTAAAATTACGTCATAATCCTACTAAAATTATAAATGCGAAAGTTTGTAAGTATTGATGGATGTTTGTTACTCTTTCACGTAAAAACTACTGAATGGATTTTAATGAAATTTGGCACACAGATAGAATACGATCTGGATTAACACATAGGATACTTTTCTAAGGTCTACGCAGGCGGAGTCGCGGGCAACAGCTAGTTTATAGTACACACAATTTATGTTATATAATAATTATCTGCAAGGACTATCCTTATAATTTTTCCCATCAAATTACCATTCGTTATCGCTGACCCAGGGAATGTAGTTGTGAGCAATTTATGATACGGAAATTCCCATGCCAATGAGTAAAGACAAAACAGAACGAATAGATAACATAGGTCATTGTTATCTATTCGTGTAAATCATTTTTAGATATGACAATGACCTATTATCTATTCGAAAACATACAATCTCATGGAAAAACTAAGCAAATTTTTGTATATAGATGCCACAGGTCCGGCACTCTATACAACGTGTTAATGAATAAGCGCAAAACGTCATACCTACACCCCAAGTGATTTTTAAAGCGCTAACGTGCTCATGGATAAAATTTAAGAATTTTCTTTTGGTAGGAAATAGGGTGAGAGTGCCCGAAAATTACCTATGTTGAAACTATGATAATTCGATTCTGCTCTCGATTCTAAACAAACTACTTTCTAGTTTTGCATTAGTTCATTAACACGTTGTAGAACGTTTTTGAATTTCGAAATGGCGTCTGCACATGCGCACTTTGTGCAAACTGTCCATTGTGTGTAGGGTTGAAAGATTACCGATTGCCGTTTAGATATTGTTGTAAGGTGCGAAATTACTAATATAAAAACCTAAGTCTATAAGACCGATCAAAAGAAATTTCGTGCCTTATAACAATTTCTAAACGGCAATCGGTAATCTTTTTGTAATTAAAAAGTCCCGGGGCTACAGAACTAAGATGAGACCTGTTATGAAGTGAAACACACGAATACCGGATGACAACTGTTTATTAATTATTCTAAGACTACCTACAACATCTTCCCCGTTAATTTACAAAAGGTTTAACTTATAGTAACTTAACAATTTGAAAAATTACTTAAGCCTAAGTTATTGTAAATAAGTAACATTGGTAGGCTATAATAGGTATTAGGTAAACTACTGTATAGTATTATACATAATAATAATAAACTGCTATATACTTATATCTCTTTTTCATGAAAAAATAAATAAAGTACTGTTTCTTGCGTTATTATTGTTAAGTATGCAAAATTAAAAATACACTATATGTCTAATTATTGCCTAGTTTCTTCGCTTTAGAGCGAGTTAGCGGTGGCGAATACCCAGTTAGTGAGGTAGAAGCTGGACATGTCCCCTGGCCGCTAGCTGGCTCGTCAGCGGGCTCGCGCGCGCGTGGCGCCGGCGCCGGCGAGGCACTGTCCTCGGCGTCGCGCCAGCAGTAGGCGTCGTCGTTGTGTTTATCTGGCTCGGGCCCTGGCGGTATACATTTAATGAGATGGCGTCTATTACGCCGATATTGTGCTCCCATTTTGTTTTGCACAATATAAGATCTTGGCATGTTGGAATGAGCTATTACTGTTCCGCGACTTCTAGTTTGTCCCTGAATTAACACAACGTCGTCACCCACGTTCAAGGGATGCTGATTTTTACTTTTAGCATCATAATTTTGTTTACACTTATTTTGTTTTTGTAACATTGTTTTGTATTGTTTTTCTGTATCACTTACTTTTGGTTTTAATAATTCCGGTTTGACCGGTAGTTTACAATTGAGTCTTCGACTCATAAGTAATTGGCCAGGAGAATCCAAACCATCGCGTGGTGTATTTCTAAAATTAAGCAAACTTAATTGAAAGTCAGTGTTACTTTGAAGAGATTTTATCAATAGTCTTTTTACAGTCTGGACGGCCCTTTCGCTCTTTCCATTTGCCTGGGGATAATGTGGGGATGAAGTGAGGTGTTTAAATCCCCACTCGTCCGTAAATTTTTTAAATTCATAGCTACTATACTGTGTCCCATTATCAGTTATTAAAATTTCCGGTATCCCATGGCGAGCGAACATCTCCTTCATGCTATTAATAATAGTTTGAGAGCATATGTTGTTTAGGGCACTCACTTCTATATAGTTTGAATAATAATCAACCAAGATTAAATAATATTTTTTTCCATATTCAAAAATATCTGAACCTAATTTGTACCACGGTAGTGACGGAACCTCTATAGGTAGTAGCGTTTCACGACAAGGTGCATTTGCATTCTCCTGACAAACTCTGCATCTTTGTACAAAATTTTCTACATCATTTGATATCCCCGGCCAAAATATTACATCTCGAGCCCGCCTTTTACATCTATCAATGCCTAAGTGACCCTCATGGATACCTTATCTTTCCTCATGGACATTGGAATAACTACCAAATCTCCTTTAAACACTACGTCATCTATAACAAACAATTCCTCTTTATAAGACCAGTAGTCGTACACATTACCAGGTAAGTCACATTTATACTTTGGCCAACCGTTTTTTATAACATTTATTAAAGTACATAATGTTTGATCTTTTCTACTTTCCGTTTTTATTAAAGTTAGTTTGTTTGTTGATATATTTAAGTTGTTCACTAATAAATGGACTTGCATCAATACATTTTCATTAATATCACTGTTATATAATTCTGGTAGGGCGGCTCGAGATAGTGTGTCCGGTACGTACATTAGTCTGCCGGGTTTGTACGATACAATTAAATCGTAACCTTGCACTTTCAACATCATCCTTTGTAATCGTACCGGGACAGACATCAATGGTTTTTTGAAAATACTTTCAAGCGGTTTATGATCACTTTCAACCAAAACCTTTGATTTTCCAAATAAATATTGGTGAAACTTTTCACAGGCAAATACAATCGCAAGCAATTCTTTTTCAATCTGAGCGTACCTCGTTTGTGTATCGGTAAGAGTACGGGAGGCGTACTCTAGCACGCGGCCGTCCTGCAGCAGTACGGCGCCCAGCGCCGCGGCGCTCGCGTCCACCGACACCACCACCGGCAGCGTCGGGTCGTACAGGGCCAGCACCGGCGCGCGGCTTACCAGCGTGCGAAGTACATCAAAACTACGCTGATGCTCGTCCTCCCAACACCACGATACGTCTTTCTTTAATAAATTATTCAATGGAATCGCATGGTTCGAATAATTTTGAATAAACTTTGCCAAAAAATTTACCGCTCCCAAAAATCTCTGCAAGGCTTTTTTATCAGTGGGAGGCTTCATTTCTGTGATTGCTCTTATTTTATTGTTATCGGCACGCATTCCGTTCTTATCGAAGACATGACCTAGGTAGGTAACTTCCTTAACACCTAGCTTACATTTCTCTTTATTAAATTTTAAATTAATCTGTCTAGCGCGATTTAACAGTGCGAGTAATCTGTTATCGTGCTCCTCCCTGGTCTTGCCAAAAACGATTATATCGTCTACGAACGAGTCTACTCCCTCTAAATCTTCTAATAACTGACGCATTCTACCATGAAACACCTCCGAGGCGCAATTAATTCCATATGGTAATCTTAAAAATTGATATCTGCCAAACGGGGTGGCGAACGTGCATAAG
The DNA here is from genome assembly GCA_963924505.1 of Agonopterix alstromeriana. NCBI lineage: Eukaryota > Metazoa > Arthropoda > Insecta > Lepidoptera > Depressariidae > Agonopterix > Agonopterix alstromeriana. Next base: position 3,413,915 of record OZ004684.1, read on the forward strand.
TCGGCACTATCATCATCAATTCTTTGCATCCAAAAACCTGCATGGGCATCTAAGACACTAAAAAAACAGCATCCTTGTAGACGTGTAGCTAAGTCGGTGATCGTTGGTAATTGAAAGTGAGCACGTCGTATCGCTTGATTCAGTGGACGCGGATCTAAACAAATTCTAATACCATTATCTTTTTTAGCTGCAATAACCAACGCATTAACCCAAGAGGTAGGATGACTCACTTTACGTATGACTCCTAAGTCAATCATTTTATTCAATTCTGCGTGCAGGCGATCTCGCAAAGAAAACGGAACCTTACGCGGTGCGCATACTATCGGTTTGACAGTTGGGTCAACATCAATGTGATAAATGCCAGGTAAACAACCTAGACCTTGAAACAAATCATTATATTCTATCAGATTAACGGTATTTACTCGCTTTATTACACCTAATTCTTGACATGACTTTCGACCTAATATACTTTGACATTTCATATTCGCAATAGCAAAGTTCAATGAGTATAATTGGTTTTTATAATTCCAATTAAGTGAGCAGATTCCTTTGATAGGTATAAAGTCACCACTGTACGATTCTAATTTAATATTTGCCTTGTTAATCTGAGCAGGGTTGAAACCCAAAATTAGAAATTTCTCATAAGACAACACATTGATATCTGCCCCAGTATCGAGTTTAAATTTTTCCAAGCCACCTTTACAATACAAGGTTTCAAACCATTCTTCTGATTTCTGTTTGCATTGCGATTGCGACAATATAGTAGAAATATAAAATAACTCACTGTTTTCGTCCTCACTGTCCGTGTCCTTGACCTCACCTTCGTGATATTCCACATCATATATTTTTCTTGTCACACTATTCAACTTACACATTCTTGCGAAATGTCCCGTTTTTTGACATTCAAAACATTTCACTGCGGAAGCCGCACATGCCCCCGGCTGACACTGTGACGAACCACACTTCACGCACACTTTTAACCCCTGCACCGAATGATCAAAGTTCCCCGAACTTGGACCGCCATAGGCGCCGCGCGCCTGGCTATCGGCAGGTCGGCCGCGTCCTCGGCCGTGCCATGGGCGCCGCGACGTCGACGTCGCGCCGCGCCCACCCCTGGCTGCTATAGCATCGACGTGAGTTGACCCCTGGCCCGCTCCTCGCTCCAGTTGACGACTTCCATCTGAAGACACCTCGTCGGCGGTACATATTCTAATCGCCTTCTCCAGTGTTAAGTCATCTGTTCTGAGCATGCGGTCCCTCACGACCGCATTTCTTATCCCACATACGACTCGATCTCTAATCAAGCCATCTACTAGCGTAGAAAATTCACAATTCTTACTCAGTAGCTTTAGCGCTGTAACATACTGATTTACTGATTCTCCCGGCTCCTGGTTACGAGTGAAAAAATTGTATCTTGATAGGGTTATATTCGGTTTGGTTCCAAAGTACTCATCAAATTTTTTCATTACAATTTTTACATCATCTGATGACTCATCAGTCTGGTATGAAAACGTTTGATACACATCAAAACCATCTGGCCCTATCAGATTTATCAGTAAACTCGCTTGTACACCCGCTTCTTCCTTATTCACCCCCGATGCCTTAAGGAACAGTTGGAATTGTGTCTTCCACCGTTTCCATGCGTCAGCCCGGCTGACGGGGCTGCCATCCATAGCCAACTCTGGCGGGGGTCTCGCGTGCTCCATCGCTAACTTATTTCACAAAAATCACAATGTACTCCAGTAATATGGGTCTCGTACCGTTGATTTAATCACTTTTTTAGTATTTACGCCCGTAAATATCAAGGATTCTTTAAGATAACACCGCTGCCACCATGTTATGAAGTGAAACACACGAATACCGGATGACAACTGTTTATTAATTATTCTAAGACTACCTACAACAAGACCTTTTGGGATAAGATTTTGGAAAATTAGCGCGCCACCTCTCCCACTTTCGCAAGCAATAAGTACTGTAATGTTTCATACTTACATATATCTTTCAGTATTGCAAGCAAATCAGGAATACTATATGGGACAAGCAAATCTGCGCTGGTGGTGATGGCCACGCTATTTGCCAAGGAGACTCTGGTGGGCCGTTAATGAATGTAAATTCCGGTGTATACGAGGCCGTTGGTATAGTCAGCTATGGAGCTGTGATTTGCAATCAGCAACCTAATGTTTTCACTAAAGTGTTTACTTATAGACAATGGATTGAAAGTAATATGTATTAAAGTCCGGCCGCTGAAAGATTGCGTTTGACAGTTACCATAAAATAGTAAAAAAACTGAATGAAAATATTGTTTACCTGTGCTCACTCTAGTACACAGGGCACTAGCTGCCCTTTTAAGTTCAAAAAGCTATTAAATAATGATCGGCATTTATAGTTTTCATTCAGTTTTTTACAATTTTATGGTAACTGTCAAACGCAATCTTTCAGCGGCCGGACTTTAGTATACTGATTGTCAGACATAATGTTTTGAACTGTTGCTGTTATAACTTTGGGTGAGTGCATTAAAATTAGTAGCCCTCTCTCTCCCTCTACACGACGTTTCACCCCTCCTTCCTCGAAAAGTGTAAATTTTTTTTGTATTTTCTCAATTTCCAAATCGGCGGGGGAGGAGGGAGAGTTATGTATTTTAATGTACCCTATGGCTACAATCCAGAAGCAATTTCAATAAATTATGTCTTTTGCCCTTTTGCCCATACATTGTAAAAATCTAGAACACTATACAACGTGTTAATGAATGAACGCAAAACTAGAAAGTTAGTTTGTTTCGAATCGAGAGTACATTCGAATTATTATGGTTTCAACACAGTTTTTTTTAAAAATGAAATAATTTGTTTGTAAAATTTAAAATATACTGAACCTCGATCTTAACCCACCACTTGGGTATTCTCACCCTCTTACTACCAAAACAAGTTTCATAAAATGTATACATGAGCACGTTATCGCTTTCATTCATTGCTGAAATGATAACAAATGATTTTTGCCTCAAAACTTAAAATGCGAATAACATTAATTTTTAAGTATCAAAATAATGAAATTATTCTTTCAATCTAATTATTTTGTTATAAATCAGTTGGGGTGTATGAGGTAGCTCGCTTATTCATTAACACGTTGTATAATTCATTATAAACATATTACAGCTATGTTGTGCTGTTTCAAATTAAATTAATGATTGACTAATTAAGTCTCAGGCTGGACTGAAACCGCGTAACTAAAATAAATGAATGGGCTGGCATAACCTCTGGGTTAAAAGCCCCTATAAATATATATATATATATATATATATATATATATATATATATATATATATATATATATATATATAGAATAAAAAAAATAAATGAATGCGGTGATTAATCCATAGTTTAAAATAATAACTAAAAACAAAAACCGTATAAAAATCTTTAATAAACCCATAACCTAAAATCACAGATTCAGAGCTCAGTCTTGCTCGTCTTTGTATGCCATTCTCTGAACGCCTTCACAGCTCTAAACACATCCTCGGCGAAGACTCCAGGAAGTTCGAAGGCGAGGAAATGTCCGCCATCTTCAATAACCGTTGTATTGATCAGATTTGGATACTTGCTTCTCAAAATACTCGCTGACTGATAGGCGATTTCATGTTTCGCTTGTAGTGCCCATGTAGGAACTGGAGATTTGATGCTGAAAATATGTTTTAGAAGGTCAAAAACCAACATGGAATACGAGAGACAGCTAGAGTTTTGTTATTTTCATTTCTCTACAATTCGGTATTTCATGTTATTTTTTGGAGGGCTGAATCGAAAACCATTTCGAGATAATTGTCTCATTAATTACATTTTCTATGTCAGAGATTTTAAAATGAAAGGATTACAGATATTTTTAATAAAATAACGTCGTTTTTCGGTCCATCCAGTCACTGGAAAACTTGTGAACTCCTTGGTAAACTTAAAATAACTGGTCATTAAGAAAAAAAATACATTCACAATGTCAGAATTTGACTTTTGATGTTGCCGTTTTTGTTTCCAGCAAAGAGATTATACCTAAAGGTATAGAGTGAGCCATACCAATTGCAAAGTGTCCACTTTTTTTGACGTTTAGGTTTGAGTGTGTGGTGTCAAGTATTATGGACAAAAGAGGACCAAGTGACATTGGGCCTTATATTTACGGTCACTTTTCACACACACTAGCTCAAAAAAAAGGGGACAGCCGCATAAACAAATATCTATAGTTCCATCTCCTTCTACTATTAAAGGTACGTCATAAGACTAAAGAGACCAACTACAATCGTAAATTTATGCGGACTCTATGGCAATCCTTCCTCTGAGGTTTCCAGTTATTTAGAAAGAGAAAGCAGGAAATTTTTATTTTTTTAAATAAAGCAGTAGTTTTTTTCCATGGAGTTCGAATTAATTTCTCTTCACCATTTTTGCTGAAGCTAGAGAGGTTTGTCAGGATCGTAGCAGGTAGCGTTCCGTTGTCTCTGCCTACCCCAGTGAGAGACAGGCGTGAGAATATGTATGTATGTAGAAGTTTTTTCCCAATTCAAAACAAATCTCCTACCCGAATACAGAAAATGACCTATTCTATGTGCTCTACCACTTGCAGTCAGAAGGACTCGTGTAAAGCAAATTAGGAGCGATTGATGTTGCTGCTTTCTAGACCAATAAGATATACTTAACTTAAGAAAAAAGAAATCAAAAAATTACATACTCATCTAACTGCATTTCCCTGGTCTTTGCACTGAAAGACTCAGCATACAGCCTCATCGAGGTTGTAATAGAGTTGGTTGTCCAGTACACCATCAGGTTATCAATGAGCTGATCCTTGGAGAACTTTCCGCTTGTCACGAGACCTCCGTCAGGAAGGTCACGGTTCTTCATGTTAGTCCATGACGAGAATTTCTCCAGGATGTAAGCTAGGAGACCCGCTGGAGAATCTGTGAGGCCCACGCCTGGAAATGCCAAAATTACACAGTGATAAGTTATTAATTATAATTGGCATGGCTTGCGTTTAACCTCCGTATCACCTGAGAAGACTTGGCCAGGGATTGAACACGCTCATCTACCCTGAAGATGCCGATTCACTCCTATCGTATAGACACCAAGGTTATAATATATACGCGAACGTTGAACTGTAATGTACTTACCCACAGTATCAGGTTTAGTCGCCTGCAGATGTAAATATCCGAATTCCTCAAGGAAGAGCGGGAAGTAATGAGACAGAGGGTACATTCTGTCAGCCAGATGTGGCTCTACCACCAGTGAAGGGATGAATGCGCCGAGAAGGGTCTTGAGCATCGAGCATTTACCCTGTAAATTTAAATGTTATACTTATACCTTCTTTTTCTTTAGTGTCATCTCTTATCAAAGGCTAACGTTAAAACTATTCGAACCTTAGAGACTAGCCCTGAATGAATAAATGGTATTTATGTCGCTGCCATCTGCTTAAATCTGTCATTTGATTGAAATGCTATAGTCCGGACGTAGAAGCCGTAAAATAACCACTTAGTTGTAATAATATTAGAGTTGATGATGTGTCAAAAATATATATCGGGTACATGTTAGTATACATATTTGTAAAATGTTATAACACTTTCGAACTTATGGTAAATACACTTTAGATATTCTCATTATCTCATATTAATATTGATCTAAAATTTAATATTTCTTTTTTCAACTGTCATTATGTGTTGTTAGCTTCATATTATACAGTTGTTATAAATGTTAGATATCGGCGAACCAGGTTACGAACTATTGTCTAAAGCAAGTTCTAGTTTTTTATAATTTTTTGGAGTATAACTCTACATCATATACCTAGTAATATATTAAAAATTTGCAGACTTTAATAATATCAAAACCAATTTTTCTTCAGCCGGTGCTAGCCCGTTCATTGAATGGCGACACTCAATTGAATGACTAGGCCGAACGTTGATTGAACAAGCGTCACTCAACGTTCAACTAGTTGGCTAATTGTAAGCTAGCCCTTTGAAAATGGCGGACGTAAAATCAGCCAGGCGATTCAAATTTAGTTCAATTTGAATTTCGTTGAGCGTTACTTTCAACGACTTGGCCAGTTGTCCTTTAGTCATTCAATTGAGTGTCGCCATTCAATGAACGGGCTTGCCTTTCAATCAAATGGCAGAAGTAAGCAGATGGCTGCGAACGTATTACGTTTCGAATCGTCAATTCACTACTTTCTGCCAAAGGAAAAATAATGGATATGGCTCTACATGAAAACTCCAATGACAAAATCGTAAAAGAACTGTATAAATTAAACCGAGAATTCAACAAATATCAAACTTGTCAGTCCCTTTGTTAATTTGATATATGTACCTGATAACCTGTATCCACATGGTACCACGGGCATCAGATATGTTGACGATGGCTGATGAGATTAATTTCCTTTGAAGATATATTTTCCCCTTCTTTAGTATTTCCGAACTATGGATAGTTTTACAATCGATAAATTTCATCTAAAAACAGCCATACTATCGATCGTTTTGGACTATCGATACCTACTATTATTTTTCATAACTTTAAACGTATCGATCGGATATTATCTATAAAATTTCACTTCGTCAATAGCATTCAGAATAATCAGAACTATCGATAACTATCAATAGTTTCGATACTATCGATAGTCCCCTATCGATCGGCAACACTACCCTACCTTTGATCGAACCAATTTTCCGTTCCATCAGATTCAGGAGAGAAATGATGAGAGAGTCCATAATTTTGTGGAGGGTATAACGCACAACCTCATAAAAATATCCGGCGAACCTGTACTGCAATCGCGGTAAATATTCGGCGATTGAACCGTGATTGGACTACGTACGAACCATATCTTTTGACACATTTGGTATTGCAATAATCGCGGTACTGCTCTTGACAGCCGTTAGAGCCGTTTTGACAGATCGCTCAGAGGTTAAGGGCTGTCAGTTACATAGAGTTTAGCGCGATGCGGAATTCAGCACAGTTGAATAGTAATTGGATTGCAATGTGATTAGAACTGAAATTGGGTAAGAATAGAACTTCGATGTTTTAACATAGCGAAATCGGGGGGCTAACAACTTCTATAAATTAGCATTAAGCAGCTTTTATCGTGTCGTGTGTCTGATAAAGTCTCATAGTTACCTGGTTGTAGGCCATATTCGAGTGGTATCCCAGAATTTCATTAGGGTACAAGGTCGACATAATGGATGCAACGAACGATCCCCAATCTCCGCCTTGAACGTAATACTTCTTGAAACCAAGTCGCTGCATTAAGTTCCTCATTACGACTGCCACCTGGGCAGCACCCATGCCGGGACGAACTGCGGCCTGAAAGAAGATTTGAACATTGAGGAGAAGACAAAAAACGCTTGGTAACTAGGTCGTTTTGTAACTGATTCTTGCGGTAAGCAACATACATAAGGGATCATTAGTTATCATCCTCCGCATAACAACGGTTAATGGCCGCCTAATTCTTATCGTTATTAGATTTTTATTACAATTAATAAACTTCTTGGATGTTGTCCACTTACCCAATAATTTTGGTTCTAGGACCTAATCTAGAGTTATATAGGGTCCTTCTTAATATGCTGACATTTTTTTAAGGGACGATCAGGCCATCAAACTGAACAACTTTCTCTAAGGGACCAACATTAAAATCACAAAATAAACAGCTGTCCCATACATTTGGCTCGAGTAGGTTAGCAGTTTTGTATGGAACAGCAGATGTTTTTTGCGATTTCGATGTTGCTGCCATGGAAAAAGTGGTACAGTTTGACGGTCTGATAATCCCCTTAAAAATTTTCATCATTATTAAGAAGGACCCTGAATTGTGGTAGCTAGATCTATTCTATGCCTTGGATATAACATATAAATTCGTGTTCTTCTCAGAAATTATGTGTTCCTAGTTGATAATTAATGTTCTGGGGTGCCAGGAAAGAGCCTACCTGAATGACGAAACCTGAGTCCGTCTGGCGCACCCTAGGCAGTCAGCCTCGATACGACCATTGCTGACGAGCGAATCTGTACACTACAGCAAAAGCGATTGTCATACTATACAGCTCATGCTGACACAAAAGAAGAAGAATGAATGTAGCCTCGAGAAGCCGAGAGTCATGGCTTTGTACCTTAAATCCAATGAACTTACATCAGAGAATCCGTATCCAGGTAGACTGGGCACAATAACTTCAAAGGCGAAATCATAGCCTTTAGCCTGACGAGTGACTAGAGGTATAGCTTCATAGAACTCCCGCACGGACCCTGGCCATCCGTGCATCATAAGCAGAGGTAGAACTTGAACATTTGCTGGAACCTGGAAATTGGTAAATTATTATTAAATTATAAAAAAGTAAAACATACATAAGGCGGGGTTTATACAGAAGAGACATGTGGCGTGGCGGATAGTCAAAGTAACACAATTATAAACCTTATAGTACGTAGCATAGCATCGTTTGGAGAATTACGCCCGCGCCTCCAGGCGACGTCACCTGGAGGCGCGGGCGCGATTCTCCTTTACGACTAAAACGACGCTATGCTACGTACTATAAGGTTTATATTGTGCATGCATGAATGCATGCATGAACCGCAGTTGTTCGCAAGTCCTAGGGAATACAATAAAATTATAATGTTTCATTCTGCATTGGAGTACTCCAGCCCCCGTAGCATGAGGCGTATGATAGGGTTATATCACGCCTATTATCTCATTCGTTTGCGCGCAAAACTACGGCTCCATCTTAGTCTCCGTCTTATCGTGCTCGTGCTTTAGGGCCACGCACGGGAAAGCGACAAAACCAGAAGTCTATCATGCGTGCTCATTTTAGCATGCTTAAAGCACCAAAGGCACATCTCGACCTTTCTCGAGGGTGGCATGCTAAGCTGGTTAGCTGACTAACGACGGCAGACGGCAATCGAAGGCGACAAAAATTGAATACGGGTCATGCTAGAGGAAATGGAAAAGGATCAAGCAGTTAAATCAGCGACTACAGAGAGACCTGGACATTGATAAGCCGTCAGAACGACTACTGTTCCAGGTATTGCTGGAGATATCATTTGCAGTTCTGCTGGTGCTAATAGCAGAAGAGTAGTGTTTTTTAAAGAGCGCGAGATCCAACCTGTAAATTTCACTCACAACTTCATAAACGATATTTTGAACGTAGCAAGTCTTACCTGAGGCCTTACTCGAATGAAATGGATGTCCAATCCCTGAATGTTGGTCTTGAATTGAGGGAACTGGTTGAAAAATTTCTCTCTTTGAGCGAAGGGATACTTCTCGGCCCAGTAGTTGATCCAGGTGTCCAGCTGAGCACTGTTGAAGCCGTATTTGAAGCCGACGCCCTCTAGTGGTGGGACGAATGGGCGGTGCATCTTCAGACGATCCTTTAGATCTTTTATCATCTGGAATTATGAATAAAGGCATCTTATACTTTTAATTATTTTACCCACAGAACATTATAAGAGGGGTTAGAAATTCAAAGTAGCGCTTTTGCTTCGGAGACGGCTGTCGCCACTTGTCTTCCTGCTCACGCTGCTAGAATTACTCATCCCTCTCGCTCGCACCACGCCGCGCGCCTTATGGTGTTATGCAAATCATTGCATAACCTGTGGCGACACGTTCCACGCCTACTTTTCTCTTCCAACCCCTCTTATAATGTTTTGTGATTTTACCTATGAACTCTTATTAACATAACTCTATTCAAATTTAAAGCTGGTAAAAATCTCGTGACAGTTTAAATCGTACATAATTTCGGAGCTATACCTATATATATCGTTGTACTCTTCTCACGCACGCAAGTTGTTAATTGCTTCCTCTAACTTACACGCAGGAATGAGACGTGCTTATGTTATTTTGCGTGCGTAAGAAGAGTAAAACGATATATTTTAGCTGATGTGTGTTGTGACTGCTGTTAAATATTTAGGTGTATGCAATCGAATTGAAAATATTCTGATAGCAAGTTGACCACTAAACTAACCCTAAAATCCGCAGGGGAAAGATCCCTCTCGCGTCCATTCATGAGAAGATATCCTGTACCTAGAAGTGGGACGCGTATCATCATCAGCCCGGTAAACCCCACTAGCAAATGATGTCTGTCTCATAAATAATATTTGTATACATCCTTTTTTTTTTGTAATGTTATATTTTTATTTTTTAGTGCTTTTGCGGTTTTTATTACCTCTTCACTAAACTTGACCTGGAAAGGTCTGATGCTGTTATCCCGCTTTCCTTTCAACTCCTTTGGTCCCCACCACTCGTCTGGGCTTAAGTTGGGCAGTTTGGGAGGATCACAGCATTTGCAGGACATCCATACAGCCACACCTACGACAGCGGCTAGTAAAGCCAAGACCACGAGTTTTCCCATGGTGCAATCTGGAAAAAGAAATATAATTTTTACTTGGTGTCCGGTCGAGTTGCAAGTCTGTTTGCAGGCGGTCGTGTATCGGGTGCTTTCTGGCTTGCCTTGAGGCTCACACTCCTGAAATCTTTTTGAAAGTCAAATCAGCAGTACAAAGATGCCTTAGACTACTTATATGAGGACAAGTTACGCGTGTAATTCTACTAACAAACTTTTCTGACACTTTTTGCGGGGGGCGAGGTAGCACGAGATACACAACTTTGAATTGTATTCCATTAGTTTAGATTCTAATTTTGAATTTTAAAAATCATGAAAAACAATGTCGTGTGAACCCCAAACGTGATAAGTTCGAAATTATTGTTCCGCAATTATAGGCTGTCGCGTTTAGTGATAAGGTATAAAATTGTACGCGTACAAGGGAATGCCTGGAGTACGATGGTCCAAAACAGACGATTACTAATATACAATTTGTTAATGAATAAGCGCAAAACCTCATACACCCCAACTGATTTACAATAAAATAATTAGATTGAAACAATAATTTCATTATTTTGATGGTTAAAATTTAAAGTTATTCGCATTTTAAGATTTGAGGCAAAAATGATTAGTTATCATTTCAGCAATGAATGAAAGCGCTAACATGCTCTTGTTTTGGTACTAAGTAGGGTAAATGTGCCTTTACAGTGGGTTGAGGTTGAGTTCAGAAAATTTTAAGTTTTACAAACAAATTATTTAATATTTTGAAAAAAATTACCTATGTTGAAACCATGATAATTCGATTCTGCTCTCGATTCTAAACAAATTACTTTCTAGTTTTGCGTTAATTCATTAACACGTTATACAAGGTGTTACAAAAATACAAATAAACATTTAAGGGGGTGGTTTAGACCATCAAACTGAACAACTTTCACTATGGGACCAATATCGAAATCGCGAAAAAAAATCTGATGTTCCATACTAAGCTACAATTCTACTCGAGCTAAATGTATGGGATAGGTGATTTTTTTTTTCGCGATTTCTATATTGGTCCCATAGTGAAAGTTGTTCAGTGTGATGGTCTAAACAACCCCCTTAAAAGTTTTAAATTTTTATTTTTACTTTTGTAACACCTTGTATATGTTTACACCACAACTCAGAGTACAGTTAAGACTAAAAGAATAAATACAAATTAAATTTACAATACAGTTGAAGTTAGCAAACGAGCAAATAAATTACTCAGGTAATTTTTTTTTTTACGAGCTGCACAATAGCAAAATATTTTTCTCTGAGAAAAGAGCATGCAAGTGAAGTGTGTGCGTGTGTGTATGTGTGTGTGTGTGAGTGTGTTTGCGTAAACGAACGTTCGTTTACGTACGTAACAATAAATATTCTTATTCTTATTCAAAATACGCACTCGTGAGTCATAATCTAAACGCGAGAATTATCATTGTAACAGTTACTAATCCGTTAGGTGCATTCACCTAGTAACAATGAGTAAACATTTTAACTATCTTATCAAAGATTGTATTATGCTAAGTAATAAATTTTTTTACGTGGAATAAATTACGTAAGTACCTAATATTATACAGAAGGATATCTTCCGTTGCATTCCCGCAGGAAAAGGACACAAATATAGATGCCGAGAGAAGAAATGAGACAAAATGTTGTCTACGATGTACCGCTTTTTGTAGCCTGGCACTTAAAACGGAACATGCCAAGCTCAAATGTACCTTATGAAGTTATCTTGAGAGTATTCAACTTTTTTCTGTCCCTTTCAATGATACAATGCAAGTCTGTACCTATTCTATTCCAGTTATAGTATATAAATAGAGTCCTTCTTAATATGCAGACACTTTTTAAGGAGATAATCAGACCATCAAACTGAACAACTTTCTCTATGGGACCAATGACGAAATCGCGAAATAAAAATCAGCTGTTCCATACTAAACTGAAATCTTACTCGACCCAATTCTATGGGACAACTGTTTTTTTTCGCGATTTCGACATTGGTCCCATAGAGAAAGTTGTTCAGTTTGATGGTCTGATCATCCTCTTAAAAACTGTCAGCATATTAAGTTGGACCGTATAATAAAGTAATTAGTAAAAACCCGAAACATCTAAATAGGCCTTTTTTAGATGTTTGGAGGATTGTTACTTAATCACGCATAAACGGTTGGATGAAAGGCACACAAATAGAAGATGTTCGGCTTAGATAAAGTATATGTCTAGATTGAGCTTCATGCTTTTACCGTATAAAACAAAAGTGGCCATCTTTCTTAGGTTAGGTTTCTGTATACGTGTATAGCGCTTGGTTTATCACCGAGAGTTCGGTAATATTTTTTTCGACACTACTTCACAACAGTTAAGAAATCGCTGTCATGCTTCCTACCATCATACCATCCCACCTATCCCCCTCGATGGATACATGCTTGTTTAAACTTAAAAACTTGTTGGTGCATGCCAGCCTAAGACTAAGCATTCTAAAGTCCACAACACTTAATATTAGTACTACTTCACAACTGTTATTCTTTCGAACAATTCGGTTTACTATCTTTTAAGACTGCATAAAATATTACGTATAATCATTATTACGTCAAGGAATGTCAGTTCAACTCACCGGTTTATTAAATAAACGTTAAAAAACACGTTTTCTGACGAGCTACCTCGCCAGGGTCACAGCGGTTACTGACTGAATGAATAATATTTACAACACGCTTGTATGCCGGCCGGCAGATACCGGCACTATCTAAATATAACTATTATTATCGTGCCACAGATTATTTACTTAGTTTTAGACCCTTCGCTTCACTTGCTTTGACTTTAAAAAAATACCCTATGTTGTCTTAATCCAGAACATCTTGTATCTGTATGCAAAACATCCAAATCCATTAAGCCATTTACGGGCTTTCTACGGGTGTTTGAGTCATCCTAACCACAAACATCGTCACAAACTTTCAAATTTTTATATATAGTTTAATATTCAAATAGGATTTTAACTAATTCTCTCCGTATTCTAATTTACTTTACCATATTTAGATTTACAATCCAGCATTGACCGAGCTGCCTCGCGAGGCAAAATTGGCAAGTTTATTTTGCCTCATTCGTTAGCACAGTTTTCCTTCTTCTGGATATCAGTTTCTTTGTTGCGCAGGCCAGTCTAGCATGTTTTTATCCGAGGCAACCATAAATTAACCCGAGGCAGCCTCGCGAGGCTGCGCATCCGACCAGTGGCGAATTTTATCATTTGAGCCACTGATTAATTCAGTATTGATTAAGATTACTTTTAGTTTAATTAATTAAGTTTTAGTTGAGTTCATATTTACTGCCTGCAATAAAGTTGGCAGTTGTAGCAATGTTTTTGACCACCCCGAAAAGTATTTTCGTGAGTTTATCTATTATTTTTATTAAATATGACTGCATATAAACTATTATTGTCTACACAAGCTTAATTTACAAACACGGGGCACAGTTTCCCGAAATGTGGATGTTCTTGAGCATATTCCCTGCTTATGCTAAGCTTAATTTAAGAATCTTAACCGTGATAGTCTATAATAAGTGGTAAGATTTTGTAGAGTTTCTTGCAACATCTTCTCTACAGGTTCCGACGAAATCTAACCACTATTAAGTGAGCTTCTGGTTCCCATACATTGAATAAAACATTTTTGAATTTTTAATATCAAAAACTAGGTACCTATAAAATTCGTTAAGTGATAAGTATAAGAAGATAACCTTGTTGATAACTGCTTATGTAGGTACCTACACCTACTGGACTTATCTACATAACAAAACATACAAAAAATTCTGAGATGATTTGCAGAAAAATATATTATTCTGTTGAGTCGTCGGTTATCTTATCAGGGTCCTATTTAATAAAAGTGAGTTGCAATTTATAATGACAATTCAGATTACATTGCTGAAACAAAATGAACTGAAAAAGGCTTTTCGGTGAAGGAAAACATCGTGAGGAAACCTGCATGCTTCAATTTCGAGGCATGTATTGTACCCACTGTCCATTATAAGTGGCGACGGGCTCACCCCCCGTCACACTGGACAGAGTCTCGGTACTACTGGTGAAACGAGGATGTTCTGAAGTTTCAGAATATCTCTGACTATACCCTCGGGGAATATAGTCGTCAGCATATGCTTATACTTATGCTGAAAAAATCCGTATGTTATGAATGCAAATACGAGGTTATGACGTCACTTCAGCTATTTTTAAAGATTTTCAAAAATTAATTTCTCTTTAGTTTTTAATGATATCAAACAGGTTTTAAAAAAGTTATGAAAACAATTGTCATCCCATTTGGTATCTTTCAAAACAACAATATTGTTGTGTCATGATGAGAAGTTTGGTTCTGTCATGATTAGTCTCAGATTTACGTAATATAGTGGATTTTTAGTCATCGTCATCATCAGCCCGAATTATTCACACTGCAGGGCCTAAGCATCGTCTCTACTTGAGTGCTCGAACGTAATGTATAGAATAGTCATTTCTTTTTTTGCTATTTCAATATCCATCCCATTGTGAAAGTTGTTCAGTTTGATGATCAAACTAATCAAAACTACCCCTTTTAATATTTTTGTACAATATCAAACAGGGTGCTTCAGACCATCAAACTGAACAACTTTCACCACGGAGCCAAGATCGAAATCGTGAAGAAAATATCAGCTGTTCCATATAGTGAATGTCAATAGTTCAGCATCATCATCACAGCCGGTGGACGTCCACTGCTGGACATAGGCATCCCCCAAGGATCGCCACGATTCATTCACGATTTCGAAGTTGGTCCCGTAGTAAAAGTATTTCAGTTTGATGGCCCGAAGCATCCCACAATAGTACATTATGATGATACAAGTGAGCAAAGTTGGTCATTACAGCCAAGGCGGGATTGTAATGACCAATGCTCACGCGTTTCATACGACGTTTTTCAACATACTTGTTAGGAAAAAGTAATAAAATTTCGTAAAATACAACAATTTTAAACAAATATTTGTGAAAAATGGCGATGGGCTTCTTTTTTTTGCATTCCGTGTCTTTGGTTGAGATAGCTATGCGCGCGCAGGTCGTTGAAGAGGCAATGACTTTAGCCGACATTCAACCAACGACATTTTGTTGCAAACAACCTTATATTAAAAACGTTATAAACTTAATATTTATGTATTTATAACACAAATTAATATTAATTTGTTAACTAAAATAAATTGTTTGAATGAAGCGTTTATTTATCATATTTTTACTAAAACTGATTAATTTATTCAGAAAAAAGTTTTTTTTTACATAAAAACTCTTTGCTGAGATTAAACAAACTATAAAATAACTTAGTGACTATAGAGCTTGTTTTTTTCTTTTCAGTTAATAGGTTTTTTATGCAGTCGGGTTTATTGTTTATCTTAATAATTTAGGTTATTTCATACTTTTTAGTCTTGTGTCGAAACGGTAACATAAAAGTACTATAATATATATATATATATTTGGAATCGTCTGATTACTAGCTTTCATTTGATACCCATATTGTAATTTTTGACAAAAAAAAATTTTTTATTCCTCCTCTCTTTTTTAATTCGCAGACGCCATCTTGAAATAATATACCCTATGACACTCTCACGATTTTTACAAATCCAAAGACACCTCAAACGTTAAAATCCATCAAGCCGTTTAGGCTGTAGGCCGTGCCAAAGAAATAGACATACAAACATACATACATACGCTCGAAAAACATAACCCTCCTTCTGGCGCAATCGGGTAAAAAAGTAACATCATTTTCGCACTCGTGTTCTATAAGCTGGATTATGTACCGAAAAGCGATGCAATAAGAGCCACTTTACGAAGTATGATGAAAAGTATTTAACACATTTAAGCTTACACCCTGTATATTCTGTTCATATTCCTACCCATTCAGAACAAGTTTACATCAGACATAAATTGCTTCCTGCAATTTTTCGACCCTGACCTCACAAGTGAGGTGTGTATTGAGCCCATTGTATATCTTATGTAACTGTGCTACAGTTTATTTCCAGCTCGAATACTCACAGGTCAAGCGAATAATATACTTATGACGTGAAAATAAGAGTTGTGTCGAGGTACTTCTTGATGTGTGTGATAGCTGTAACGGACAATAGAACAATAGAGACGTAGTTGAACTACTATTAGAGTTTACAATCAATAATAGACTGAATATTACAGTTATTCATTTGAGAATAGGTTAATTGAGAATAGTTAGCCGTGGTGGTCTAGTGGCGAGTAACCTTGCCCGCCGTGCAGGAGGCGATGGTTCGATCCCCGTCCAGGCCGACTCGTACCAATGAGTTTTCAGAATTTAAAAGAAAGCAATTTATTTTGTCCCAGGGAGATCCAAGTCCTAAAACCTGAAGCGAGCGAAGCGAGCACGAGATTCGTACAATCTAAAATCTAGAGCGAGCAAAGTAAACTTAAGATTTTACTGCAATGTGATTAGCTCGTCGCAATAATATTATGATCCAAAACCTGGAGCGACTTGTGCATTACGTCAGGTAGCTTCGTCACAATAAAAATCAGTAGCAAGCGAAGCATGCTCGAGATTTTACTGCAATAACATATGGTCATTCCAACCTGAAATACGATCTACATCCAATCATGGGCGTGGCAATGACATTTTCCCAGGAGAAGCAGGCCCAGGTTTTAGATTTTATTGCAACGACCTAACCGTTGCAATAAAATCTAAAACCTGGAACTGGCGCAGCGAGCTCGGGTGTTTTTAAGACCTAAAATCTGGAACGAGCAATGCAAGCTCACGATTTTACTTCACTATGAAAACATATAGGATCGAAAACTTACAACAAGCGAAGCGAGCTCGAGATATCACTGAATTCTGGAGTGAGCGAATTTAAGTGAGCTCGAGATTTTACTGCACTTTAGTGAGATCAGTTTAACAAGATTTAAATTCTGGGGTGAGCGAAGCGAGCTCGAGTTTTTTACGAACGAAAATCTGGAATGATAAAAGCAAGCTCGAGATTTTACTTCACTATGAAAACATTTAGGATCCAATACCTAGAGTGAGCGAAGCGAGCTAAAGATTTCACTTAATTCTGGACCTTCGTGCTTGTGATACAATCGCAGCCAGGAGCGACAGAAGCGAGCTCGAGATCTTACTGCAATATAATGAGAGCAGTGCAATAAGATTTAATTTTAATGTACCTACTTGTAATGGTACCTACCTTTATTTGTTTAGGTTCCTGATAGATAAGTTATAGTTATTTATCTGTCTACAAATGTAGAACTTATTGATGATATCGATTTCTCAGCTTTGTTTATAACCCGACGTTGAAAAGGGGGTCAGTATAATTGACCTCCTTCACTTATGTATGTGTCACCTCTGCATTTAAACATTATTCTGTTTCTATGTCCGTCCATATCTCCCAAACTAGACAACTGATTTCTAGTATCGTGCTGAGTATTTTGATAAATGAAAATGAGGTATAATGGTACGCCATACAAGATGTTCAAGGGTAGTGCGACGTACAAATATGGAGGAATTGAAAAACAAAAATTCGGTCAAAAAATATGTCTAGTAGTGGCTCTGTTTAGAGTGATTTAAGTTTGGGGTAAGTTTTGTTTGATGTGAGTGTTTTTACTATTTTATTTTTTAATAAAAGACCTCTTAAAAAAACAATTCAAAATATAGAATATCATGTTTAATAAACTTTTTATTTTAACAATACTATCTGAGTAAGACAAAAGAAGCGTCGAGAGTGGACAGACAACTCCAGCGTCGAAGAGCTGTTCCCGATGGCGAGAGATACACAAACACATACACACACACAACACAGACACATATACGCCACACACATAAACACACACGCAAGTACACACCCCCGCACATTTATAAAAACACACAAACATCGCACTTCTTACATAATAATACAGGGAACAACTTAATATGCTGACACTTTTTTAAATGGATGATCAGACCATCAAACTGAACAACTTTCTCTATGAGACCACCATCGAAATCGCGAATAAAAAATCTACTGTACATTTGGCTCGAGTAGGTTTGCAGTTTTGTATGGGACAACACATTTTTTTTTCGCGATTTCGATGTTGGTCCCATAAAGAAAGTTGTTCAGTTTAAGGGTCTGGTCATCCCCTTAAAAGACCCTGTATAAATTAGCAATGCCTGCCAATGCCAATGTTGTTGGGGCCCTGGTGTCTATCAGGATTTACAGCCGTTATAGCCTTTTTCAGGCACCACTCTCCACAAACATAATCATTGTATGAAGCTATATACTTAATAGGAATGCTTGCTTGTGTGTTTTTGAGGTGCACAATAAATGTTTTTTTTTTTTATTTATAGGAATATGCAGATCTGCCAACGACCAATAATGGAGAGGATCCCGAAGAAGAAGAGTAGGTACCTACTCTACTTTTATCGTCATCTTATTTAAGAGCTACGCTTTTTTCGGTGGAGCATTTGCTAATCTTGTCTCTTTTCCGCTAGTGTCTTGAGTTCGTCATACGAGACGACATCAATCTTTTCCTTCACTTGGGCTAAATAACTCTGTCTAGGCCTTTCTTTGCCTCTCTTCCCCTCTATCTTCCCTTCAAGTATGGCTTTAAAGAAATTGTTGATTCGTATCAGATATCCGGTCATTTTTCCTTTCGGACTCTCTTTTAGTTCATGATGTTGGCAACACCAACACAAAATGTAGTAATTAAAAAAGTTGTATTTCCGTTTCCGTCTTCCATATTGGTACGGTGCTTGTACGTGTAACTAACTCTAGCGTAAAAATCACTAAAA
The DNA here is from genome assembly GCA_963924505.1 of Agonopterix alstromeriana. NCBI lineage: Eukaryota > Metazoa > Arthropoda > Insecta > Lepidoptera > Depressariidae > Agonopterix > Agonopterix alstromeriana. The sequence goes on from OZ004684.1 coordinate 3,432,998, forward strand.
TAAACCTCCAGTGCTGCAAACAAGACTTTCCTTTACATCGAACCACTCCTGCCACCAGAAAAACTACAGTAAAACCTCTCCAGAGAAGCCGAATAAAACACCGGTAGGCCACGTTCTCTACACATGATTTATACTTCGTTAAGAATTTATAGCTACATGGCTAGTAAATAAAATGAAACAATAAAAAACAGTAACGAAAAAAAAACTTTTATTGGTGTAAATTAGTAACAAAACGATTGCAACGTAGAGAGAATTCGCGTATTCCCAAAACCATTTTTAAATCGCTAAACCGGCAAACCTACTTAACAACATAACAATAACAGTTAAAATCATAGTTCAGTCTTATTCTTCTTCGCATGCCAATCTTGGAATGCCTTTACTGCTCTAAATACATCCTTTGCGAAGATTTCAGGAAGCTCAAAGGCGACAAAATGGCCTCCATCTTCAAGGACAGTCACGTCAATTAGATTGGGATATTTTGTCCTTAAAATACTTGGGGACTGATACGTGAGCTCATGTTTTGCTTGGAGGGCCCAGGTTGGCACTGGAGATTGGAACCTGCAAAATTGAATCATAAATTAAATTTAGATTCTAGGACAACGGCTGATAGAGAAAGATTATTTGAAGCATCATCAGATAGTATTAGACTAAATATCTACACTAATATTATAAAGAGGAAAGATTTGTACCTATTTTTGTATGTTTGTAATGAATAGGCTCAAAAAGTACTGGGCCGATTTAAAAAATTCTTTCACCAATAGAATGCTACATTCTTCCAATTTGACATAGGCTACATTTCATTTTGAAAAAAATTAGGTAAAATTTGAACAATGTAACCGAAGGTGTAGAAAAATGAGTCTTAAAATTTATTTGTCTACCCCGTGCGAAGCCGGGACGGGCTGCTAGTAGAAAATAAAGTGCAAAAAAAGAACTACCAACATAAAGAAACAATTTATAAGATAAGATAAGATAAATATTCTTTATTAGAACACCAAGAATAGACAAATACAATTTATAACAAGAATGAGAAGGTACAAAAGGCAGTTTTATCACTAAATGCGATTTCTTCCAGACTACCATTGAATGGAAGAACTATTTACAGAGACAAATGCTATGGCGGTGCACTATTAGGTACCTATGTACCTTTTATAATATTTGCAGGTCAAGTGCGAGTCGGGCTACTTGCGCACCACACAACTTAATTATTAATTTACAGAAATGATTTGTTTTCTCCGGGTCCATTAGCGGGAGACCAACTCACACTTGGTCGGTCGGTCGGTTTTTATTATTTTTTTGTTATACCGTAGAGTTTGCTCTATAATCACACCAAGTTTTACCGTTTTTACGCCCCAAATAGTTAGAACAGACATACGGACGGACGGATGGTCGGAGATATTTTCAAATGCCATAAAGAGAAGTGGTTTGTCCGCGTTTAGACAAACGGAATGTGGAACGCACACTGATTGAATCTATAACAGCTGGCAGGTAATATGATGCGAAAAGGTGAAAACCTGACACAATGTTGCGTTTTGGAAGAGTACATTGATCCTTTGGCTGATAATAACAAAGAAAGTTTCAAGAAAAATTTTACTTACTCGTCCATTTTAAGATCTCTGTTCTTCTGAGAGAATGATTCAGCGTAAAATCTCATTGAGGTGGTTATGGTGTTAGTGGACCAGTATACCATCAGGTTATCAATCAGTTGGTCTTTGGTAAACTTGCCACTTGTCACAAGTCCACCATCGGAAAGATTTCTGTTATTAATGTTGGTCCAAGTAGAGAACTTCTCCAGAATGTAGGCGAGGAGACCAGTTGGTGAATCTGAGACGCCAACGCCTGGAGAAAAGAGAATGGTTTTAGAAGAAGGTTCAAGCTATATCTCGACATCTTCAAGTCCTCCTCATCAAGTCTCAATGTTGAAACAGATTTCATCTTGTACCTGGTCCTTATCCATTATTAAGGAACGACGAAAAATATCAGCGCCAATGGCTTCTATGAGGAGAAACTTGGATCCAAGCCTCTCGAAGCAAAGTTTTCTGTTACCATAATTAAAGAATCAACTTACCAACAGTGTCAGGCTTGGTAGCTTGAATGTGGAAGTAACCCGATTCCTCGATGATTTTGGAAAACCAAGATGATAAAGGGTACATCCGATCAGCAAGGTGAGGTTCAACCACAAATGAAGGGAAGAATGCTCCAAGTAATAGTTTGAAAGACGATGCTCCATTCTGTGGAAATAAACGAATGAATGAAATAATACGTAAAATTACAAATTGGCAGATTATTATTATGATAACGAGAAAACTAATTAATATTGGTTTTGCAAAGACACGACAGGCAAATAAGAAAATTTGGTGATGTTAAAACCAGAAACTCTTTAAGAAGTTTTGGAGAGAAATTTTGTATTTTTGATCATGATCTCTCTGTGAAAGTTAAATAAATAACATTAATCTAAGTAACTATTTTCAATGAATTCCATACCCGAATCGATGCCATATTGCTGTGGTGCCCCAACACTTCATCTGGAAACAGAGTTACCAAACTAGAAGCTACCACTGCGCCCCAGTCTCCACCCTGTACGAAGAACTTCTTGAAACCAAGACGCTTCATCAAATTCCTCATAATAACTGCAGCTTGAGGTGCACCAAGTCCTGCACGTACAGACACCTGAAAAAGAGGTGTATTTTCTAGAAAGAAGGAACAATTTTAAGAAAGAAATGAGTGCTAAAACGACTGCTAATAGAGATAAATGGAAGATGACATATTATGCGAACTCCAAATGATGCAATAAGAACAATGGGATGCTAAAATACTATTCACTTACATCAGAGAATCCGTATCCAGGTAGACTGGGCACAATAACTTCAAAGGCAAAGTCATAGCCTTCAGTCTGACGAGTGAGCAGTGGAATAGCTTCAAAGAACTCCCTCACTGACCCTGGCCATCCATGCATCATCAGTAGAGGTACCACTTTCACATTAGCAGAAACCTGAAAATAAGAGTTAACACTTATAATACCAATCTCATAATTCTCCAGAGCATAGGCCTTCTACGAAATTAAACGGTGAAGAAAGCTAATACTCCTCTATAGGGACTTACTGAGGACTACCAGAGTATTGACTGATATCATACCACATTAAATGGGACGCTTCTGGCACAAACCTGCTAGGATTAGCAAGTCTTACGAAACACAGAGGTACACAAGCTAAAATATCAGTAATTTGGTCAAACATCCAACTATAACTTGGCAAAAAAAGAGTTTAACGAGGTGACAGTTGGCACTCATTATTTTAGTATAGTGGGTTTGCTAAGTGATTTTGATGTTCTTGCAAAGAAAGCAAATCTTTTTTCCAATCTGTACAAGTTCAGATTTAATTCACATTGGTTGTTTAAAGACCCAATCATCACTACATCACAAAAACATTGTAAATATTCAATATTTGGTTGCAGGATATAATTATCTTACCTGAGGCTTTACTCTGATGAAATGAATGTCCAATCCCTGAATATTGGTCTTAAATTGAGGGAACTGATTGAAGAGTTTCTCTCTTTGAGCGAAGGGATATTTTTCAGCCCAGTAACTGATCCAGGAGTCCAACTGTTTGGTATTAAAGCCATATTGAAACCCAACACCTTCCAGCGGTGGAGTGAATGTACGATGATTTTTCAGGCGATATTTAAGATCTTTTATCATCTGAAAGTAACATATCGGTGTTTAAATCATCGAGGTTCACTGGTATAGTCACAATGAGTTTTAATCTCAAACTTAGGTTCATCATTCAGATAACCAGACAAAAAAACAGAAACAACAATTTCTCTGACTGATGACTCGGGGTGGGGACCGAAATGGTTTAGCAATCGAATTCATGGCAATCATCTTATTCGCCGTCGTGACACACATAGCTTCTACGTACTCCTTTCAAAAAGTACCCTACTTTGGTTTGTGGTGAATAAATATTTTTCTTTCTATTCGCGATGTGGATTGCTGCGGTAGGAGAGGAAGGCTGTAGAAAAGATGGATGGATTATGTGAAGGATGACATGCGTAAGAAAGGAGTGAGTGCCGTAATGACGGCTAATAGAGATGAATGGAAGAGATTGACATTATTTGCCAACCCCAAATAATGGGCAATGTTCAAGAGAATGATGATGATTTTAGATAATTATTACCTCTTCACCAAACTTGACTTGGAAAGGTCTGATGCTGTTGTCCTGTCTCCCCTTCAACTCTTTTGGTCCCCACCATTCTTCTGTACTTAGTACTGGTGGTTGGCCAGGGCTCCCTGATTTGTAAGTCATCCATACTGCAACTCCTGCAGTCAGGACTATTAAAGCAGTGATCAGTTTTGCCATCTGTAACCTGGAAAGAGCGTTTGATTATTGCAATCTGTTTGGAGCTGGTAGCTTATGGACGTAATTAATCGTCACCTGAGTCGATAATCGTCCACTGCTGGACATAGGTATACCCTACCCGAACGATCGTCACAACGACCGGTCCTGCGCCGCCCTCATCCAACGGGTGCCCGCTACCTATAGTTCTACCCTACCCGACAACGACCGGTCCTGCGCTGCCCTCAACCAACGGGTGCCCGCTACCTTCACCAGGTCGTCGGTCCACCTTGTCCTACCCTCGCTTCGCTTTTTGGTACGTGGTCGCCACTCGAAAAGTCTTCGGACTCATTGGATGTAATTATTTGGTTGAATATTGACTAGGGGTCAAGATATCTTAGTGATATCTTAGTGACATTCTTGTACCCTTTCCTGCTCCGAACGAGTCCCTTAACGGTATATTACCGTTGGCGCGCTCCATACAGACGAAGTCTGGTAATATTTTCAATACAAACCAATTAAAGACAATGAAATATTTCAGAAACAATCTAGAGACTAATCTCTATGTTTGTATGAATCCAGTTTTTCGTTAAAATATACAGTTTTATTACCGTTTATTTTGAAGTTAGAAAAATGTGCGTGCTCCATACAAACGAATTCTGGTTATATTTTCAATTCTAACCAATCAAAGTCAATCAAATTTTGCGGAAACAATCTAGAACCAAATCTCTATGCTTGTATGAAGTCAGATTTTCGTTAAATTTTAGTTTTAAAGTTACAGTGCCTTAAAGATTTCCATACAAATCTTCACTTCACTCATCAGCTTATTTTTCACAATATGACAGATTTTTATCAACACAAATTGTTTTTATTTCTAATACTTAGCAACAGTGAAAACGATTAAAGTCCAAAAAAAATATGACTTGCAAAAACAATATTTAAAAACGTAATCTTATCTTAAAATACTAAAAACATTAACCCAGTAAATATACATAGGTATTGTATTTACGTATTATGCAAAATTCAAACTCAAAGTCTTAAGTCACAAATTTTATTATGTAAGAAACTTTAAAACCACTTGGTCGGTTTCGAGCACCGAGGGTTCCGTACCACTACACAATATTAGGTATATAATTTATATTGTGTAATTTATTTACGGCAAATTTTGCTCTAGCGCGAGCCCGACTCACACTTGGCCAGTTTTTATTATCTGTCGTTTTACTATAGAGTTTAGACTAGAATTTCGCCAAGTTTGACGCTTGTATGTATTACGGATTTTACGATAGAGCAAAAACAAAAAACTTACACGTTTCTTGTATTACCTATATTGTATGCTACCCATAATTTTCAACTTTTTTTTTGTCGGTATTTTTGAGGATATCGGCGATAGTAACAAATATTCTGCGACAACCGGCTTTGCTTACTTATAACTGTTTAAAAGATTGACAGATGGGTGGATAAACAATTTAGTTGCATTAAGTATATACCACAACAACAACACACGGCCCTTTTAAGTGCAGATAGATGGACGGACAAAAAGCATAGCCCTAAGATAGATGGACGGACAAAAAGCATAGCCCTAAGATAGATGGACGGACAAAAAGCATAGCCCTAAGATAGATGGACGGACAAAAAGCATAGCCCTAAGATAGATGGACGGACAAAAAGCATAGCCCTAAGATAGATGGACGGACAAAAAGCATAGCCCTAAGATAGATGGACGGACAAAAAGCAAAGCATAACCCCCTCGGTCGTGAGCATATGCTCACGACTATATTTCCCGAGGGGGTGTCAGAGATGTTCTGAAACCACACAACATCCATGTTTTAATAGTAGTACCGAAACTGTCCAGTGTGACGGGGAGTGAGACTTACCGTTAAAAAAACGTCCACAACAATCACTACCGTAGCCCAAACTGACTGAACTCTGACTCTTATCAGCCGGTCGGTAACTGATATCATTGAGTTATTTAACCTCCAGATAATTGTTTATTTACATAGACTACGTAACCTAAAAGACATCCAATACATACTAAATATTTACTAACTCAATATTTTATGAAAAGATTCAGTCCTGTTTAACAGTTGCTTGAACCTCTGTGAATATAATATAGGTATTAGGGGAAAAATGTATTAAACTTAAAACCAATAAATGTAGGTAAATTAAAAATGAAAAATATTTAGAACTTATAAGTAACTTAACCTAAACTATGGTGCAGGTCTGGGCCGCGCGGGAGGGTAGCCAAGATGCTGGCAGCGTTTCCTCGCTGAACGGCTAAACTGATCCGTTGAGCGAGGAAAGCGCCAGCCCTTGGAACCCCGGTCGAGTCTACCAGGCGCTTTGCCAGATCTTTAAAAAGCGCCTGGGCGCCGGGACCCCACGGTCCAAGGGTTTCGACACCGAATGCTACGAATCTGTATTGGGTGCCGATACCCTTGTATTTCTCCTCTTTTGTCATTTTGGCAGATTCCGCCGCCGAGCCCACTCTTTTGCTCGTTCCCCGTGGATGAGACGGGGCCAGAGTGGCCACACAGGTGGTATCCCACACCAGCACCCGACCTCGATATAGGTATTTATAAAATAATGAGTTTCTAAAAATTCCCCTCTACTTTTTAGGAGTCTGTTAAGGTTAATTAGTTATCTACCTACATACCTACCTATATTAATTAAATAAAATTAACAAGTTTGCTTTGATATGCATTGTCAAAATACAATATTGCCGCACAAACGATATATTTGTTTTGTACTGTAGGATGACTGTAAGTAATATGAAATTACAGTAGATACACTAAAACTTTTTACTGATTTACTGATACAAAATGTGAATAAATTGTAGACCATACAAAAAAAGTTGCAGACAGAAAAAACGTAAAAAAAATCCAGGATATGTTTGAATATCATTTAAACACAGGGTCTCAGATTTTTGTTAAAATGTACAGTTTCAAAGTTACAGTGGCTCAAAGAAATACAAATCTAAAATTAATCCTAGCACTGAAATTGTAAATTTTAACGGAAATAAATCTGAAATCCACAGGAACAAAGATTAGTATCTATAGATCGTGTTTAAATTCGTGATTTATTGACTTTAAATGGTTAGTACTGAAAACATAACCCTCCTTTTGGGGCAGTCGGGTAAACTTAGGATCGAACTTCGTTTGTATGCATCTCTTACTCTTGCATTCTTCGTAGTTTTCTAGCGCATCTGCGAATCGTCATCAAAAGAAATTGAATTGTGTACACGCGATAAATCGGGTCGAGATAATTAAATCAGCGGTTCAGGGAATATAATTCGGAGCGTGCTGCATACTCTGTTCAGCGTTCTCTACGGTACTTTTACTGATTTTCCTAAAGCTATACATATGGTAGCGAGGCTGCGGGCGAGGAAAAAATTCACCAATAGCTCGCTGGCTCGATCTCTTCATAAGGAAATTGAAGCTATTCCATTGGTCGATTTTTCCTCACTCACCGCCTCGCTACCTTACACAGTTCTTTCTGATGGAAACTGAGTCAGTGAAAAGTGTAGGTGTTAGGCATTGACGTTAAATACTATAGACTCCAAGGCCGAGATTCAGAGACGATTGTTTTAGTCTTAGCTAAGTAGGGCGAAAATGTATGGATTTTGACATACGGAAGTTTGAACTATGACGTAAAAACCGTCTCTGTATCTCGGCCCAAGTCTCATACAAAATCTTAGCAAGTTGTTGTCCGAATCTAACACGTAACCCACACAAATCAAGTATGCATGCACGAATATGTTGTTTTTGGTTCATAAACTTAGTCGTATTTGGTATGATTACTGTCTGATACTAGAAAAAAAGAGCTATGGGGCGGCGCGCGCGCCTGAAACGACGCAAGCATAAAACAAACTTTATTTAATTGTAATTGTGCTATTTATGTAAGTTCAATTATGCTCTAATCAAAATTTATAAAAAATCTATCTCTTTTTTTTAAATCAAGCCTCTTGTTTCTAATATTCACCGTTTAGCACTTCCAAGCGTTTATCGATAAAGACGGAGGCTACTTTGGCTTGTTTTTCTATCGATAAAATGTGTCTTAATCGTGTTTTGGCTCTAATCAAAACTTCAATTATATGTTCAATTTACACATATCCGCAAATCATACTCCTACTGTTATTCACATAGCCTCTTAAACTTCTAGCATAACATAGCATATGCTCACGACTATATTCCCCGAGGGGGTAGTCAGAGATATTCTGAAACATCAGAACATCCACGTTTCACCAGTAGTACCGAAACTCACTAAAACTTATAAACTAATAATTTAATAATTTATTAGTAACTAAAAAGTTTCTGAGCAATTCTAACAAGTAAATAGAATATTTCGTAGCCTGTTGTATTTGACCGCTCGTTGGCCAGATGATCAAAGAATTTACTCCAGTTTAATTTGTCCTGTGCAACGCTTTTACTACCGCGCACTTTATCTGGAAGAAAGTTATACAATTATTACTTACTAGCTTTTTCATACGACTTCATCTGCGTTGACTTTAAATGAAACCGGTCAAGTGCGAGTCGGGCTACTCGCGCACCTAGAGTTCTGTACCACACCATCACATCATATTAACTTACAAAAAAAGATAAAATGGTCCTCATACAAGAAACTACTTTTTATCAACGTTTTTTTTTTTCACTCTATCGTAATAATGGTAAAACATACAAGCGTCAAACTTGATGTGATTATAGATCAAACTCTACAGTATGACAACACATAATAAAAATGGGCAAGTGTGAGTCGATGTCGTGCTAAAGGTCCCGGAGAAAACAAAACATTGTTGTAAGTTAATACGTTGTGGGGTGGTGTGGTACGGAAACCTCGGTGCGCGAGTAGCCCGACTCGCACTTCACCGGTTTTATTTATTAGCAAATAATAATAACACACATTCTGTGAAAATTTCAATTGTAGTAGACAGACGGACGGACGGACGGACAGCGTAGGCTTATGAATAGGATCCCGTTTTCTTCATTTGGGTACGGAACCCTAAAAAGATAATATTTGTGTGTCAAATCCGTTCTGCCGTTTATGTGTGATTGGATCACAAGCATCCAAACATCGTCATCAACTTCATAATAATCATCACAGCATAGGAATGATACATTTTAGCCACGGTTTAAACAGAAGAGACGTACGAATAGCGTTTTTATTGTCTTATAGGAGAATCGCGCCCGCGGCTCCAGGTGACGTCGCCTGGAGGCGCGGGCGTAATTCTCCAAACGAAGCTATGCTACGTACTATAAGGTTTATAATTGTGTTACTTTGACTATTCGCCACCGCCACACGTCTCTTCTGTATAAACCGCGCCTTAGATTGAAATAATGGACAGAATCAATCAGTTTTTAAGAATAAAAAGTAAAATTTTTACATTCACCTGCATGCCACAGCCTAAACTCTCCGATCGCAGTCAAAACACTTTCAGAAAAGACATTCGGCAGCTCAAAGGCCAGAAAATGTCCTCCATAATCCAAGGGTGTTGCGTTCAGTAAGTTTGGATACTTAGTTTTCAGTATGATGGGAGATTGGTATATAGATTCATACTTTGCTTGAATCGCCCAAGTCGGAACTGGAGATTGTATTCTGAAATATCGAGATTCAAAAATCGTCAGTCACGAACACAGACAAAGGCAGAGTCATAACCATATACTTAGTTCGACAACGGCGTAGTGGCACTTCGGTATTGGAAGTGAGTCTTTGGATGGTTGACCGTTTAGTGGTATTTCATCTCGAGCGTTTCCGTGCTTCGGAAGGCATGTTAAGCAGTTGGTCTCGTATAGTTCCGTCAGATGGCGTTGTAACTATTAAGGTTAAGCCAGGTCAGAGGCCTATTAAGGCGGCTTGAAAATTCTCTGAGAGCAAGTTGAACACTTACTTGCCTCAACCAACACGCACTGGGCCCGCGTGGTCGAGTAGGTATTGGTCCACTCTATCGCCCTTATTCTTGAGAGGCTTTGCTTTTGATATTATTGTTTCAATCTAATTATTTCGTTATAAATCAGTTGGGGTGTATGAGGTTTTGCGCTTATTCATTAACACATTGTATATGTATTGGTGACAATGAAACTCATAATCATATCTGATGAATTAGAAGCCTGGATATAGCCCGGTAGCTACCGGGGCAGGGATCCCGGCTTATAGCCGGCTTTTGGACTTTCCGGGCTTCGATAAAAGTTACAGATACTTTCATCGAAGATTCCAGAAAAACTGCGCCAGGAGGTGCATCGATCACCGAATCGGGATTCGAACCCGACCCTGCCGTGGCAGTCCGGCGTGGTAATCATTATACCAACCGAGTCGTCAACTTTCAACAAAGCTTCTCTATACATCATTTCAAATAAGGACGGAAAGATTTTCCGATTCCTATATAGCTTTCTGGCCACTACTGATTTGCAAATATAATTTATTTATCAGAAAGATATACTATCCGAATTATCTTGAACGTTACTAAAGCTTTTCTGAGAATAAGTGAGAGGAAGTTTTTCAAATCTCTGTTTCTGTAATTCAACATAGCCTCATAATTTCGTTGCTATTTGAAATGGAGTATAGGTGTTAGTGGGTCAAAATCTTGTAAGTGATGTTTCCTTTTCGATTGGACTACATTCGCTGGGCGCTTCGCTGTAGGATACTTACATACTACTTCCATATTATGTTAAAGTATTACTTACCGCTCAAGTCCCAAACTGATCTGCGTTAAATTTAGCGTCTCAGCATAAATCCTCATAGCCGTGGTCATGGAATTTGGAACCCAGTACATCATTAAGTTATCTATGAGAGGATCTGGTTTAAAGCTGCTCAGTCCACCATCAGGTAGGTCTCGGTTGCTAGGCATTGTTACTGTTGAGAACTTCTCCAAGACGTACGCGAGAAGTCCAGCAGGAGAATCTGATAAACCGACACCTGAGAGAGATAATGGAGAAATTTTATAGCTAAATTAGTTCATTCCGATGGCTCAGCGATCCAAAGGCCTTGGCCTCCGATGCCGATATGAGAGAGCGCGACTTTTCCCGATCCTGCGCAACCAGCAGTTGGCTTGAAGCTCACGTAGATGACGTCCACTTAGACAACATAGTGGACGTAGTTTGCGCTTGGCTGATAAAGCTGGCTGGCAAGAAGATTGACGCTTCGGTGAAAGGGTAAAATGTTGCCGGGAAACCCTTACACGCCAAAGAAGAAATTCTGAAGATGAAGAGTATGTGAAATTCGCATTGAACATGCGGGATGGACCAACGCTCATTCAAATTAACCTCGATTTAGTAGTAACTCAAAAGTTGCTGGTGTCCAAGTCTTTATTGGACTAACAAAATAATACCTACCTACCTACTTCATCATCGATGGGCCTTATTCCATCTAAGTAGATGTTTCCAAGCTATCAGAATGTTGGTGTCTCATCCAAGTGTCTGTATAAGCCAATTCGGGAGCAACAAGGCATGCCGCATTTGAGGCACTTGTGCTGTTTGTTGGTTAGTGCAGGCGCCTGTTCGTCCCTGTGTCTTGGGTTGTCCGACCGTGTGACAACCTTCCTTCACCCATCCCTATCACTTGCCGGGCATTCCCACTGCGAGTGGTAAATTTTAAAGGAGACCATGTCTCGCTTAGGACAGTGCTTAAAACGTAACATGGGTCTTATTAAGCCAACAATTAATTTCTCTTAAGTCGTAGGTATACTAACCAACAGTATCAGGTTTTGTGGCCTGTATATGCATATAGCCCGTTTCCTCCATCAGGAAGAAGAATACCTTAGACAATGGATACATGCGGTCAGCATAAGCTGGTTCTACTACGAGAGGCGGGTAAATTGCACCAAGGATTTGAATAAATACTGCGGCTGCAGATGGAACTACTGCGAAATTGGTATGATGACCAAGGATTTCCTGAAATGGTAAAATAAGTGTCAGTTAGACAAGGATTGTTTCTATTCGTTCTATGGTATTGTATGGTATAGATTCGAAGTGCGTAAAACTAATGAAAGATCGTCTAAAAAGATACCCTGTTTTGTAGGACAGTAATTAAGTAACCCCTTTACCCCGCACGCTTCGCCCAATCGACCTATTGGGACCGCTGGATTTTCACAACTGTATAGATACAAAAATCGGCCAAGAGCGTGTGCGACATGCCCATGTGGGGACTTGCCACAGATGTCCACACCCACAAGTTATAGCAACGAAGCTAACAGATGGAGCTACGGTCGCACTCGCAAATGTGTACGTTAGACAACTTCACGACGTCACTTACAAGGTCCAACTAAGATCTGTCGGACCACGGCCGGTCCCCAGGCTTCACACCTAGCCTGGCGGAAGATCTTCCCTTTTCACCGGAGGAACCTTCCACAATAGTTCCTCCACACCCATGATAGGGTGTCCTACGTGGAATTTCTCTTTTGGAGTATTATTATCTGTCTTTGTGCCATATTGTTTTAATAGGTACAGAAATGAGGGAGTAATCGAGGCGGAGCATAGACAGGCCTTCTTTGACTATGGAATCCCAAAACATTAAGGATTTTGATTCTGCAACGAGACTATTGGGAAATTCAAAGCCCATTAAATCCTGATACAAGATATCGTCGCCTTTCGTCCCAGAAAAATTTATATTGGAGTATTTTAACTAGCTCTTTACCTTAGGGAACAACGTAGCCATACATTTATTGATGAGATAGCCAAAGTCACCACCTTGAACGTAAAATCTTCTGTGACCAAGTCTGTGCATCAGATTCCTCAATATGACAGCGCTCTGAGCTGATCCCATACCAGGTCGAACAGCACCCTGGAAACCAGATACAACCACATACATAAACTCACGACCATAATCTCTTTCGGGGTGGTCAGAATCTCTGCTACAAATACCGACAACATTTTAGCAAGGCTCACTTTTAAAACATTGATGGTTTCACGATTTGGTGACTTTTTTTAGCACGTTGAAGGTTTCAGGATGGAATGACGTGATAGGTGGTGCAGGGGGCTAGCCTTTCGCCCACAAAAACTGCACAAGAAACCTTATACCGTAGTCGCCTCGTACGACACCCATGGTAAGAAATGGGGTAGTCCATTCTAAGCCAGAACCAAACAGCTACACCCACGCTAATCAAACAAAGCATCGTTGGTGCATTTTGGAGAGGTATGGACACTCAATCATGAAGGTTCGAGTTAAAATCCGCACGGACAACAATGCACCAATGAGTTTTCCTAACTTTTGTACGTAATACCGACTACTCTCAAACTGCATACGCTGGAGAAGAAATTCTGATGCGTATGTGAAGTCTACCAATCCGCATTGTGCACGCGGTGTGGATTGACGTGTACCTGAGCCTGAGGGTACGCCTGCAGTGGATCGTATATACAGGGTGTAACAAAACACCCTAGTAATACTTAAGGGGGTGCTTCAGACCATCAAACTGAACAACTTTCACTATGGAGCCAACATCGAAATCGCGAAAAAAAAAATTAATTCATAGACGTGAGCTTAAAATAATACGCTCACGCGACATACGCTCGAAAAATATAACCCTCCTTCTGGCGCAGTCGGGTAAAAAATATTAAGTGACAACATAATTATTATGATAAAGAAAACCTTTTTCATTAAGATTATTATTTTATTTACTTCGCAACCAAGTGAGTTTGCTTTCTGAAGCACGAAAACACCTTGTCGGAAATTTTCGTGCGAAAAAATTATAAACGTCATAATAATCTGACGGAGTATCGATCCCAAATCTTTTAACAATTTTATTAATACAGCTGCATCAAGGATAAATACCGTCACTTGATTAACAGAAAACAAAACAAAATATAGGAAACGAAACATTAGGTGCGGAATGATTAAAATTCGTTAGGATATCCGATAATAAGGTACCTAATGTAGATTATCAAATACACAGCATTATTTCCTTTGCGAAAATGTAGAAAATTCAGGGCACCAGTTAATAAAATTTAAAGTTTATTCTGAAACCCCAATTTGCTAAAGGTGTACTTCCGATGCCAGCGGCCGATGCGACTGAGGTGCGCGGCTGGTGGCCGACGGCCGATGCGACAATACTAGTTACTATGAAAACGCATGGCGCCGCTTCCGATGCCAGCGACTGACGCGTGCGTCAGACTCGCGCGGCAGATGCGATTGACATATGGAATATGACAGAACCATGCGTCAGACGCGCGCGTCAGTCGCATCAGCCGCTGGCATCGGAAGTGTAACTTTAAAGTGGCTGGCTAGGCTTTATGTAGAAAACAGGAAGCGGAAAAGATAATATTATTTCAATTCTTATTTAGGGTAAATTCTTCGGACAATGATGTTATAAATGTAAAGGAATTCAACGATAGCTGGAGTAAAATCGCGCCATACTAACGTCTGAACAAAATGTCTTATAGATAACTATATGACGTAATTTTTTGTGACTCCACTACCGTTTCAAAAGATTTAATCGCTGTGGAGAAGATTCAGCAAGAAACTCTACTCTTTCGGCAATATTTTCGATGGATAGGTACAGGTAACAAGTAATTTGCTCAGACCGTCAAACTGAACAACTTTCTCTATGGGACCAAAATTGAAATCGCGAAAAAAAATCTGCGATCCCATATAAAACTGAAAACCTACTCGAGCCAAATGTATAGCAGATTTTTTTTCGCGAATTCAATGTTGGTCCCATAGTGAACGTTGTTCAGTTTGATGGTCTGGTCATCTAAAAAAGTGTCAACATATTAAGATTAACAAAATAATTAAACATATCACGTGCTTATAAAATAAATGAAACATTTTTGATAAAATTTGCTATCTCGTACAAAACCGGAACCGGTACCTTATTGATCAAGCAAGTTCAATGTACACCGATCATGAACGTAATTGCCTCAATGCCATTCCCTTTTAGCATAATAATGCATGTAATTAATGACATTGATAAGGCTGCAGGAGATTAACTTAATTAATACAAGAATGGAATTTTTTTTTAGATGCGTAAGCATAAGCATCAAAATCGTCTTCTTATCGTATGGGCAGCAAGCCCTAAAGTCAGAGTTTTTGCAAACCGCCTCTCTGACGTGGTACCGTACCACCAGATATAGTAGCCGGGACAAACGGCTTAACGTGTCATCATCTTTTTTTTCAGACAATCAGGTGATTCAGACTACAAAGATTAAAATGCTCGTGTATAATTTTCAAAACAAGAACACAAATAGACCAAAAGTAAACCTAGGTCTAACTGACAACAAGCAAGGCCAAAATTGGGCTATAGGAGCTCAGAACCATCGCGATTGAAAAAATTTGAGTTCTCCCATCTTTGATAATGATACAATTACGGCATTTCCGTATGGTTTCAGTATAGAAATAATACCAGCCCATTTCATTCTGTAAGAGCTTTTGGAAGCGAAGAAAGATACCTCACTTATCACCACTCGATTCGTCAATTTTGAAACCTTTAATATGCTAAAAACGAACCTCGCAAGAAATTGCAATCTTGCAAAGATTTTAACGATTCTGGTAATGAGTTTGTGTACGCTACGGCTAAAGTTCTGAACTTACACATTATGCTTACAGTGCAACGAATTCATAGTATTACAACTTACATCAGAAAATCCGAATCCAGGTAAGCTGGGAACAATGAGTTCAACGGCGAAATTTCGGCTGTCACTTACAGCGGTGATCAAAGGAATGGCTTGATAGAACTCTCTGACTGACCCGGGCCATCCATGGAGCATGAGTAGAGGCACCACTTCTACTCCTGGTGGAACCTGAGGGTATACAAATTAATCTGATTTAGTTCCCTGTTAGTTATGATGCAGAAGTGTACTGCAAAAGTATGTTTAAACAGGCGCTTGTACATTTAGGTATAATCTGGTTGTAACGAAGGCTAGTGAATGCTCTAGTTTTCTTGTATGAATTGTCTTTCTAAACATCTCTAGGGTCTTATTCGTCAGGTCTTGAAACTGTCACTGCTGTCTTTGCAGTGTAACACAAAGTCAAAGAATACGCGTCAATTATAATTGCATCAACATTCGAAAGAAATTCAGGTACAGCTGGATTTGAACCTGAGACTAGGTAATCTAATCCAACGATCTAAATGTATCTCCGATTTAAAATTGTTCAGGTATGTACATATCTTTATAATAAATCGACTCTACCCATATCAATTGCTCCGTCACTCGCGTTTGACAGCTGCGATAAATACCTACGGCGCCGTTTATCTCATGATCATGAGGTACAGGCTATCGAGCGTTGACAATAGTTTAGTTTTCGTTCCTGAAGGGCAAAGTTCGAAGTTCGGAAAAGCATGCTAAATCGGGATGAGTGCGATATCTGTTACGGTAGTAACTATTGAATAACAAACTTTAACGTCATATCAACTTTAATAACATACCTGTGGACGAACCCTAATAAAATGAATATCCAATCCCTGGATTCTAGTCTTAAATTGTGGGTATATATTCAATAGGTCCTCCCTTTCGGCAAAAGGGTAACCATCAGCCCAATATTTCAACCAGCCGTACACAGTCTCACTGTTAAATCCGTAGCGAAAATTAGCTCCTTTCAAACCAGGAGTAAAATTGCGGTGGTTGTGTAGTCGATATCTTAGGTCTTGGATCATCTAGAAATACAAAGTTTATAATTAATATTAAAATCCTACCAAAAGACGATATCACTAGCTTACGCATTACCTAGTTAATTAACGACAGAGCGCCATATACTAATGAGTATTTCTAGCTTATGTAAGTATTACCGACTACTCTCAAACGCTAAAGAAAATCATCTTGTGGAAACCTGCATACGCTGAAGAAGAAATTCTGATGCGTATGCGAAGTCTACCAATCCGCATTGCGTGGTGGACTTACAAGCAAAACAGCCTCCATGAGGGTAGACCTGTGCTCTGCAGTGGGACATATATAGAGTGATGATGATGATGATGTTAACTTATGCAACAACCACTCTTTGTTGTTCCTGGAAGAGAATAGGACTACCCCGTATCAAGCGTGGATGTCGCAATAAGCGACTGAGAGACGGGCAGCATTTTGCAACATTGGCGTCCTCGGTCCTCGTGTCATCATCATCTCAAGCGATAGACGTCCACTGCTGGACATAGGCCTCCCCCAAGAATTGGCACGGCCACCGGTCCTGCGCTGCCCTCATCCAACGGGTTCCCGCCGCCTTCACCAGGTCGTCGGTCCACCTTGTGGGTGACTTACTCACGCTGCGCTGCTGGTCCGCGTATAGTGGCAGTAAAACCACAACAATTACCAAAGAAGAAAGTTCTTCTTTCTTCTTCAGTTAGGCGGTCAACCGTAAAACTTTTGCTAAAACCCTGAACAATGTATCCCAAATGGCCAATATGATAAGAATACGAGGACGATGATGATAATTGCTGATGATGACATTACGAAAATGTTTTATGATCTCCATCATCATCGACCTTATCCGTATCAACTGTAAGGGCACAGGCACAGACCTTCACGGTGACAGTGTATGTATTCATAAATGTAGTACTGGACAGCGCGGGACCGATAGGACCTATCGGTGTGTACTTGATATAAACTTAAATACGTTAGATACTATATGGAGTACTTCAGACCATGAAAATGAACAACTTTTGCTATGGGACTAACTGTGAAAGCGATGTTGGCTCCATCCATAGTGAAAGTTGTTCAGTTTGATATGTAAATAATTGAAATTTACACCCCGAATAGTTCATACAAGCGCAGGATAGGATATTTCTAGTTTTCGACGCGATAGCGTAGTAGAGCTTCGGTATTGGAAACGATCACCAAAGTTAAGCAACGCCAGGTCCGGTTAGTCTTTGGATGTGTGACCGTTTAGTGGTATTTCATCTCGAGAGTTTCCATGCTTCGGAAGGTGCGTTAAGCAGTTGGTCTCGGATGGTTCCGACAGATTGAGTTGTGGCCTAGGTGGCTTGAAAATTCTCTGACAGCAACTTGACCACTAATTTGCCTCCACCAACACGCACTGGACCTGCGTTATTCGTGAGAGGAGCCTTTGCCCTGCAGTGGGATTCTACATGATACAATTTACTTTTATACTGGGTGGAACGTAACGAGGGGCATTCCCTTTATGGGTGTATTCAGACAATGAAACTAAAGAACTTTCCCTGAGGAACATGGGTCGAAAAACAAAAATAAAATGTTGGACCTCCCATACAAAAGTGCGGATCAGCCGATCTATTTTCTATGAGAGGTCAACCATTTTTTTTCGGTTATCGACCCTTGTTCCTTAGGGAAAGTTGTTTAGTTTCATTGTTTGAATACACCCTTAAAAGAGCGTTCCTCGTTACGTTCCACCCAGTATATTTCTAGTAAATATCCATAGGTATTGAAAACTTATATTTCTTTAAACTCACCTCTTCCTTAAATTCAATTCTAAAAGGTCTTATGCTGGTATCTTTATGATTCTTCAGCTCATCTGGTCCCCACCATTCATCCGGGTCTAGATAAGGTATATCTTGGGTCTTACTATGACCAAGTGTTAGACACAATAAGGCATGGATAGATATTATGAGACATAGTTGTGACATTATCTGATGAAAAGATTATCAATAATTATTATCATTACTAGATCTAGAGGACGTAATGGAGATTTTTTAGACATTGGAAACTTATTGAATTACATCGGCAAAGTAACTCATAAATTCAATCTACAGAGTGTACAATTAAATGCCTTACAATTCTGGCTGCTTCAGACCATGAAACTGAACAACTTTCACTATGGAGCCAACATCGAAATCTCGAAAAAAACAGGACCCATAATAGGGTCTAGTCAGTGGCGGATTTGCAGTGCTGGCCGCCCTAGACCCCAAGTCATGTAGTACCAGCCGCCCCTTTCTCACCACCCATCATATAGACTACATAATAAATTTACTTTATTGCCAACTTTTATCGAAATCCATTCAGAAATTTAAATGATGTGCGCGAGCCTTTAGAATATTTAGCTACTTTGAGTTATTTCTTGTTATCATCAGTGAATTTTTGTCACTATTGGCCGCCCCTAATATCTGGCCGCCCTAGGCCCGGCCCTACTGGGCCTTAGGGCGATTCCGCAACTGGGTTTAGTTTTGACGTTTCTTATAGAACAACCGATTTTTTTTTGCCATTTCAATGTTGATTCCATAGTGAAAGTTGTGCAATTTGATGGTCTGAAGCATCCCGTTTAATATATAACACATTCAATTTTATATGCTGTCTTCTTCTTCTTCCTGCCCTTATCCCATTATTTGGGGTCGGCGCAATATGTCGTCTTCCTCCATTCATCTCTTTTAACCGTCATTTCAGCGCACACACCTTTTTTACACATGTCATCTTTCACACAATCCATCCATCTTTTCTTTGGTCGTCCTCTCTTCATGCAGCCATCCACATTCATATTTAACATTCGTCTTGTAATATGCCACTCATCTCTTCTCATCACATGTCCATACCAGGATAACCGATTACCGCGCAGCTTTTCATTCACAGGAGCCACTTTCAAACTTAAACTTAAAATATACTCATTCCTAATCTTGTCCATTCTAGTAACCCCACACATCATGCTGTACATGTAAAAATATACACACATACATAAAACTCACGACGACAAACCCTTCGGTGTGGTTAGCCCACCGAATAGCCCAAGCTTGCCAACTAAAGTAAAGGTTTCAGTTGCTGTACTTTTACGCGCTCCATACAAACGAAGTTTAATTATATTTTGAATATTAAAGTCAATGAAATTTTTTAAACACAATCTAGAAACTAATCTCTGTGCCTGTGGCTTCAGACTTTCGTCTCGCTCTGCAAAGAATATTTGAAAAGAATTCTGCCCGAAAGACATAACAATTGTGAGTTTAGATTTAAGAAAGTCTACAAAATAAAATAAACTAAAAACTTACCCAAAGTTTGTTCTACTTATTCAGTTTTAAATTAAATGCGATAAAATAATTGGAACAATTTAAACGTTAGCCCAGGCGCTTACTAACTTATTTAATGAACGAGGTGAAATAAATTGCCTTCGTTTCTTGTTTAGCTCCTTTTTTTTTCAAGTACTGCATGCTATTAATTACTAATTACTATAATTTGTGTTATCGAATGTTGTTAATATGGCTTGAAAGAAAAAGGTACCACATAATATACCTAAGACCTAAGACAACATCCAAAATGAACGTTTTGTACATTTCAAAATGAATTACTCGTATATAGTTTTAGTAGAAAAAAGTTATTAAACATTAGAATTTATTAAACAATATTTTATTCATAATTTTAAATCCTTCTAATACTTTTCACTGTTGTCCTCAAGATAATATAAATATAGGGTCCAACTTAATATGCTGACACTTTTTTAAGGGGGTGATCAGACCATGAAACTGAACTACTTTTTCTATGGGACCAACAATGAAATCGCGAATAAAAAATTCAGCTGTCCCATACATTTAGCTCAAGTAGGTTTGCAGTTTTGTATGGAAGAGCTGATTTTTTTTTCGCGCTTTATATGTTGGTGTCATAGAGAAAGTTGTTCAGTTTGACGGTCTGATCATCCCGTTAAAAAAGTGTCAAAGTGTATTAAGAAGGAACCTGTATACAGAGTAAAATTATTATCATTAGCATTCTTTTAAACTAAGAATCTACCCATTGAACTGAACAACTTTTATTATAGGAGCGAACCGACCGGAGCAAAAAAAATCCTCTGTTCCATACTAAACTGCAATGCCTACATTTCATTTTGCTTCTTTAACATTTTGACTAAAATATTCTTACAATGTTTAATAACTTTTTTCTACAAAGTTAGGTTTATAATTTATTTAAAAATTATTTAAACCCTAGATCTAAATCTGTCGTTTAGGTTAGCGAGTAGCGAAACGACGACATTGTTTGGTTTTTTTCGACCACAGCGCACGAGCCGAGCGAACGCAGCGAGCGTGCCTCGGCAGCGGGCGGCCAGTGCAAGAACCGAATTGCTACTGTTTAGACCACTCTATAGACTTATCGGTCAAAACAACTTTTGACAGATTTTTGCAGTCAGAAGTGGTTTTGACCGGTTAAAAGTTTAACCTCTCGTCTGTGGAATTTCCAGACACAAAAGATTTGTTATTGTCTTAGTCACGGATCCGTGACATCCACAGACGAAGGATTAAATATAGATAAAAGAATATCTCATTTTTCATCTTTAAGAGGATATGTGAAAAAAATAGGATTCTTCAAAGCATCAGATATCATGAAGTACTAACAGTAGGAGTATGATTTCAGGATATGTGTAAATTGAACATATTATTAAAATTTTGATTGCCACCAAAACACGATTAAGACAAATTTTCTCGATAGAAAAACAAGCCAAAGTAGCCTCCGTCTTTATCTATAAACGCTTGGAACTGCTAAACGGTGAATAATAGAAACACGAGACTTGATTTAAAAAATAGAGATTAATATTTTATAAATTTTGATTGCAGCAGAAATTAACTTACATAAATAGTAAAATCACAACTAAATAAAGTTTGTTTTGGCGCTTACGTCGTTTTATTTAGTCAGGCGCGCGCGCCGCCCCATCTCTTTCTCTCGCATCAGGCAGTAATATAAGCTATCACAATCTATTAAAAAGCTCAGTCGGCTGTGGCCTTTGCCCGCGTCAGACCTGCGTTCGCATGCCCAATTTCCGAATTACGATTCATTATCCAGCTTACGTGTAAATATTATAGTGTAATATATTAAATACAATCTAAAATAAATTCGAGGCCATAGCAGCTTCACATTTAAGAGAATATAATTCGGAGCGCGCTCCATACAAACGAAGTCTGGTGATATTTTCAATATTAACCAATTAAAGTCAATGAAATTTTTCAGAAAAAATCTAAAAACTAATCTCTATGCTTGTATGAAGTCAGATTTTCGTTAAAATGTATAGTTTTAAAGTTACAATACCTCAAAGATTTCCATACAAATCTTAAATTAATTCTAGCATTAAAACTGTATATTTTAACGAAAATCTGACTTCATACAAGCATAGAGATTAGTTTCTAGATTGTTTCTGCAAATTTTTCATTTACTGATTGGTTAGTATTGAAAATATCACCAGACTTCGTTTGTATGCAGCGCGCATTTACGCATTCGGAATAAACTTCTCTTAAGTATATTTCTCACTCAAATATGTATAGCAGTTTTTTTGGACTTCATAGACCAAGAGCTAGCTGTTATTATATTTGAGTCGTCGTAATTTTCGGTTTTACTATCTTGTTTTTCAATTTCTTCAAATAATTAAATTTATTTGTCATAATGGAATCTGGTTATAAACGTATTTATGAACCGTTGTCAGTATTTTTACCGAGTTGAAGGATTCTATTGCTCCGGAACATCTTGCCTGGTATGAGAGTTTGAAAACTCTGTGGCCCTTAATTGTATGGGTAGTCAGTATGGTGAGCCAGGCTGAAGGGCAGGGTAGGGAAGGCGAGTGGTCGCAGAGAGTTTCTTCTTCCAAGTTGTTTCTTTCTTGAGTGCTGGATCCGGAATGAATCTACGCCGATTTGGCGCCATTTTATATCATTTTCAAGCGACCACCCCTCCTTACCCCGCACTCTTGCCCTGAATACAAATCTCTTTATTTCTCATACAATCTTAATTTCTACGCTTACAAACCAATATAATTATATAGTTAAGATACTTATTTTCTTATTCTAAAAATAGCAGGTGCATCATCCGCCGGTGCATAACAGAGTCCAGAACGAAAAGGAAAGGTACAATATTTATATGACCCCGGCCCCCGCTTCCTCATAACACAGGTTCCGGACGCCGGGGCCCCCCTCACTCGCCTGTATGCGCTGACAGAGATGGAGCGTTCTGTCTCTTTCTAACAATTATTTCTAATAGGATTCTACCCCTTCTAATGAGGTAGTGAAGCTTATTGGCATAACTTCTAATTGGAATTTATAAGTTCTAACTCGATTCTAATTGTTTTATTTACTTGTGCTATGCGTTAATTTTATTAGGGAAGTGTACCTAATCTAATCTGGGGTAGAAATCACTAGAGAAATGAAATAAGAATCATATTAGAACTATTTACATAACTTATGTGCTAAGCCCTAATTCTAATAAGAAAATTTTATTTATTGAAATGAACACTTAACCTAAACTTATCCTACTAGTATAAAAGGGTATATAAAACGAAATAAACAAAGTAATGTAAAAAACTATGTACAAAGGTAGTCAATTCAGGTTCTGTCGTGCACATTTCTCCCGCCGTCGCAGCTCTGCGATCCAACCTGTAGCACGACGATCCTCTTGGTCGGTCTCCGGAGGACATGCCCGTTGCTGGTTACGACGTCCACGATCCTCACCTCGCCCTCTCGCCCTGGGTAGACCGCGACGATCCTTCCTGTCGGCCATGTGTTGCGGGGCAGGGTGGGGTCGCAGACGAGTACCAGGTCGCCGATAGCGTGCGCTGGTCGTGTGAGGCTCCCGCCGGTGTTGGAGTAGAGGCTGGTACTCTTTGACCTGGCTCCAGAAGACGTCCGCCATCGTTGAGCGCGCTGCGCTTGCGCGCGGTGAGGTCGTTTGGGTCCCAACAGGATGTGGTTGGGTGTAAGCGCCTCCGGTTCTTCTGGGGGAGTTGACGGTGTTCTCCGCCTCGGCGAGCAGGGTGAGCAGTGTCTCGTCGCTAGGGTACTGCTCGTGGAGTTTGACGCGCAGTGCCTCCTTCACGGTGCGTACCATGCACTCCCACGCGCTGTCCATGAAGGGGGAGGCCGGGGGTACGTAGCGGCAGGTGATGCGCCGCGCCGTCGCCTCCTCGCTGACCCCCACCAGCGCGGCCTTGGCGAGCTCCTTCTCCGCAGCCTTGAAGCACGTCGCGTTGTCACTCCATAGCTCCTTAGGCACTGCTCTTCGTGCCACGAACCTCCTCAGGTCGCCGGTCGCCGAAGACGTAGGCTTCGCTCTTCGTATCTTGCATAGTTGACAGTGTTTGATGACGTTCACGCACCGTCGGTCGTATCTTCAGTACCCATAGTCGCTGCTGTAGCTCATTCACGACGGTTTCGATACCGCCATGTAGTCGCTCGTGTACGTGTTGTATGTACAGTCGCGTGAAGTAGTGTTTCCCGTCGAGTACGGTCGGGCTCGCAGTGTCTTCAACGATGTCAGGTGCTACGTGGATTCTTCCTTTGAGCCATCTTTGCCGACGACCACTGATAGCGCCGACAGCTTGTCTCCCGGCTGAGGCGCCGCGCCGCTCCTTACTCGACGTAAATCTTCGGAAAGACAATCTTCTTGTACAGGTTTCCACCATAGTTTCTCAGCGCGAATGAGATAGTGCGTTTCGATACCGATGGTGTTGCTATCTCATTTCTTCACGTACGGTGTCTCGTTCTTGCGTGTTTTCTTATCAATCTTTGAATCAGAGTCGTTTTTATTGTTTTCTTTCGTTCGTTTGCGCTTCGTAGCCAATACTGTTTCATTTTTCTTCTTTCGACATAAATTGACAAACTGTAGCATGCGCACCGTAGCTCGTAGCAAAAGTGGGAACGACGAAAATCGCTCGATTCGAGGTAGGTGAACGTGGTCAGGTCGCTGGTGGGTGACGTGACAAGTCCCCTCTCTTCTCCTGTCTTCGGTGCTTCTGTCTTCGTCTCTTGTGGCCATTCTCGTTCGTGGTTTCGTAGGAAGCTCGGCCCGATGTACCATCGGACCTCGCTCCCGCCGATAGAGACCGTGGCGCCGCCCGAGTTGGCGGAAAACTGCTGTACTACTGAATTTGTATTGGACACCCATCCGCATAGCTCGAAGCCGGCTTGCCGATGAATGTAGTCGACTGATTTCGATACTTCTTTGACTTCTTTTTCGGTCGGAAAACTTGTTATGTTGTCGTCCATGTAGTGGTTCTTTTCAATGGCTCGCGCGGCTGCAGGATACTTTTCTTTGAAGTCTGAAGCATTTCTATTCTTCACGTATAGCGCGGTGCATGGTGATGACGAAATCGCATTACAACTCCTGGCAAAGATTGCAGCAAGTCTGGACCGCAGAGTAGCATATCGTTCAGGCTGCGTCCGGCTGTCTTCGCTGTGGCGTTGTGAACTACTCTTATCTTCGGTTTCGCGGGGTTAATGACCGCGAAGTGGGGTAGGTACCATGTTTTATTTGGCACCGGCGGTGTGGTAACTTCCTCGGCGTAGCCCAAAGTGAAGAGGGTTTGCATTCTTTCTTCATATTTCTTTTTCAGGTCTTCATCTCGGTCTAGTTTCTTCTCTAGGTTGTGCAGCCGTTTGAGTGAGTTTTTGTAGTTGTTCGGAATCTTCATGTCGTCTTCTTTCCATATAAGTATTATTTGAAGCGTCTGTCGGGCAGGCGGTGACTGGTTTCATTCAATATCTTCAATGCGCGCTGCTCAGAGTCACTATTCTGTACTCGTTTTTCTATCCGGATTGATTCAAACTCGAAATAATTCTTCATCATCTTCTTTCGTGTATAGTTATTGAAATTATGTATTTTCATTAATAACGCCAAATAATATTATACAGGGTGTAAGGAAAAGTATCATTTTACTATGGGAGCAAACCGTTATGGGAGTTACAACTCTTTGCGTTCTACCTATCTATCTCAAGAACGGTTAACTATTATAAATGACCAAATTTGAAGAAAATTTAAAGTTCTACAATTTTTTTTAAAACTTCAAAGGTCATTTAGAGCATAGAAAAGAAGATATTTCCTAAAGACCTGTTTTTGGACATTTTACCTTGAATCTTTTGACCTGCATAAACGAGATTTTATGTGACATTTGACCTAACATATTGGATGTCATAACGATGATTTAAAGAAGTTTGTAGCTTATTATCTCTCAATCCGAGGTTGACCCTTTTTTTCACCTAATTTTCCTGGGGTACTAGGAGAAACAGTGATAATGAAAAACAAAACGGAACAAAACATTAAATTTGAAACGTAGGCAGGAACATACCAGAAGTGTGAGGGAAAAGAAAAGGTAAATAATTTTCCAGCACTCTGTGACCTAAACCTGCATATACGTTTAGCACCCTTGCTTGTGCTCGGGTGCTAACTTCACGCTGTGCAATAATGAACTACTTAAGTCACACTTATCGTAATGTACTAATGTAAATAAATGTTGATTTTAGGTCGTAAGATAAATATTATTAGTGATTTTGTAAATAAATGTTGATTTACCATTTTAAAATTCATTCATAACCTGTTATAATATCCTGCATCATCCTCATCCTTCAATGCTATGCCATGCATCTGAG
The DNA here is from genome assembly GCA_963924505.1 of Agonopterix alstromeriana. Classification (NCBI taxonomy): domain Eukaryota; kingdom Metazoa; phylum Arthropoda; class Insecta; order Lepidoptera; family Depressariidae; genus Agonopterix; species Agonopterix alstromeriana. The sequence goes on from OZ004684.1 coordinate 3,459,524, forward strand.
GGATGCGAGGTATTTTAGAATTACCTATGGATTTTCAAAATAGGTTTATGAGTGTTATACAACTTCTCAACCTGAAAGTTCTTGTGGTATCGAGAATAACTGAGATTATTGCAGTATTACGAAACTTATTTTTTCACGTTCTTCTTACATTTTTGTTGACGGCGTAAAATAACTTCCAGGTTTCATCTAGATAGTCGGTATGTTTTGACCATAGAATGTTTTGACTTGTATTATATCAATTACAAGTACAAAATAAGAAGTTGAATTGATTTGATTACGGGACCTAAAGACGTAAAGCCTAACCAAGAACCGAACCGAAGACCAACAGGTAGCTCTCGTACTATAAAGTAAAACAAAATCCTGTAATGATAGTTTTTTTCCTTCTAGATAGGTACAGTGATTTTCGGTATGATATTAATGAGTTTTAAGTTTTTTAAGTGAAATCAATTAAAGAGTATCGTTAGTTAGGTATTGTTTCTATCTATAAATTGGTTGTCCGTAATTTATACTGTAACAAATTAATAATTGATCAAGGAGGATAAATAGAACGATTCTTAATTATAATATATTGTGTTTTTTTCATACGACAAAAGGTACTAATAATATATTAACAGCGAAGCGTCTTCTACGCATTTTGAGTGATTTGATTTTCGCGGGCTAGTGCGCGACGATGTTCGGTAGCGGGGCGCGGGGCGCTTGCTGCGCTAAGCCACGCCCATTTCGCTTCAATTATTTTTCGACATAGGCCCTTAAACAGCTGCTTTATATTCTTAATGACTTTTTTATTTGATGACAAATTGTCAAAAAAACATAATAACAATTCCTTTACTCTATAATATGTCTATCAATCCAACTTTTATAAGAGAACACTTTAGTGAACACTGTAGGAATACCCATTTCGTTGCAAGGTTCAGGCCCAAAGCTTATAATACCAACAGCTTCGTATACACCACCGTAATTTATACTCATTAGGGGTCCACCAGAGTCTCCGTCACAGGTACTGGAACCTTGACCACCAGCGCAAATTTGTGTGTCAAACACATTCCAGAAACGCCTACAACTCTGGAAGAAAAAGTTATGTTTTAAGACAACTCCTACCATGCTACGCACATACTGAATTCCGAATCAGAATAGGATTTCGTATAGATTTCCCCATTCAGAAATCCGAACGGAATTTCAACAGCATACTAAATCGTAATTCCGTCCGGAATAATTCCGCATTGTATGTGGCAGGCCTTAAGTAGGTAATGAAGTATTGGCTTTGTGCGAAGTGGGTGAAGAATATCAAGGAACACCATTGACCGACAGTGGGACGACACAGGTTAATTAAAAAATTCCTCAATGAAAATGTAGCACAATCTTAATTTAATAAGACAACAGATTCATCATCATTATCTCAGTCGATGGACGTCCACTGCTGGACATAGGCCTCCCACCAAGGATCGCCACAACGCCTAGTCCTTCGCTGCCCTAATCCAACAGGCTCCAGCCGCCTTTACCAGATCGTCGGTCCAACCCACGCTGCGATTTCCGGTACGCGGTTGCCACTCAAGAACTAGCTCCATCGGTCATCGAATCTGCCAGTAAATAAGCCCCGCTCCACTTTAGTTTAGCAATTATTTGGGCTATATTGGCTACTCTGGTTCTTCTGCGAATCTCTTCATTCCTGATTCGATCTCGCGTCTCTAAACATGAGAAGAGAGTATAAGCACTAACCTTGTCACGCACATAAGGAAGTTTTGCGTGTTGTTTCAACGGATCGAAATGGTTTTTGTAGCCTGAACTAATTAGTTGTTGGTACACGACGCCCCACCCAGCTGCGTAAAGATTGTTGTTGCGAGTATAGTTTTGTGTTAAATCCGAAGTTGGTAGGCATATTGGTCTGATGTAATCTGCAAATGATTAGTAAGCTTTGAAAAGACACAAAATTTCTACACAATAAAAAACTTTAAGGCCTATGGCAAAAGGTAGGGTGACGTCGTCTGCTATGCAGTTCCGGAACCGTGGGCTCAGGCAGTGCTGTTTTTCAGTCATCACCTGAGATGATATGTGGGAGACGCACTTTGACTATTTAAATGTGGACTGGTTACGCGTGTAATTCTACTAACAAACATTTCTGCCACTTTTTGAAGGGAGCGAGGTAACATGAAATCCGCAACTTTGGATTTTATTTCCCATAACTTTAGATTCTAATTTTGAAGTTAAAAATCATGAAAAGTAGTCTCGTGTGAACCCCAAACGTTCTAAGTTCGAAGTTATTATTTCGCAATTATAGGCTGTTTCGTTTAGTGATAAGATGTAAAATTTAATGTAAATTCACAAGATCAATCGTGCTTATACCGTGGCAGAGGGGAAATGCAACCACAAGGCTAGTCCTTATAATAATTAGTCAAAGTAGATGCAGCAGGTTATATGAATTATTTCTGAAGCAAGCTGCAGAAGGAATAATTTCTCTGCCTGTTCTTCCATTTAGACCTCGTCACGGATTACTAGTTTACTTCGTAACAGATACATCACTTCCTGAGAAAACGAAAAATTCTAGCTCTTTAATTACCTACTGCCAGACGGTACGCGCAAAAATGTAATTAATAGGGCAAGGTGGAGAGAACAGACGCAGAAGGCTGAACCCTCTACCATATGGGATTAAAAAGCCAGGAAGAGAGAGAAGTGAGAGATGTTACATAGTAACCCTTACCAGTAAATTGCACCATCCATGCGAGCCTCACGAGAGCGATATCATTCCCCTTATGATTAGATCTGATGAATCCACCATGCACAATAATGCTTTGTATAGGAACACTGATTGCTCCCATAGTGCATTCTCTTCTCCGGTTTTTTAGGACACAATCAGGTTGGTTAATGTGGTTGCTTGTGTCGTATTCGCCAAGACGAACTCTCTGACTGTAATTAATAAAATAAAGGGTGTAAACGTATTGTGAAATCTATCGATCTACATTGGGCACGCATGGTGGACTGGTGTCTATAACCCTCCCTGCGGGTAGGCCTGTGCAATGCAATGGGAATATAGGCTGATTAAGATATCCGGTCACATTATTTGTGCACCAAACGACGATGAAGTCACATCCGGTGTAAAAAAAGCAGCACTAGAAATAATAACTATAACTATGATTACTAACAATACTAATCTGCTCCGTACCTAATGCCTAAACTTCGGCGGCTGTAACTCCTAAACCAACTGGAGTTATGCAGGCAGACCTGGTCCATCCCCATCACAGAGATGCTCTACACCCTATGAATCCTGAATCAGCCTTGCAGCTGATGGTTACCATAATTCCTCTTATGTCTTATACTAAAACTTACGGAGCTTGTTTCTCCATGCAATGCGCTGCAGTGAGCACGTATCTACTGCTGATAAGAGATCCACCGCATAACATCTGGACTGAGTTGTGCACATAGTATTCCAAGAGTGCTAGCCATGGATATTGTTTTAGCAACGATGTTTCTCCACCTGAAAGAGTTTTGTTAGTCTAACGGCTGCTCCAATAAAGCAATGAATCCGCAACTTTACTCTTTTTACACTAGTAGTGCGATTTTTGAAACTCATACGTTGAACTCAGCGCAGTTGAAAATGTCAATATTACTATGGAGATATGCATGCTGCTGACTTGACTTTCGAAAATCACAATCCAGGAGTGCGATTTTTGAAAGACAAATCATCAGTAGAAAGATGCATATCTCCATAGTAATTTTGACATTTTCAACTGCTGAGTTCAACGTATGAGTTTCAAAAATCGCACTCCTGGTGTAAAATGAGTAAAGTGGCGGATTCATTGCTTTATTGGAGCAGCTGGTATCCTAAAGTATAATTCAGATTTAGTTAATTATTGACGCATAGGTATAGCATACTATTTTATTGCAAAAACAAAATGCAGTTGATTACAAAACCATTTACAGTGTTTTCATCAAAAATACATTGATTCTATTTTAGTGGGGGCAAAGAGATATACCTAATAGAGTGAGCCATACCAATTGTAAAGTGTCCACTTTTTTTGACTTTTAGGTTTGAGTGTGAGGTATCAAGTAGTACGGACAAAAGGCACCAAGTGACATATGGCCTTATGTTTACGGTCACTTTTCACACACACTAGCTAAAACAAAAGTGGACAGCCGCATAAAGAAATATCTATAGTTCCATCTCCTTCTACTATTAAAGGTACGTCATAAGACAAAAGAGACTAACTACAATCGTAAATTTATGCGGACTCTATGGAGATCCTTCCTCTGAGAGTGGGGGACAACGATAACATATTTTCCCGTTGGCCCCCAGTGGGGGACATGCGGGGTACAGCGAGAATTTCATCCCGTTGCCCTCCACCACTAGGGCCGAAACCGTGGGGGATTTCAGGAATAACCCAAGAACAACAGTGAGTTTGATATGCTGGCACTTACCTGCAATAAAATTTGACCTGGTAGCGTCGATGCCACAGCACCCCGATTGAGGGTCAGGAGGTCTAGGAGAACTGCAAACTGTAAATTAAAAACAGTGTTTTTACCCGACTGCCCCTTTTAATATGGCGTCGGCGTATCACATAAAATAAGGGCAATAAATAATTTTCTTGTTACCAATTTGGTCAGTATATGTACGTTTACGTCATCCTCTTCCAACTTTTCCATTCACGCTTGCTTTATAAATTACACACCGTAATTGCACTTAAACGAATTTCTGTTCTGCTCTCAACCATTCTTTCCTTATGACCAAATTAACCATCTCAACATACCTACGATACCTTTCTCGATCTTCATCACTACATCCTCTTTCAGACCACTAACGTTCAATCGAATCAAATTCAACAAAGTCTGATGAAGACGTAGTAGTTGTAATATATTCTGCTCTGTTTTTATTTTCATTTTTATTATTTTTATTTGTAATTTTTTTTGTATTATTTGTTTTTGTGTCCTGTGTCCTTTATGTATTGCGTACTTTGACTAATTATTATAAGGATTAGCCTTGCGGTAGCATTTCCCCTCTGCCACGGTATAAGCACAATTGATCTTGAGCATTTGCATTCAATTTTACACCTTATCACTAAACGAGACAGCCTATAATTGCGAAATAATAACTTCGAACTTAGAACGTTTGGGGTTCACACGAGACTACTTTTCATGATTTTTAACATTCAAAATTAGAATCTAAAGTTATGGGGAATAAAATCCAAAGTTGCGGATTTCATGTTACCTCGCCCCCCGCAAAAAGTGGCAGAAATGTTTGTTAGTAGAATTACACGCGTAACCAGTCCACATATAAATAATCAAAGATTGCGTAGAAAAATTGTGTATTATACGAGTAGTGTAACTTCCCCTTTACGTAATGGTTTTGTCTACCTATATTTGTAGTGAATGTTTTGCCCACCTGTAACTGGGTTATGCATCAGACCAATAAGTACCTAACTGGCGATGTAAAATTGTTTGTTGTAATAATTTGTTGTTACTAACCATAGTTGCACCATAGTTGGTGAGCCCAATAAAGAAATTTAAATAGTTACTTACTGTCCGCTTTGCTATACATAATATCTGCATGTGTATATGAAATACTCAAGAATATAAAAAACGCACACAGTTTCATTGTATAATATTCTTAACACACTGGCATTGCACATAAACTGTCTGTATATTTATAAACTACGTTTATTGGTTCTTAGAAAATTATTATACTAGGTACTTATTAATATTTTGTTTATGTTAAATAATATTTACCTATACAACGTGTTACTGAATTAACGCAAAACTAGAAAGTAGTTTGTTTAGAATCGAGAGCGGAATCGAATTATCATGTTTTCAACATAAGAATTTTTTTCAAAATATTAAATAATTTGTTTGTACTATTTAAAATTTTCTGTACTTAATCTCAACCCACCGCATGGGCACACTCACCCTACTTACTACCAAAACAAGATTCTTAAAATGTATAAGCATGCTGGCGCTTTCATTCATTGCTGAAATGATAACAAATCATTTTTGCCTCAAAACTTAAAATGAGAATAACTTTAAATTTTAACTATAGAAATAACGAAATTCTGTTGTCCCATACATTTAGCTCGAGAAGATTTGTAGTTTAGTATGGAACATTCTTTTTTTTTCGCGATTTCGATATTGGTCCCATAGTGAAAGCTGTTCAGTTTGATGGTCTAAACTACCCCCTTCAATGTTTAATTGTATTTTTGTAACACCTTGTATACGTCCCACTGCAGGGCATAGGCCTACCCTCAGGGAGGGTATATGGGCGTCAGTCCATCTCGTATGCCCAATGCGAATTGGTAGTCTTCACTTACGCATTAGAATTTCTTCTACAACGTACGCAACCTCACGATTTTTTCCATCATAAGTTAGGATTCAAACCTGGACCTCAAGATTGAGTTTCCATAGCTCTCCGCAACGCGTCACGTAAATCTAGTTATTAATAGAAGTCATACCGTATCATTCTTATGTTGGGTATGCATCTATTTAGATGCATGACAGTGTATCAGCCAAGTTCTTAACGAAAGAAAAGGATGCCGTGACCGTGTGTTGTATTTTGTATTATTACACAATCCATTTCGAGCTATTTTTGTCCCCTTCCAGATGGAATCTATTCAAATTGCCTTGGTTTGATAATAGCCTTTTCTTATAGCTGTCTTCTGCTTGCAATCAATGGAAGTCGGCTATTTATTTTTACTTCTTTGTTTTTTTTCCATCCTGTGTCATCCGACTTCTGGGCAAAGACCTCCCCTTTAATCCTCCAAATATCTCTACTCTGAACAAGTTCTGACCACTTGTCATCCAAATCATCCAGATCATCCCGCCACCTCTTTCGGGGCATCCTGGACGTCGACGACCATTTATGGAGTACAGAGCGGAACAATTTGTGCCCACCTCTCCAGGTGCATTCGAAAGACATGGCCGACCCACTCCCAGTTTAATCTAGCTGTTTTTTTTTCTAACGTCGGTGATTTGTTGACACCATCTTATTTTTTCTACCTATCATTTTTGATTAAATTGGGTGTTGGTTTCAAACCACATCTTCCGGGGTTCGCTGAACTTGAATAGTATTAATGGTCACCGCTTAGTTAACAGGAGTCACAGTGCTGGGAATGTGGATAGTTGAGCAGGGCCTATGCCCGACCAATTATTCGCTCAAATCAAAAAACGTCTAGAGGCACACATGGAGGCCTTTACCCCGCAGTGAGTGGATTCAGGCTTTGGATGACGATGAAGAAGTGAAAACTGTTCGAACTACTTGAATTTTCCCAGATTCCTCCTACCTTGGCGCCTATTTTTACATTCTGCGTGCGGTGGGATTGCTTTATCGGTAATATCCTAACCTAACCTAACCTACGTATTTCCAGGAAGAACATCTAAAACATCATACGTAATTATAAACATGTTTTGATAATAATACTACGAATTGATATCGCTACGAGTATCTCTATCTCTAAATAGTATAAAACAAAGTCGTTATCCGCTTCTGCCCTCATCATTTATGTTTCTACGCTTACATCTTCTTAACCACGCAACGGATTTTGATACGGTTTTTACTGTCATTTGGGATATTTCTTCAGGAAGGTGTGAATGTGTGAGGATGTGAATGATATACTTACCCAACATCGAAATCATGAAAAAAAATCTGCTGTGCCATACATTTGGCTCGAGTAGGTTTGCTGTTTTGTATGGAAGAGCAGATTTTTTTTTTGCGATTTCTATGTTGGTTCCATAGAGAATGTTGTTCAGTTTGACGGTCTAATCATCCCCTTAAAAAGTGTCAGCATATTAAGAAGGACCCTGTACAGGGTTCATATTAATATTCTGACAGTTTTTTAAGAAGATGACCGGACCATCACACTAAACAACTTTCACTATGGGACCAACATCGAAATCGCAAAAAAAAATCTGCTGTCAGAACATCTGGCAGCAGTTTTGTATAGAACATCCGATTTTTTTTCGCGATTCCGATGTTGGTGCCATAGAGAAAGTTGTTCAGTTTGGCCGTCTGATCATCCCCTTAAAAAGTGTCAGCATATTAAGTTGGGCCCTATATTGCTATTCTGTCACAGAATGTAACAAGACATCCTAGTACCTACCTACCCTAGTGCAAGCGCTATTCTCTTAAAACTGTAAAAAATAAGCCTCCAGTTTAAAGGCTGCTAATGTCAATATGTGTGTGTAATTTGTATTTAATCATATTAAGGTGTGTTCTTCTTATCGTGTGGGCAGCAAGCCCTGGTGTCAGAGTTTTTTCAGACCGCCTTACGGCCTCTGACGTGGTTTTTATGTAACGACTACTACCACCAGAGATAACAGCCGGGACCAACGGCTCAACGTGCCATCCAAAGCACGGAGTCATCTTTCTTTTCGAACAATCAGGTGATTCAGCCTGCAATGTCCTAACTTACTGGGGAAAACCGCACAAAGTGACATATCACTAGGTGTCCCCCATGGAAATCGAACTCACGAGCTCTGTGTCAACAGCCCAATGCTCTTGAGCACGGTGAGTTGAATTTACAATAAATTTTGAAGAGTATTGGTTGGAGAATTATGAAATAATTAAAAATAACAGCTAAAGAAGGTATTTTATTTAAAATAATAATGTAAATAAACATAATGTCATGGTTTTGTTTTATAACAATAATAACACAACAAAAGCCAAGATTGAACATCAACAAACATTAAGTAAGCAATAATTACTTCTTGAACTGAACAAAATTTTCGGATGTTTATATCAAATCAAATCAAATCAAATCAAATCAAATATATTTATTATAATTGGCAATGTGGTATTTCCTTCTTGGGGTTACGACAATCTGGGGCTCTTCCATAGAAAAAGCACGATCAATATGGGACGCCGTTTGCCACATTCGATCCGAAAGGAAATTCGAAGAATGCTGGCGCGGCGGTGGCGTCCCATACAAATCGTGCTTTTTGTATAGACAAACTATCGGTCCCCGTAGCTCGCTGGCGATCAAAGTGTTGTAACGTTACCCTTATTCTGCAATGCATCGAATTTTGGTACCTTTCATATAAATTAAATTTGGTCCAATGCAAGGTGCTTCAAAATTTCCTAGACCTTGTTCTGTGCTTGAGAATTTTAAGTGGACTTAATGCCAAAAATTATCATTTCACAGGAATTAAATAAAAACATAATTATTATAACAATGTTAACATCTATTGTAGCATTTCCAATTTCCTTACGCTACAATGTGACTATCAATCCAATTTCTGTAAGAGAACACTTTAGTGAACACTGTGGGAACACCCCTTTGATTGCAAAGATCAGGCCCATTGCTGACAATACCCACGGCTTCGTAAACACCGTAATTTTTACTCATTAGGGGTCCGCCAGAATCTCCGTTGCAGGCACTGGCACCTTGACCACCGGCGCAAATTTGCGAGTCCCACACAAACAAGGTTCGCCTGCAAATCTGGAAGATAATGCTATGTTTTAAGACATATCAGCAGCAGAGCAGAGTCTGAGAAGGGGAGGTATCATGGTTTAGGCGAGGGCTACGAATTCCTTACCTTCGCTGTCGAGACCTTAGGCTGTCGGGGTTCCGCAGTGAAACTTTTTATAAACTGCCTGCTGATGTGCCTGGTGGAGGCCACAGGAACAGGAGGGCTGCCAGCTATTTTGTCCAAAGTGTAAGCTTTTCAAATGGCCAAAGGCAATGCGGCCAGGCTCCTAGGTACTCTGCCTCGATTGGGTGCTTTGGAGAATATTTTTTATTTATAACTACGAGTAGAGTGCCTGCGACTTCGTACGCGCAGACAAACAGAGAAAGAGTACTAAAGAAACACAAACCTGGTTAGGAACATAAGAAAGTGCTGCATGACGTTTCTTCGAATCCACATAGTCTAAATGTCTACCAGAACCAATAATTTGTTGGTACACGACGCCCCATCCTGCTGCGTAAAGGTTGTAGTTGCGAGGATAGTGTCTTGTTAAGTCTGAGGTTGGTAGGCAGATTGGTCTGATGTGAACTGCAAATTATTAGTGAATTACTTAAAGAAAATTACTTACAAGACAACATACAATTATAACAAATAGAACAGACGAACAGAATTACTGGCAATAGGACAGGGACTCAGCTAAGCTGCCTACAGTTAGTGCAACTGACAATAAGCAGCACTGCTCTTCAGCCTGGCCCTTCTTCCAAGAGATGTTGTGTTGGAGTGTGATGAGGTATATGTGTGGGATGATAACCAAGACTACGAAGTGTGAGAGTTAAGTGTGTGAGCAGCTGAGCACTTTGTCTACACCTAATATTTCTCAAGATGTTATGTCTGGACAAAGCAGTTAAAGTAAACTTTATTGAAAGTGTCTCTGTCTGTTTTTGTACTTATAACTTGTCCAGAGGCTTGAACCAACTATCGCGTACTCATATTTTCGTAAGTTAGATTCTAAGCGTCGATACATCACGTCCAATGTTGTTGTTGACTTTGACGTCATGCCCGAACTGGTCATACGGTCATGCCGGGTATTTGCTCGGTAGGCCGCCGCTCTGGTAGGCTGGCCGCTGGAACAGCTCTATCGACCGGCCATCTACCTCTTTTAAATTTCCAGCAATTGATTCGCTCGGCCCACCCAATGGCATTCTATACACAAGGACTTCGCATCAGTGCGCTGTTAATGGGGCCGCTAAATTGTGCTTAATCGTTGGACATTACTGTTTTGTAACCAAATAAAAATTGTTAGGCCTGGAATGTCAGCGGCAATGTATGACAGCCGAACATAACTGATGCATACAATGGTGACATTAGAGACGTGCCATTTTTTGGTTTTGTTATTGTATATCGTGGTGAGTCCATGTGTATACAGGGTCCAACTTAATATGCTGACAGTTTTTTAAGAGGATGATCAGACCATGAAACTGAAAAACTTTCTCTATGGAACCAATGTCGAAATCGGGAAAAAAAAATCAGCTGTCCCATAAAGTTGGGTCGAGTAAGATTTCAGTTTCCTATGGAACAGCAGATGTTTTTTCGTCCACCTGAACACCGTCAAACTGAACAACTTTCTCTATGGCACCAACATCGAAAACCCGAAAAAAAATCAGCTCTTCCATACAAAACTGCAAACCTACTTGAGCGAAATGTATGGGACAGCTGATTTTTTATATAGTAAAGTTGTTCAGTTTTATGGTCTGATCATCCCCTTAAAAAAGTGTCAGCATATTAAGAAGAACCCTGTATACATATAATATCATTGGGCCCACCCCATAAATTATAAGGAAATTCTTATAAAAATAAAGATACATCTACAATAATTGACATAAAAGGTATTAATTTCTTAATCGAATGTGCTTAAATTTCTCTCTCTATTTCTCAACGTAACACCGCACGTACTTCGCAAGTAGAATTTTGCATGGCTCACTCTTACCAGAAAATTTAACCATCCTTGTGAGCCTCAATAGAGCGATATCGTTCACAAAATAATTAGATTTGACGTATCCACCATGCAAGATGATGTTTTGTATAGTAATACTGATGGCTCTTGGAATGCATTCTCTTCTCCGGTTCACTAAGACACAATCGGGGCGGTTAATGTTGTTTCTTGTAACGTATTCTCCAAGACGAACGCTCTGGCTGTAACGAATAAAAAGTTGTTGAAAAAAAATGTATTTCACGGGCCGTAACCCGGACCTTAGGTTTGCGTGGACATAGGTCCAACATGTAGAGACTCCTTTGGGACACTTTTATCGACAAAATGTGATCGGATGCATCAAACGCGGTGTATCTCCGAATTCATTATGTAAATGCACCAGAAGACAAACCACGTACATCGCAGAGACTATTGCCGAAAGGACATAAAATTACTTGTAAGGAACGTGGCCTACCGGTGTTTTATTCGGCTCCGCTGGAGAGGTTTTAATGGACTGTAGTTTTTCTGGTGGCAGGAGTGGTTCGATGTAAAGGAAAGTCTTGTTTGCAGCACTGGAGGTTTATTTTAGTGATTTTACACCAGAGTTAGTTACACGCACAAGCACCGTACGAATATGGAAGACGGAAACGGAAATACAACTTTTTATTTACTACATTTTATGTTGGTGTTGCCAACATTACTCAGGTAACAGGTGAACTAGGAGGACAAGGAAATCTGGGTTATTGCAGAGAGAACAAATGTATCTGGTTTGTGAAATATTACTATAATTATAAAATAAACGAAAGTAGTTCCTTGTTTGACTACGGAAACCTAATAATGGAACATAACAATTAATTTTGTTTTAATTTGGGCTGATTTTCGCACCCCAGCGCCCGATACGGTTAATACGATACAGCCCTTGACGCACTTTCTTATTTTGAACAGATAAGCATACCAGCCTGTAATGAATTGATGATATCTAGTATTTCTAAACTTACGGAGCTTGTTTCTCCATGCAATGCGCTGCAGTGAGCACGTATCTACTGCTGATAAGAGATCCACCGCATAACATCTGGACTGAGTTCTGCACATAGTATTCCAGGAGTGCTAGCCATGGATATTGTTTCAGCAACGTTGGTTGACCACCTGAAAGAGTAGTATTAATCTCAGGGCTGCCACCTCAAAAAATCGATTGGGCGCTAAAACTGTGAAAAAAGAGCTAGATTCTAACATTTTCGCGGATCAAGAAAGAGTGCTAAATTCTTCTCCCATCAAAAGTCCTTTAAAGTTCTCTAATTAGTTTTATTAGTCTTTTCGAAACCCATCTACAAGTCAATTTAAGTCAGTCAATTCGTATCTCACTTGTAAAATTAATGAAAGCACTTCAGTATTTGAAGCCGGAACAGGGAGCTTCAGACCATCCAACTGAACAATTTTAGCAATTATCGATATAAAAAATCTGCTGTTCCTTAGAAAATGCCAATAGCTTCTCGACAAAAATGTATGAAATGATGTCAAAGTTCATATCTTAACTGCTTATTGTGGGGGCTGGCAGTGGGATCTTTTGTGTTAGCCCCAATACTTTTTGTTTTTTTCACCCTTCAAATACATGGTCAATAAAGGAGGCAATTGAGGAGAAGAAAGGTTTTGGGTATCAATCTCCGAGAAGGCACATGCGTTTAGCCGCCAAGACATCACAGTCGCACAGGATATGTTCCATGGTCTCTCCCTCTCCGCACGCTCGGCAGCTGGGATCTAGGGGGAGTCTGATTTTGCGCATCATCGTGCCTGTGGCGTAGTGCCCGGTGAGGGCGATGGCACCGACGATGGCACGAGCCTTGCTCCTGCAATGATTTCAAAGTTGGTCCACTCCAAAAATAAAAGTTGTTCAGTATGGACCCTGATGCGGCTTCAAAACGACCCCGATTCCAAGGTGTGCAGTGTAGATCATTCCGTAAAACTGAACAATTTTCTCTATGGCACAAAAGCCATCACTTACCTATAATATAATTTGAGCTGGTAACGTCGATGCCACAGCACCCTGATTGAGGATCAGGAGGTCTCGGTGAACTGCAAACTGTTTACAACAGCATTTTTCAATTGTAATAATAATTATCTTCTTTTTGTTGTAGGTTAACAGGGTACCGAGCCTCCAATGAGTATTTTTTTTATTTTTAACAATTCTACAACATTTCAAAAAACAAGAATATCACGTAGTATTCACTGGTTTTTTTTTAAATATAGAGGTAGGTATGTATGTAGAGGATACTTTTTAGGACTCCGTACCCAAAGGGTGAAGACCCTGTTCATAAACCTACGATGTCCGTTCGTCCTTCTGTTCGTCCGTCAGTCCGTCTGTCTGTATGTCTGTCCTACCTATTTAGGGCTGTAACTTTTGAATAGTAATAGCTAGACAATTGAATTTTTTACAGGATGTGCGTTACTATGGCGGATTCGGTAAAAATTAATAAAATGTCAAAATGTAAACAATTTTGTAGGGTCTTCATAAAATAAACTAGTTTTCATCAAAGTTTTTCATTCTCGCTCTATCGTAAAAACGGTAATACATACATACAACTTTGTGTGATTATAGAGAAAACTCTACAGTATAATAAAAAAATTATAAAAATCGGTCAAGTGTGAGTCGGTCTCGCGCTAAAGGTCCCGGATAAAATATAATGTTTTTGTAATTTGATATGTTGTGTGGTGTGATACGGAACTCTCGGTGCGCGAATAGGCCGACTCGCACTTGACTGGTTTATTTAAAGTCCACGCAGCCGGAGTCGCGGGCAACAGCTAGCTAATACATAAGTTGGTAAAACTCATTGAAATGATGATTGTAGCATAGCATATGCTCACGACTATATTCCCCGAGGGGTTGTCAGAGATATTCTGAAAACTCAGAACACCTACGTTTCACTAGTAGTACTTGTAATACTAGTACTAGTACTAGTAGTTAAACTTCCGTCCAGTGAGACGGGCAGTGAGCCCGTTGCCACTTATAATGGACAGTGGGTGACAATACATGTCTCGAAATTGAAGCATGCAGGTTTCCTCACGAAGTTTTCCTTCACCAAAAAGCCAGTGGTGTTACAAATCGTACATAAATTCCGAAAAACTCATTGGTACGAGTCGGCCTGAACGGGGATCGAACCATCGCCTCCTGCACGGTAGGCAAGGTTACTCACCACTGGACCACCACGGCTTTTGTATGGTTATGATTGTACCTATAAATAAATATGAAATGGGGGATAACAGACGTTGATTATTATGAAATAGTTACTTACAGTTCGCATTTCTCTTCGCGAAAGTACATGAAATACTCAAGAATATAAAAAACACACAAATTTTCATTTTAAAGCCTTATTAACAATAACTTCCATAACTGACTGCTGTTGTAAATAGACTGTCTTTATATTTAAATACTATTAATTATTGATTCTAAGAAAGGTACTGATTATTATAATAACATTTTGTTTATAGTAAATTATCTTCTAAGTAATATAGACGGAGAGCGTCGGAGGCGCGTTGCGATTAGGTATAAGAGCATTATTCTGGGAAATCTACGGGTTTTTGTATGGAGTAGGTTGCATTAATTGCACTTTAGGTGATAATTTTGAATGTAGTAGATACATACCTGATAAACATAAATCTGAATAAATGAAGATTTTTATTGGCGATTTATTATTAGTACCTATTGAATAATAAGGCCTGTTTCACCACTTCCGGATAAGTTCTTGTTAGCTTATCCCACATCTCATATGACATATTTTGTATGAATAATATGTCAAATGAGCTGTCGGATAAGCTAACATTAACTTATTCGGAAGTGGTGAAACATGCCCCTACATAACATTTTTATAGATCAGATAATTTATTGATAAGATTTCGAGACCAATAGCGTCACAGTGGGTACTATAAAAATAACGATTTATGTAGGTAGTATAGCCAATTACAGATTTCCATTTATTATATGAAATAACAACATACGTCCATGTATGGGACGTTCGGCTAAATTATGATATGCATGTGATAGCTTTGCTATACGCATTATAATATAGACGAATATGATAGAAATACAATCCAATTTCAAAAATAGCCCCAAATAAAGTAGTTTTGTGTTACAAAATATTCAAAGTAATATTATGACAACTCGAAGTAATTACAAATAGCGCAGTTAGCGATACAAAAAAAAGGACCTTCCACTAACTCCGATCCCTTTTTTTTCTGCCATTTTTTCACAATTTGAACTAAAATATCCATTATGAAATTCAGGAAATCTCGTTTGTACGACGAAATATAAAGTTTCAGTAATATTTTTATGCAAACTATTATTACTATATTTTTAAGACGCCGTACATAAAATTCGGTAGTACAAAAATGGCCCGTTTTGGAGGTTGTCTTTTGTGAATGTGTCGCTAGTGTACCTAATAAACGAATAAACTATTATATACGCACGGCGAAAGATCAACCTACCCATAGTTGGACCTTATGTCCATGAACATAGAGTTCAACTATGGGTAGGTTGATCTGTCGCCGTGTGTACACACGGTGTAAACTTAAATGCGTTACAGGGGGTGAATATCAGTCAAAAAATCAGCTGTTCCATTGAAACGTTAAACGCTAATCGAAACTCTATTAAGTTTGTAACCCATTTAATTGTAGATTCTGGTGACTTATACCCTATTGATATTGAGCGATAGTTTCAAGAAATAAAATGAGTATTTTAATTTTTCAAAACCATTTAATATCCATTAGTAATATACAGTCAACCTGTTTTCACGGAAAATGGTACCTTCATAGATGAGCATGAGGTTACTATTGCCAAGTAAATATTATTTGCTATAAAAACTTATGGAACTAGGTAATTATATTAAAAACAAAATGGACTTTTGAGAGTAGAAATAGAAAGTGATATAGAAGGTTGCCTGTATACTCGAGAGCAATGAATCCGGGTCACCAACATATAAACTTACCGCCAACATAAAATTCTTTTATTTGAATATTTATTCTTAGTTTTCTAGATATTAGGCCTAGTTCAGGGAGACGCGGGGCGTCGCGCGGCGCGTTAGGCGGCGCGTGTCGCGGGCAGTAAATCTATGACAATTTGACGCATGTGACAACCTTTGACTACTTATATGTGGACTGGTTACGCGTGTAATTCTACTAACAAACATTTCTGTCACTTTTTGCAGGGGGCGAGGTAACATGAAATCCGCAAATTTGGATTTTATTCCCCTTAACTTTAGATTCTAATATTGAATGTCAAAAATCATCAAAAGTAGTCTCGTGTGAACCCCAAACGTTCTAAGTTCGAAGTTATTATTTCGCAATTATAGGCTGTCTCGTTTAGTGATAAGGTGTAAAATTGAATGTAAATGCACAAGTTCAATTGTGCTTGTACCGTCGCAGAGGGGAAATGCTACCTCAAGGCTAGTCCTTATAATAATTAGTCAAAGGTGACAACGCTTCTCCTTGAACGCTTTATATGTCGCCGTACTATGTTTCTGTTTCCCGCAGCCCGCTCCGCGCACAACGCCTGTCGCCCCGCGTGTCTCTGAACGAGGCCTTTATGTTGTTGGTGACCCGTATTAATTGTATTAACGTTCTCGAGTGTATTAACGTTTTTAACTATAGTTGTATTGTGAACATTAATTATCGGGATAGACAATATATTCGTCTTCATCGGCATGCCATTTTCTGAATGCAGTTATGGCATTTAGAACATCTGAAGAAAATTCTTTAGGTAGCTCTAAAGCGAGGAAATGTCCACCATTTTCCAGGACTGTAGCATTTAGTAGGTTCGTGTATTTTAGTCTCAGAATTGCTGGAGACTGGTAGGAGAGTGAGTGTTTTGCTTGGATTACATGCGTTGGAACAGGTGTTTGTATTCTGGAAGGAAAACAAAAAGTAAGATAAATGAAAAAGAGATCAATACGGGCGCTTGGGAAGTGGTGGTGGATAAGAACAAAGGAAGGACATACTTAAGAGATTTCCGAAAGCGCTAATGCGCGCTGCATACAAACGAAGTCTGGTGAGATTTTCAATACTAATCAATTAAAATCAATGAAAATTTTCAGAAACAATCTAGAAACTAATCTCTATCCTTGTATGAAGTCAGATTTTCGTTACAATATACAGTGTTAACGCTAGGATTAATTTAAGATTTGTATGGAAATCTTTGAGGCACAATAGCTTTAAAACTATACATTTTAACGAAAATCTGACACGATACAAGCATAGAGATTTGTTTCTAGATCGTTTCTACAAAATTTCATTGAGTTTAATCGGTTAGTATTGAAAATATCACCAGACTACGTTTGAGTGGGGCCCGAATAATGAAGAAAAGAAAGAGTGTGATGATAAAGAATTGGATAGGATATGTGGATATTTTGATACCACAGTTTCTATAATGACTAAAAGGAAAAAATAGAAGGGAATAGATGTAGAATGATTCGACACAAAATTATCTAAAAGGTGGAATAAAATCGCGAAATAATGTATGCAAATAGTGAAATTTCCATTTTAAAAATTTGCTAATCTTTGCAAATAGTCTTGGGCCTGGAAAGATCAGGGGAATCATAACCGGTCAACAGTACTTTTGACAGATTTTTGCAGTCAACAGTTGTTTTGACCGGTGCCCTTATATTTTCGAGTGGACTATACTCCATTTCAAATAGCAACGAAATTTTAAGGCTATTTTGAATTATTCAAACAGAGGTTTGAAACACTTCATCTCACTTATTCTTAGAACAGCTTTGGTAAAGTCCAAGATATGTCGGATAGTATATCTTTCTCATAAATAAATCATATTTGTTAATCAGAATTGGCCAGAAAGCTATAAAGGAATCGGAAAATCTTTTCGTCCTTATTTGGAATGAAGGATAGGTAAACAATAGCATTTCGGTTCTGGTGAAACCTAAACATGCTCGTCGCTTCGCTCCTCGCTAACCTAACCGACTAAGTTAGATCTGGGGTCTAAAAACTCATAACCATTCAAAACCATTTTGAATGCAAATCAGTTTTGACTGCTTATGACTTTTGATTTGGTCTTCGGTCGGAGTGCAGCGAAGAACAAATAAAATATTTGGGTGTATACTAATGTAGTCCTAGTTTCCACTCCCAACGTACTATGAGAGATAAAATCTGCTCGACTACGCTGGTTCGGACACATAGAACGGATGGGGGAAGATCGGGCGATGAAGAGAGCGTATCTGGGGCGACCCTCTGGGCGTCGCCCGGTTGGCAGGCCCAGGTACCGCTGGATAGACCAGATCATCAAGGATCTCGAGGAGCTGGAGGTGCCCAACTGGACTGAGATGGCACAGAGAAGAGATGAATGGCGTGTTTTGTTGTCGGAGGCCAAGACCCATACTTACGTAGTAAAAGGAAATGCATAAAAACTCACGACCGTTTTTCATTGCTAGTTAAACTTCGCTGTTAAATGAAAGATTAATACACAATATACTTACTCATTAAGCCTGTAATTACTTTGCTTTATATTAAACGTCTCAGCATACAGTCTGAAGGCAGTACCAGCAATACTGGGGGCCCAGTACATCATGACGTTATCAATGATCTGCTCCTGGGTGAAATGGCTGTAGATGCCTCCATCTCCGCTGGAAATGGCTTCGAAGTTTGTCTCACTCGTGATGATGTCTAAGCAATAGGTTAGAAGAGCAGCCGGAGAATCTAACATACCAACGCCTGGGGATAAAAAATGTTATATTGGAAGCAGAAAATATATTTTGAAGAAATACCTCTAATCCATTGAGAATTTTGAGATATTCCGGATCGTATTAAGATAGATCATCATCAAAGCATCATCAAATACAACGTGTTAATAAATAAGCGCAAAACCTCATACACACAAACTGATTAAAACTAAATAAACAATCATTTTCATTATTTTATTAATTAAAATTGAAAGTTATTCGCATTTAAAATTTTCATGCTAAAATGATTTGTTATTATTTCAGCAATGAATACATTTAACATGGATACATTTTAAGAATCTTGTTTTGGTAGTAAGTAGGGTAGTGTGCCTGTACGGCGGGTTGGCATCGATTTCAGTAAATTTTAAATTATACGAACAAATTATTTGATATTTTGAACCTTTTGGCAGCTTTTGGATAAAGAACTCTAAATATATGGTTGCAACAGCGTACAAAATCTCTGAAATAGCAAATTCCTTCTAAAAGCTTACTTAAAGTTTCTGGTTTAGTTGCTTGGAAATGAAGATAGGCGATCGTGTCCATGATCCTCGTGAAGACATCGTAGACAGGGTACATGCGGTTATACTGGGCAGTCTCTACGACCAGCGGTGGGGACATGTAGCCAACTATTTGAAGAATAACAGCAATCGGCGACATCACTTGACCCCAGTTTGTGTGGTAGCCAAGAACCTCCTGAAAAATTTGCAATGTCATATGATTACGTTAAGAAAGTCCTGAGTATTTAGTACTAGATACTCTTTCTTATACTGCGTCCGAAGTTACTTTTTAAATGCTTGATAAACTCTGGATTTGGTAAACAAATGGATTTTACCTGCGACTTCGTCAGCAACAGCTCCCACCATCGATCGTAGCGAGATAAATAAACTTTTCCTTCTATCAATTATTCTTTTAAGCTCTTAACTCTTATACTATACAGCATCATGCTGTATAAGAGTTAAGAGGAATTTTGGTATCCATCAGCTGCAAGGCTGATTCAGTATTCATAGGGTGTAGAGCATCTCTGTGATGGGAATGGACCAGATCTGCCTGCATAACTCCAGTCGGTTTAGGAGTTACAGTCGTTCAAAGGTATGGTATGGTTGCTAAAAATGAATATTCATGAATATGCAGGTATTATTGTAATATGCACTGTAGCTATGCGAACAGTACAAAAACTGACATGGTCTATCAGTCGGTTTAGGAGATACTGCCGTTCAAAGGTCGGAACTTTGAATGGCTGTGTCTCCTAAACAGACTGACAGAACATGACAGTTTTTGTACTGTTTACAGAGCTACAGTGCATATTACAATAATATCCTATGATCAGCCTTGCAGCTCATTCATTTGATACAGATCTTTGAACAGCTGTAACTCCTAAACCGACTGGAGTTATGCAGGCAGACCTAGTCCATCCCCATAACAGAGATGCTCTACACCATATGAATACAGAATCAGCCTTGCAGCTGATGGTTACCAAAATGCATCTTATCTTGTAGTAGTACGGGTCTGGTTTCAAGTTAGAATGATAGGTCATGCGTTGACCTGTTGGTCATGTGTTGAGCCTTTCGCAAAAATGACAGTGCAAAAGATAAAATTACCATTTATTTCCTCGTACGCTACCTATATAGGACGTAATGGATTCTTTTCTAAACCATAAACCGTGAGGATAAGTGCTGTAACTGAAAAGCAATAAACGTTTGAAGTTTACTTACATTAGGGAAGAGGGTGGCCATATTTCCAGCAATAATGGAACCCATATCTCCACCCTGAACGTAATATTGACTGTATCCGAGTCGAAGCATTAAACTTCTCATCACAACTGCGGCTTGAGCAGCTCCAAAGCCAACTTTAGTAGGAGCCTAGAAATTAAATGTTTGTTAGTCACGAACTGCCAGACAAAAATCTCAATTCAATAATGAAGTTGCGACGGGCAAATAAATCCAGATTGAGGCAATTTTCTAGTCAAGATGTCAAAGAATTTTAGACTCGTCTTGAACTCTAGACTTAATAAATAGAGCTATTACTGGCGTCGATGATAATTATTATTATTCATAGTCGTCGAAACGACTAGACTGTTTAGTTGAAAAAGAAGATGGAGCACGTTTTAAAGTGCATTAATTGTGTGCTCAAACACACCCTTTTTGTCCCTACGCTCCTGAATTTTATGGAACGGGAAACCACTAACATCAGAAACGGATTCAGAAGTAAGCTACCACGGTATGCGGTTTAGAGATGTTGATCTCTGAAGGAACAAGTCGCGTCTCTCGGTTTTTGCTATTCGAAACTGGATACCTCACGGCGGGTATAGACAAAAGAATAGTAGTGTAGAACTATAATCTGAGTGAATCATGTTAAAGATTTCATGCCGTTGTAGCATTTAAAATCACTTACGCTAGAATATCCGAATCCAGGCAAGCAAGGGATGATCAGCTCCACTGCATAGTCCCTATCCTTACTGACAGCGGTGATGAGAGGAATAGCTTCGTAGTACTCCCTGATTGAACTTGGGAATCCGTGCAGCATCAGCATAGGCACTATCTCCTGGTCTTTTGTTACCTGCGGGAAGGAACGTCAACAGTATTGTATGTAATTCTCTCTCTGAATGGTCAGAAGCTTCGCTGCAACTAAGGGTCAATAGCTCGCACCCAAAGTTATCTACGACAACATTATTTTATTTTTACTCGCCACTCGTCTTCTCCCACTCCGACAAAGGCAACAAGAAGTTCAATATGTACGATTCTAGCTGTAGACTCTCAATATCAACAACTCTAATTGTATGACCAGCTAAAGTGAGTCGAGCCACTGACATTCCAGTTAACAAAGGAAGTAGCGGTTAACCATCAGGTTAGGAGCAATCTGTGTGACCAATTTTTATCGCTAGGATATGTTTTTAGAGTAGGAGAGGAGCCGTACATGTCCGAAGCGTCGAACCTCTTGAAGTACCTCTATAATCTTATAAAATGACGATTATCGTCATTACCATGAGACTATACTAGATATAAAGTAGTTACAGTTACTTACTTTGGGTGTAACCCTGATGAAGAAGATATCCAGACCTTGTATATTGGTCTTGTACATAGGGTATTTATTGAAAGCATTTAAACGTGCTGTGAAATTATATTTCTTAGACCAATACGAGGTCCAATTGGCAAGCTGGTCCCGGTTGAAACCGTATTTAAATCCAGCTCCTTCCAATGGTGCCACATAAGATACGTTTCTGTTCAGACGAGTCCTCAAGTCGGCTATCATCTTAAAGAAAAAACGAATAATTACATCCTTAAAAAGTTGCGTAATAATTGTCATAAACGTAGTCTGCACTCCAATTTGAGTCTACTCTCCACTCCAATATGCGTCTATTCTTCACTCCAATATGCTTCAACTCTCCATTCTAATAAGCATCTACTTTTCACTACAATATGCTTCTCCTTTTCGCTCCAATATGCGTCAACTCTCCACTTCAATAAATATATAATCTTCACCCGTATAGTTGTGGCATGCTGCCTCAACAGCACAGATTATACGAGGCAGATACCGCACCTCATCCCCTCACTTCGACAGAGATTTGAGTGACGCCGATCAACGACACACAAACACATGCTCACGTCCGCGAAGGGTGAATCCCGTGGGTATACGTCATTTGGATTTTTTTATTCTAAATGGACTTGCGCTTGGCTTCAGCTCACCTGGTGGAAAGTGAAAATGAAGCCAAGTATGTAACCCGCTCACCCAGAGAAAGCCTATTAATTCTTCTTTCAAAAAAATCCTTAGGAGAGTTCCAAACCTTACCGGTTCTCATTTAAAAGAAGATACTGAACCTTTTGGGTCGGTTGATGTAAGGGTGTAACTTCAGCCAACCGATTCTTATAGCTACATCAATAACGTTCATTCCTTCATTTACAAAAGGACCACAAAAACGTTTGTGCCAACATTCATTGAAACAATATGACCAAGAACTTACAAATTAAGTCTCGGGCAGGACTTGAACCCGCACTCTTCCAAACCGGGGAAACCGGGGGTTGTAATACTGGATTTACGGTTTGGTTAGTTTGTAATAACTTTCAGTAGATGGCGCTCACGTTCCCTTAAGACGCAATAGATTGAAAATTTCGTTCTCTGGGTTGTGGGCTCGGTGGCAGAATTGGATAACGCAATTCCCCGGTTTGGAAGAGTGCAGGTTCAAATCCCGCCCGAGACTTAATTTATCAATCTTTAATTTGATTCGAAATAGTACAACATTGCTGTAACATGTTTAAAATCAATAGTATTTGAAACAAGAACTTACACTATCACTCCATGTTATTTTAGTAGAATGTACGCCAATGTCCTGACTGGATTGTTGAGTTGAACTCCACCAAGTAGTGGCATTGATTGCTGTCCAATTTACCGTTGGAGTGGTTGTATAATCGTACATAGTCGCCGTATAGGCTAGAGCATACGAAAATACGAAACTGAGGACATCCATGGTTCTTAAAAGAAAAGGAAAGGTTAGTAGTTATTGTAAACAGTAAAGCGCACTACCTTATTCCAGGAGGTGGAAGTATAATAAGTAGCCTAAGAGCCCAAACTTATAATTAATTATGGGTTATGGGTTATTTTAAATTACCGGTTGCAAATCTATGATTATTTTGATCTCCAACCTCTCCTTAGGTACTTGGAAAAGCACGTTGAGCAGCTGGTCTTGCATAGATTCTGGTTATTTAAAAACTATTCGTTAAGGGTAATTATTACCGTTGGCGTCCTCCATACAAACGAAGTCTGGTTATATTTTCAATACTAACCAATTAAAGTAAATGATTTTGTTCAGAAACAATATTGAAACTAATCTCTATGCTTGTATGAAGTCAGATTTTCGTTAAAGTACACAGTTTTAGTGCTAGGATTAATTTAAGAATCTATGGAAATCTTTGAGGCACTGTAACTTATATATTTAATAACGAAAATCAGACTTCATACAAGCATAGATATTAGTTTCTAGATTGTTTCTGAATTTGTTTTATTGACTTTAATTTACATTATAGCTCAAATTTTTCCACCCTTATTCATGAGAGGAGTGCTTTGCCCTGCAATAGAATCCTATAATAGGCTTAAACTTTTTTACTTACTTAAAATACTCTTTTTAAAAAGAAAAAGTTACACTATTGTTGCCTAACCTCAATAGTTATTTTTTTATATTTAAACCTTTGTACAGCAAACCTTATTAGGTTTATTCGTAGGATATTAAGTGATTTTCATTTATCGGTCCATAATCTATTTTCAGGAATTTGTTAACAACCGAGCACCACGTACCTACTACCAGTCAGCAACAAAAAGATGTAAACACTTTTGTTTCACGTCTTCGGTACTAAACTGTTTACAAATTTTTGTTGTTGACTGTACCTTATCTCATCGTCGTATCATGATTTTTCATGTGTCGAAAATAATAAATGTTAATGCTTTCTTACCGAACACCTTCCTTTCGGTCTCCTAAACAGCAACTGAGAGAAAAATCACCTGTTTCAACTATTTAGTACTATTCTAAAGCAAATATTTTTTATGCTGTAACCACACTTGTGTGTTACATAGAAATAATACTTAACATGGTGTCAACTTAAATGCATTACATACTTAAGAGAAGTTTATTCTGAATCCGTAAATGCGCTATGCTACGTACTTATAAGGTTTATAATTGACGAAGCTTGTTGCAGATATACGGGTGTATTTATTGACGAAACGTGTTGTGGATCAGAGTGGTGTATTTCCTTTGACGAAGCCTGTTGTGGATGTGAGTGATGTACTACCATTGACAAAGCCTGTTGCGGATGTGAGTATTGTATTACCTTTGACGAAGCCTGTTGTGGATACGCATATTGTATTTTTTCTATAATTTATATAAAACATTAAATTGACAACATTAAATTTTTTTTAACCACCTGTTTTTAATAAAACATATAAAAATTGGTTAAAAATAAGACATACGTATTTTTCCGATTTTATTGTTAACCGATATTTCTATTTTTAATTTACTTTTGAATTTTCTGAAAAACGTAGGATTTATGGCTAAGATACCTTGGCCGCAATTACATTAAAAATAAAAACTGTCAAATACAATAGAAAAGCCAAGCAGGCAAAGGAATAAAATCTCATTCAACCTCTATTATATTTTTCAGTATTTTTCAAATAACTCGAGAAATAATGGATGGAAAAATCTGATAATTTTGATATGAGCTTTGAATCACATAATCTCCAAATGGTTTTCTTATTTTGGTACCTTTCTTAAAATGAAATGTTGTAAATTGTGTTACTTTGATTATCCGCCACCGCCACACGTCTCTTCTGTATAAACCGTGCCTAAAGGGGTAAGGTAATAACCGTCCTTCTGGCGCAGTGGGTTGAAAATTGGTGAGGGCAGGTAGTGTCTGTACAGTACGGAGCACCAAACTTTTTCTTAGTCAACCAGACAGCACAATGTGCTTGTGATAGTCATGTAGATTATGTCATAATCTACATGACCGTCCGGGAATCCATTCTCCATGCGATTCCCAGTGTATTCTTATTTCTTTTTAATAGTAATTTGTAGCATAAGTCTGCACTCACCTTTGGACTTTTAATTTTATTAATGACATTTAATTGCGATGTTTTGGTCAATTAGTTTTATTTACGCAGATGCCTTCGAAATGAAATGATTTTAAAGATTCAGTTTTTCTTTGATTCTTACTTTTTTTCCTTATTTACGAAATAAACAAAGTATTTAGTTAAATATATTCTGAATATTCTGATTCAGGTAGAAAATGCATAAAATATTTGTTACAATGGAGCGTGTAATTTCTCCATGGTTAGAATGAATTTAAAAAATTGCGAATGTAAATTACATGCAACTGACTACAATAATTTATATTCGCTACTGCCGTGAATTTTTTCACAGTTTACCTGGCAGAGGGAAAAAGACTCTATAAAAATTCTCTTTGATTAATTCATTGCGGGTTCCAGAACAGATTAGAATCATCTCCTGGGCTCGCTGGACTTCATCGCCGCTGTTGATCCTGGTTCACATGAGTTACAGCGGTAGGAATGTGTGGTGGGCCAATGCCTGATTTCTAACAAAAAATTACACTTTAAAGCTTAATATTTCGCTAAGGGATCCCTAATTCGAAAAATGGTTTTCCCAGACCCACAATATTTTAAAAAGACCTATCTAACAATACCCCACACCATGGGATAGACGAGAAAAAAAATTACATCCACACTTTTCGTGTAGGGGAATTCCTCCCCCCCCCCCATAAAAAAAAAATATTATTCAAGATTTTATTTTACCACTTTGTCGGTGTGATTAATATGTATACCCATGTCAAATTACAGCTTTCTAGTAGTAAGCGTCTCTGAGCTAAGCCGCGGACAGACAGACAGACGGGCGGACATGGCGAAACTATAAGGGCTCCTTGTTGACTACGGAACCCTAAAAACTAAACGTGATTTACAAAACGTGGAATCAAAAAGCAAACTTCGAAAACAATAAAAACTTTATTAAATTTCTACATTATGTTTACAACTCAGTCTTTCCTGATTTCTTATATAACTTTCTGAACTCCCCAATTGCTTTCACTACATCAGCTGCAAATATCTCTGGCATTTCGAAGGCAAGGAAATGACCACCTTTATCCAAAACCGTCAGACCCACCAGGTTTGTAAACTTTTGCCGAAGCATCACTGGAGGCTGATAGATCATCTCATGTTTCGCTTGGACGCCCCAGGTAGGAACAGGGGTCGGGATTCTGAAAATAAGGTATCATCATAATCATTAGCAGCCACAAAGAAGGTAAATTCGGACCTTCGTCAGGCCGTTTGCTTGGCAGACGATTGTTGATCGCATTTAAACCAGTGGATGTTAAAGATAAGATTGACAGAAATAAATAGCAACGAGGCGGTCCTGCAGACTGAACAAGAGATAAGAAATCCTGAAAACCATAAAAACTTGGAAACTACCTCGGTCACATTATGAGAAGTGAAAAATACAATCTTCTCCAGATTATTCAGCAGAGGAAAAACCAACCGTGGATGATGATGATGATGATCATCGTAATCAATGCCTCCGTGGTCTAATGGTTAAGAGCATTCTGCTCTTGACACGGATGTCGTGGGGTTGATTCCCACCACGGGGGACACCTAGTGATATATCACTTTGTGCGTTTTTCCCCAGTTTGTTAGGACATTGCAGGCTGAATCACCTGATTGTCTGAAAAAGATGATTCCGTGCTTCTGTGGCACGTAAAGCCGTTGGTCCCGGCTTCTATCTCTGGTGGTGGTAGTCGTTACATAAAAACCACGTCAGAGGCCGTAAGGCGGTCTGAAAATACCAGGGCTTGCTGCCCACACGATAAGAAGAATGAAGTACTCAAATTATTTCCATAGATGGCGCGAATTCTACTCCTTTCATTCATCGCCATCAGCGCAGTAGTTGTCTACGATGGAAACGGTAAACTAAAGACAGCAAAGTACCTACTTAAAATGCTCCTACATGACACTGGGAAGATGGTCTTATACTCATAGGATATTTGTGACACTTACTCATCTAGCTGATGTGCCATGTGCCGTTTATTGAAAGTCTCGGAATACAATCTAGCTGCCGTTGTTGCAGAGTTTGTACTCCAGTAGAACATTAGATTATCAATGAGCTTCTCTTTGGTGTAGTTTTCTAAGATTGGACGTTCGTTTTTGTCGGTCCAGGTACCGAATTTCTCTAAGATGTAGGCTAGGAGACCTGCTGGAGAGTCCGATAGGGCGACACCTGAAAAGGAAATTTTCCACTTATTCACAGGTCCGCTGCTAGACCTACGAGCCTAAGACCGAAGTCAGATAATAGATAGCCGATAATTAAAAAAGACTGAAGAAAGTGTTTTCGTGGTGCGCCGTGGGAAAGTCCTTGTGGGAAATATTTTTTACTCTGAAATTATGACTTACTAAGTCTGTTTACATTCTCATATAAAATTTTGACAATAAGGAAATTCAACGATAAATACGTTGTAGAGCATGTGTAAAGAAATGAACAGATGCCTTAAGAGAAGTCTCACCAATTATAGACTAGCAGATGCTGATGATGATGATGAAAGTCAGTTATTAAATAAAGTCCTATTACTGCTTAGAAGGAACAAAGAACAAATGGTATTAGAAGAAACATACACACATGAAAATCATTTAAAAATCAAATAATACAAACCAATAGTGTCAGGCTTCGAGGCCTGTAAGTGCAAATATCCAGATTCCTCTACAAGATTTGACATAATACTGGATACAGGGTATATGCGACTGGCCAAAGAATCTTCGACGATCAAGGACGGGAAGAAAGAGCCCAGCAGTTGAATGAGTATTGACTTTGTTGAGAAGGACAGCGGTGCATTAGTGTGATAGCCAAGAACATCCTGAAAAAAATGTATACTTAACTCATCGACAACACTCGAATAAATAAACATCGACCCCATCTTTGTACTAAGGACTGGATTGAGGTCAAGAGCAATCCCATTTTTAACAGAAAAAAAATAAAACTAGAACTAATTAATTTTTTACATCGATGCGATGGTCAGACGATATTGTAAGGGTTGCGGGTCGTACATGGATCAGATTGGCACAGGACCGTGAGGAGTGGCGTAATACAAAGGAGGCCTATGCCCAGCAGTGGGTTGATGTGGGCTGATTTGATTGAATTTTTAGCATGTGAAAGTGGAAATGGCCTTCAGCCTCACCAGCTGGGTTTTGGCACAGCACTGGGCTGTGCAGATGCCATGCTAAAATG
Organism: Agonopterix alstromeriana; assembly: GCA_963924505.1. Taxonomy (NCBI): domain Eukaryota; kingdom Metazoa; phylum Arthropoda; class Insecta; order Lepidoptera; family Depressariidae; genus Agonopterix; species Agonopterix alstromeriana. The sequence continues at coordinate 3,488,352 of OZ004684.1, forward strand.
AACGCTGGAAACAACCTGCACATTTCTGACAGCTTAGGCCATGATGAACTTTAGCCTCTACCGTTGTGCCACATATGCACTGGATTTAAGAGGATATAATTCGAAGCGCGCTCCATACAAACGAAGTCTGGTTATATTTTAAATACTAACCAATTAAAGTCAACGAAGTTTTTCAGAAACATTCTAGAATCTAACCTCTATGCTTGTATTGTGTCAGGTTTTCGTTAAAATATACAGCTTCAACCCTAGGATTAATTTAAGATCATAAAATACTTTAAAACTATACATTTTGACGAAAATCTGTCACAATTCAAGCATAGGGATTAGTTTTCAGATTGTTTCTGAAAAAAATCATTGACTTTAATTGGTTAGTATGGAAAGTATAACCAGACTTTGTTTTTGGAGCGCGCTCCGGTGAGATAAACCAAAGAAAATCGGATAGAACTTAGATATATTATTCTTATTGGGAACTTGGATGCTGTGCAAAATCTGCAGCCGGTCGACTTGCAAACAAAGCCAAAAGATTTTAGACAAATGTATGCGATTCAAAGTATATAAAAGTCATCTTACATTCGGGAACAAAGTAGCCATGTTGCTGCCGATGAGAGAACCCCAGTCACCGCCTTGCACGTAGAACTTTTTGAAACCGAGTCTGTGCATCAAATTCCTGAAGACAACAGCTATTTCTGCTGCTCCAAGGCCTGGACGCACAGCTGCCTGAAAAAAAAGGCAGTCTAATGACCAGTTTTTCTTGGCTATCCCAAAGTATCCTAAAAGAAGATACTTTTGTAGTCAAATGTGGGGGTGTGTCGTGGATGTTCAGAGTTTTTCAGAATATCGCTGACTACCCCCTCGGGGAATATAGTCGTGAACATATGCTATGCAATGCATCATGTCTTTTTGTAGTTTCTTGTAGTTTTCTACAATATTTTTCATTAGGTGAGACAACTCCGAGTCACACTGGACAGAGTTTCGGTAATAGTGAAACGTGGATGTTCTGAGGTTTCAGAATATCTCTGACTACCCCCTTGGGGAATATAGTCATGAGCATATTATGCATGTATGTGAAACAAGTCAGACTTTTAAAAATTTATAGTTCCTGCAACCTGTTTTCACATCCAAGAATTACCAACTTACATCAGAAAATCCATATCCAGGTAAGCTGGGAACGATGACCTCTAAAGCAAAGTCTCTGCCTTTCTCTACAGCAGTCAATAATGGAATCGCTTCGTAGAACTCCCTGACTGACCCTGGCCATCCGTGTAGCAACAGAACTGGTACTATTTCCACACCTTCTGGTACCTGCATTATGTAAAGATTTTTAGGCCTGTGCAGAAAATTTGTAACGGGAAGACATACATTCTTAAGAAGTTCAAAGTCTTGATAAAAATCTGATACAGCTTAAGGAAACTGATAATGAAATAGGTAGGCACATACCAAGATCGGACCGCAAAATTATGCACCAGTTTGTTTGGTGAACGAAATGTGATTTAAGTGAATGTTTATACAGAGGTTCATACAACACCGCCGGGTTGTCTAGCCGTGCCGCAAGTGCCTTTACCGTGATGATTTATGGTACCATTCTTTCCAACGATCTAAATGAGGTGCCTTTTTGAGGAGACCGATGTAAAGAACTGGAAAAACTAGGATTGCCACCTCTCTGTCTGCCGCAACTGTAGTGTTGCCAGGTTCAAAGAAGTCGTTTTTGACCCATAGAGTTGCGAAGTTGTGGCAGACTGAGAGGTGGCAACCTTAGTTTTTCCAGTTCTTTAGAGTGAACTCCTTCTGATGGCACCTCATTTACGCCCCAAACAGATCGGTGGAAAAAATGGTACCATAAATCATCATGGTAAAGGCACTTGCGGCCAGATTTTGCTAGGCAACCCGGTGGCGTTGTATGAACCTCTGTATAAACATTCACTTAAATCACATTTCGTTCACCAAACAAATAGGTGAATAATTTAAGTAGTCTGTCAATCCTTCAACGTTTTTAATTCAAATTGAATGTCGTTGATAGTTACGCTACATTATAAATTTCTGATCACGAGAAGAAATTGTTCCGACTTTTAGATCAGTCTAGAAATAAATCATTGTTTACCTCTGGCCTGACACTGATGAAGTGAATGTTCAATCCCTGAATATTTGTCTTGTATTGCTGGAACTGATTAAGGAACTTCTGACGATCAGCAAAGGGATACTCGTTAGCCCAGTATTGAAGCCAGCCGCCAAGTTCTTTGGTGTTGAAGCCATATTCATATTTGATACCTTCCAGGGGTGGAGTGAATTCCCGAACTGTCTTGATGTGCTGCTTTAGGTCTTGTATCATCTGCAATACGGTTCAGGATGGGATAAATAACACAGTGTGGGAAGTGTTATTGACCATCCATAGGATTATCTGCCATTTTGTCGCCTCTAACATCACTAGCGACTTTTAGCAGCTTTCTCACAATAGTCTATTTTATGCACGGTAAGTATTCCAAAGTCTGAAATGGGAAGTTATCGTATGGTCAACTTACGAAAACATTGATCTCTTTTGGGCCTAATCACGTTAAATTAAACTCCAAATTTATCAATTGGTGTTGCTGTTTTGACAAAACCTACATTACAGAATGCGTATAAACTTTATGTGTATGTACAGTATGACTAGGTTCTAAGAACAGGGTGTAACAAACACCCTAGTAATACATAAGGGGGTGCTTCAGACCATCAAACTGAACAACTTTCACTATCGAACCAACATCGAAATCGCGAAAAAAGTCTGCTCTTTCATGCAAAACTGCTGTACCGTCGCGACTCAAATGTATGGGACAGCAGAAATTTTTTTCTCGACATTGGCTCCATAGTGAAAGTGTTTGATGGTCTGAAGAATCCCCTAAAGTATTACTACGGTGTTTTATTACATCCTGTATAGCTTAGATTCAGATTTTTATAGGCTGATTGTACTTTAAAACTCACAGTTCATTCGACACCAACTTCCAGGCTGTTAAGCCACAGTAGATTATTTTATAGAGTCTTTCTTCAGAAGATGATCAGACCGTCAAACTGAACAACTTTACAAACTGCAAACCTACTCGAGCCAAATGTATGGGACAGTAGATTTTTTTTGCGATTTGTACGTTGTTCCCATAGAGAAAGTTGTTCAATTTGATAACCTGGTTATTCCCTGAAAGAACCGTCAGTATATTAAGAAAGACCCTATTTCGTCTTACCGTATCCTTGAATTTGATTTTGAAGGGCTTAATGCTGTTATCTTGTTTAGTCTTCAACTCGTCAGGTCCCCACCACGCGTTCAGGTCAAGGTCTGGTAGGGATGGTGGACTCTTCAACAACGCGAAGTAGACAACCACTGCGCTGATGGCGATGAATGAAAAGAGTAGAATTCGCGCCATCTATGGAAAGAATTTGAGTAAGTACCTACTTCATAATTCTTATCGTGTAGGCAGCAAGCCCTGGTGTCAGAGTTTTTTCAGACCGCCTTACGGCCTCTGACGTGGTTTTTATGTAACGACTACTTTACCACCACAGATAGTACACGGGACCAACGAAGAGATAGTATCTGGAACTAATTGCTTAACGTGCCATCCGAAGTACGGAAAACTCTTTCTTTTTCAGACAATCAATGATTCAGCCTGCAATATCTTAACCAACTAGGGAAAAACGCACAAAGTATCACTAGGTGTCCCCTGTGGGAATCGAACCCACGACCTCCGTGTCAAGAGCCCAATGTTCTTAACTATTAGACCACGGAGGCATTCATTACAATGATCATCATCATCATCCACGGTTGGTTTTCCTCTGCTGAATAATCTGGAGAAGATGGTATTATACCTTTTATTTAATGAGTTAATTAGATACATTCAAAATTTGGTGCGAATACTTCTGATTTTCGAATTTGATTTCCTTGGATTAGAAGGCACCAGAGTGACAGGAAGGGCAAACCAGTCAAAAATAGATATGCCTACTAAAATTATGTAGTTTAGTAGAGGTGAGGCGGATCTGAAAGGGTCAAGGTCGTTCGGTCGGGGATACCTCTTAAAGTTAGTCCTCCATTAAATCTCTTGCTGTCATTTTTTGTCTTGTTGACGTAGTAAAAACTAGCAAGAGATTTAATCGAGGATTAACTTCAATGAACGTACGTGCAACTGACTGTTAGTCATGGCTGAAGACACAGAAAAGGGAACCAAGATCCTCTAGAGAAGATGTTGTCAAAAACTGGAATTGTATTAATAACTAGAATGTATCCACTACTTCGTCCACACAAATTATTATTCAACGTGTTAATGAATTAACGCAAAACTAGAAAGTAGTTAGTTCAGAATCGAGAGCAGAATCGAATTATCATGTTTTCAAAATAGGTAATTTTTTTAAAATTGTTTTTTTCAATTAAATAAATTGTTTGTAAAATTTTAAATTTACTGAACTCGATCTCAACCAACCGCACGGGCACACTCACCCTACTTACTACCAAGACAAGATTCTTAAAATGTATTCACGAGCATGCTAGTGCTTTCATTAATTTCTGAAATGATCCCAAATCATTTTTGCCTGAAAATTTAAAATGCGATAATCTTTAAATTTTAACTATCAAAATAATGAAATTTTTGTTTCAATCTAATTATTTTGTTATAAATCAGTTGGGGTGTAAGGTTTTGCGCTTATTCATTAACACATTGTATAAGTCCCAGATTTTAAGTCAAATCATTTGCTGTCAAACAAATAAGTTTCATCAAAATCGGTTTAGTAGTTGTAACGTGATGCTCGATCAAACAAACAAAGAAACAGACGGACAAAAATTCTAAAAAAGGTTGATTTAGAGTCAGGGATCATATCGTAATCTTTTTCATGTAAATATCTTCAATGAACAGACACGCTTCTGTTAAAACTGTATAATAGATTAGACGATGACATAAGTAAAGTTATGCTAAAATTTTTTTTGGGCTCGTCTGTACCAATCCTACGTTTTGTTTATCGCCTTGGCCTTCAACTCGTCTCAGTCACTATACCAATTTATACATAGGTAATTGCTACTCAAGACTATAGTCGTTTAGTATCATGTCCGGTCCGGAGTCATTTTGACGTGATTTGAATACCAACTAATAAAAATGATGGTACAAATATCTTACGCCCTGTATAATACAAGGTGTTACAAAAGTAAAAATAAAAATTTAAAACTTTTAAGGGGGTTGTTTAGACCATCAAACTGAACAACTTTCACTGTCTCATACGTTTAGCTCGAGTAGATTTTTAGCTTAGTATTGAACATCCGATTTTTTTTCGCTATTTCGATATTGGCCCCATAGGTAAAGTTGTTCAGTTTGATGGTCTAAACCACCCCTTTAAATCTTTATTTGTATTTTTGTAACACCTTGTATAAGGTGCTTCTAAAATGTCTGCCACGGCTTCATTGGAAGAAAGTATTGCGTATACAGATTACGATATAATTAAGAAATGTTATGTCCCTAACATTATAAATGTATTCATACATTTTTTTTAATTAAAAGACATGTTATGTAGTATATACACGGTGCGGTCTATCAATCAAACAAATTCAAGGCTGCCGCCTAAACGAAATAACCGCTTTAACCCCACCTTTAATTTAGAATTTTCTCTAGTTAATTTAACCAGTTCGAAGCACGATATTTCTTCACTATCATTATCTTATACAGACAATACCTATGCCAGCTCCCTTTGTTATATAGGGTTAAAAAATAAGTCAGCTGTTCCATACAAAACTGTATCCTTTAGGATATTAGTAGGATATTATCCTACGATGATTGGGTAAATACGTTGATAATGTACAGATATACAGGGTCCTTCTTAATATGCTGACAGTTTTTAAGAGGATGACCAGACCATCAAACTGAACAACTTTCTCTATGGCACCAACATCGAAATCGCGAATCTACTCGAGCCAAATGTATGGGACAGCTGACTTTTTTTTCGCGATATCGATGTTTGTTCCATAGAGGAAGTTGTTCAGTTTGATGGTCTGATCATCCTCTTCAAAAACTGTCAGCATATTAAGTTGGACCCTGTATACCTACTAAAGAACTCCACGCATCCAATATGATAACAAAACTGATATTCAAAAAGATAACACTCACCTTAAATCCGTGTTGATATAATAAATTTTATAATTCAAACACGTCTGCCAGTCGAACCGGCAGATTGATAACTAAATCAGTTTTCGGGTGACGTAATTATATAATTGTTTTTTTTAAAAGTCATACATGCGATGATAATAGAATCTGATTGATAGATAGCAGCCGACTAATACTATGCCATTATGTTCCTGGAATAGTCGATAACCTAAAGAGATTTATAGAAGACAAGCTCGATAGAGAGTAGAGAGTGTAGTGTAGGGAGTAGAGAGATAGTGAGGACGAATCCAAGGAACATTTATCCTATGTGATTGCGATGTTTTGGCGGCTAAATGCATGTGCCTACTGGGATCTGCATAGGTAGCATGGCACCTTGATATAGCGCTATCACACCTTCTCTCTCTTTCTATTTGCGCACGAACGAACGAGATAAAAGACGTGATATAGAAGTATCACGTGTAACATGCTACGGCTTATGGTTATCTTATAGGAAACATCTTATATGTTCATAGTAAGTTTGTTTACTTTAGTATCCTCTTCTTAATTTCAGTACTTCCATCAGTGGCCGCGAATGTATGAAAAAACGCCAACTCTACACAAACCCTTTTATTTAACAGATGACGTAAAAATACTATTTTTATTCAAATTTGTTTAATTATTTAAGAATTTTTTTGGATTTTCAATCTAAATGTTAACTAGAATTATAATCTAAAGTATAAAAGAAAAAAACGGCTGTTATAAATTATTTACTTTCGCCATACAAGGGCACCGTAACTTTACTGGGCTAAAATTTCTTCCCCTGAAAGGTATTGTCTCCGTCATTTAACATGTTTTTAACTTTGACTAATTATTATAAGGACTAGCCTTGCGGTAGCATTTCCCCTCTGCCACGGTATAAGCACAATTGATCTTGTGCATTTACATTCAATTTTACACCTTATCACTAAACGAGACAGCCTATAATTGCGAAATAATAACTTCGAACTTAGAACGTTTGGGGTTCACACGAGACTACTTTTCATGATTTTTAACATTCAAAATTAGAATCTAAAGTTATGGGGAATAAAATCCAAAGTTGCGGATTTCATGTTACCTCGCCCCCCGCAAAAAGTGGCAGAAATGTTTGTTAGTAGAATTACACGCGTAACCAGTCCACTTATAAATAGTCAAAGGTTTTTAAGGATGACGAAAATAAATATGTAGGGGCCAACACAAAAGATCCCATTGGGTCGAAGTATTGCTGGCTTGCCAGATAAGATAAGAAGCTCAATAGAACAGCTCAAAGATCTAAAGCCTGTGTCTATTCAGCTAGTGCTTTCAAGAATTATAGAGGAAAGGGTACCTCCACCAGCTGAGTTCATTTCCCTACAGGAACCCTTTATAGGTAGGACACACAGACGGACAGCGTAGACTTATGAATAGGGTACCGTTAGCAGCACCCTTTTTGTAATTAACCCTAAAAATAATTATGTTTGTATTAATTGGTTATTCATATACAACGTGTTAATGAATTAACGCAAAACTAGAAAGTAGTTTGTTTAGAATTGGGAGCAGAATCGAATTAGCAAGGTTTCAACATAGGTATTTTTTTTTTCAAAATATTAAATATTTTGTTTGTAAAATTTGAAATTTACTAAACTCGATCTCAACCCACCGCAAGGGCACACTCACCCTACTTACTACCAAAACAAGATTCTAAAAATGTATCCATGAGCACGATAGCGCTTTCATTCATTGCTGAAATGATAACAAATAATTTTTGCCTGAAAACTAAAAATGCGAATACCTTTAAATTTATTATTTCAATCTAATTATTTTGTTATAAATCAGTTGGGGTGTATGAGGTTTTGCGCTTATTCATTAACACGTTGTATACCATTATAGATATATGATCCCATTAAAAGTTTTCTACACCCATATAAATACAGGGTCCTTCTTAATATGCTGACACTTTTTTAAGGGGATGATCAGACCGTTAAACTGAACAATTTTCTCTATGAGACCAATTCAAAACCAGAAAATCCGCTGTCCCATACATTTGGCTCTAGAAGCTTTGCAGTTTTGTATGGAGCAACAGATTTTTTTTTCTCGATTACGATGTTGGTGCCATAGAGAATGTTCTTCAGTTTCATGGTCCGATCATCCCCTTATAAATTATGTACATAGATATTCCAGTGTCAAAACATAAATAGTAAAACAATGATATCTTCAAAATCAAATTTTATTACAAATTCCATAAAACAACTAGCTCGTCAAAATATACGTTAATTAAGGATAAAAAAATATCACAGCTCATCTTAGCAGCTCATAGCTCTGTCTTAGATTTTTTGTGTATCTTTCTGAACTCTCCGATAGCTTTCAGTACGTCAGCAGAGAAAATCTTAGGCAATTCCAAGGCCACAAAGTGTCCACCTTCATCTAGAACTGTCACGTCGACTAAGTTCGGGAACTTAAATTTGAGAAGGAACGGAGGCTGATAGGCCAACTCGTATTTTGCTTGGAGAGCCCAAACTGGAACCGGACTGGGAATTCTGAAAGAAAAGATGTCAATTATGCGCTATTATAATAAGATACCAGAGGATGTTCCAAACTTGACAGACAAAAAGATTAAGACCCATACTAAGCAAGTCCTCTGCCTCTGTAAAAACGATTACTATAAACTCTATGGTTAATGACGTGTGGCTTGTGGCTGAACTGGGGGGAAACGAACAAAGTGACATATCACTAGGTTTCCCTGTGGGAATCGAACCCACGACCTCCGGAGGCAGAGTCCTTGTGTCATATCACCAATAGATTAACGTCATGCCTGGGTTAATACAATTATCAAATGAATAAAATACTCACTCATCAAGTTGATAATCAACAAGTTTGTTGTTAAACGTCTCCGCATACAATCTCATAGATGTGGTCATGGAATTGGTGCTCCAGTAGAACATGAGATTGTCAATCAGCTGTTCCTTAGTGAAGTTATCCAAAAGAGGACGAGTGTTCTTGTCTGTCCATGTACTGAACTTTTCCAGGACATAGGCCAGAAGACCAGCAGGAGAATCTCCCAAGGATACACCTGAGGAAGATTTTTAGAAATGGGGTTATTAATTCATGATGCTTAATGACTTGTGTCTCTGTCGACATCTCATGATACCAAATAAATATCCTAAGAACAGATGTTATGATTTGTTTTTTATACTACGGTCCCAAATATCCCAATAAAACTTGAGTCTAGAGACCTAGCTCATAATTTGTCTAAGTCCCACACCTTTTCAAGATCAACAAATATGTAACAAAGACTACAGTAATTTAATGGTATTAACAATCGTCTTGAAACTCTAAGTGTCTGTTTTACCACTTTTGGTTAAGTTCTTGATAGCTTATCTGTCAGATCGTTTGGCATATTTTATATGCATGATAGGTCAAACGATCTGTCAGATCCGCTTTTGAGAATTTATCCAGAACTGGTGAAACAGGCCCTGTCTAAAATGGAAACTGGATATAATACATCCTTAAAAGGTAATTGCAGCGAGGTTTTTTGTCCCTCCCCAATAGTATCGTTATGAGCTATGCTTATGTATGTATTAAAAGTTATACAAACCAACTGTATCTGGTTTGGTAGATTGTATGTGCATGTACCCAGTTTCTTGGACTAGCCAAGAATACACTTCTGTTAATGGATACATTCTGTCAGCAAGTTTATCTTCTTCGATCAGAGGTGGATATATTGAACCCAAGACTCCAAGGATATTGGCGTTGATTGACATAGAGAAAGCAATATTGGAGTGATAGCCGAGTACTTCCTGAAAAAAAAACTCTAGTTAATATCTAGAATAAACGGGTTTATTACTAAGAAGGCTGGAACAATTTCTATCTTCAGTAATAACTCGATCAACCGGTTTGCCTATAAGTCCAGTGACATTATCTGCTGTACAGGCCTCCGCAAATGTTTGCACGACAATTGATTTCATGCTACCTTCATCCATCTGCTTCCCGCAACGTCTAAGTACAAGATCGAGCCTTGTAAGGCATCGTCCAATAAAGAATCAGACATTTGAAGCGGCAGGTAGGCGGGGCACATAGCAAGTAGTGCTGGATTACATATTCTCAAGTCCTCATACGGAAAGGTGTTTGAATATTAGTCTCTCAGAAATAAACGCACACCCAACTTTATGCAATAACCACAATAAAGTTTCAAATAATATCTTACATCAGGAAAGAAAGTGACCAAACTGTTGCAAATAATGCCTCCCCAGTCACCACCCTGAACGAAATACTTTTTGAAGCCAAGTCTTTGCATTAGATTCCTGAATACTATAGAAACTTCTGGAGCTCCGAGGCCAGGACGGACGGCTGCCTGAAAATGAAAGAGAAACGATAAACTTACTCATTCTTCTTAAAAATCGCTCCTAACTTGGAAGATAGTCGCAGAATCAAGAAACTTACATCAGAAAATCCGTATCCAGGCAAGCTGGGAACTATTAGCTCAAGGGCGAAATTTCTGCCCTTTTCAACAGCTGTCAACAAAGGGATTGCTTCATAGAACTCTCTGACTGATCCTGGCCATCCGTGCAGCAAGAGAAGTGGTACTACTTCCACTCCAGCTGGTACCTGAAATGAAAAGCAGGATCCTTTCCATAATCTTTAGAAGCATTATAAACATATTTTTCTTTTAAACATCTCATAAATAATCATCCTAGGACAAAGTTAGCTTTCATATCCTAGAGCAATCATTTTACCTCTGGTTTAACCCTGATGAAGTGAATGTTCAAACCCTGAATGTTTGTTTTGTATTGCTTGAACTGATTGAGGAATTTCTGACGTTCCGCGAAAGGATACTCGTTGGCCCAATATTGAACCCAGTTGCTCAGATCTTTGGTGTTAAAGCCATATTCAGTATTGATGCCTTCCAATGGTGGAGTGAATTCGCGCGCAGCTTTGAGTCGCCGTTTGAGGTCTTGTATCATCTGTTAAGGAAAATTCGAATTTTATTAACATGAATGCATTATGCTGTGATTTCATTCCATCGAACCTTTGTTACAGATTTGTGCTTATGCTATGCTGTGAGTACTGTGGTTTGGTTTCAATTTCCAAGCATTCTCCAACATTCGGGAACTTCGTAAAAGAAACCTGCCTAACTATTAATGTAAATTAATATTATGTTGACGATTAGCTTCTTCATATCCAAAATTAATTCTGATTCTTACCTTATCATCGAATGTAATTTGAAACGGTTTGATGCTGACATCCTGTAAGCCTTTCAACTCAGTAGGACCCCACCACGCGTTGACATCAAGATTAGGAAGTGGTGGTGGACTTTTTAGAAAAAAGTTGTAGGCAACGACAGCTGATAGGGCAAAGAATGGGGCTAAGAAGAGAACTCGCGCCATCTGAGGAAGCAATAACAGAATTAGTTCAATATTATAAATGTCAAAGTCAAAATTTTCAAAATAATATCACATAGATAACTTTTTGACGTTATGTTTTTGAATCTACCACCGCGTCGGAAGGTGTTCCGTTGTAGAGAAGATGCGGCCAGAAACTCTACAACACTCTTCTTTTAAACAAAACAAAATATACAAAGTACAATGACACAAATTAAATATTAAATTACATAGTGTAACATTGTCAAGACAAGAATGTAAAAGTTTAAGATATCTATTGAGCGTACGAGGCATACAGGATCCTTCTTAATATGCAGGCACTTTTTAAGGGGATGATCAGACCATAAAACTGAACAACTTTCTCTATGGAATCAACATCGAAATCGCGAACAAACCATCAGCTGTCTGTCCCAAACATTTGGCTCGAGTAGGTTTGCAGTTTTATATAGAACAGCAGATTTTTTTTTTCGCTTTTGCAGCTATACAGAAAGTTGTTCAGTTTGACGGTCTAATCATCCCCTTAAAAAAGTGTGAGCATATAAAGAAGGACCCTATATTATTAAACCGCATAACTAACATCGAAAATTAAAGAAGAACAAGGGTCACGAGGAAAATGTAAAACAATTTTTGGAATTTTCAGCTCACATTTATAACACAAATGCTAAGGAAGACTGCCTTGGAATCTTTAACGTGGAATTAATGATAATGCAATGAGGCATTTTCCAAGACTAGTAATACGAAAAATCACAAGATGGCAATAATAAAACGTTCAGAAAAACCTGTCACATTGACAGTAAAAAGTGCTGTTTGGATAATGAAAATGTTAGTTTGTTATACATAAATGAACATTAACTGTACAAAAACTCGATGAATTCAAAGTATCACAAGGTCTTTCATATAAAAACCATCTTAATCTTATTAATAAATCAAAAAATTCCTACCTTAAAATAGGGAATCGAGAAAAACACTGAACACTTTCGAGTTGACAGCTCAATGAGCACGATTGTAACGCCATCCTATTAGTGTCTTTGAACTATTTTTTTTTTTAATGAAAACGCCTCATTGTGTAAAAATTCGCAATAATATCTACAAGGTTATGTCACATGAATAAAGTCACGTCCTTATAGGACGAAAGCATACAGTCAGCCGCTGTAGCGCGCGTTAGAGGATGTGCGAACATGTGCACACACTAAGCCGGGTTATGTGCGCACTGACTGTTCGCACATCCTCTAACGCGCGCTATGTGTGAGTACACCGACAGCGGCCGACTGTATGAAGCTAGATGTTATTTATTAATGTGGAATTATGTTTTGTCAATCGCCACTCTTATTTCATAAAGCATTCCAGGTATATTCTTGAGAAAAGGAAGCAAACTTGTGATCAAAAGGAATCTAAAACATCAACATTCTTCTATTTATTTATAAAGTATGACTGGTTGGTATGTGACTAAAATTATGAAACTGTTGCTAGCTGTGTTTTAAATAAACATAACATAACATAAAAAATCCTTTATTGAAATTGTACAAATGATTAAAGAATTGATAAAATAAAACCGGTCAAGTGCGAGTCGGGCTACTCGCGCACTGACGGTTCCGTACCACACCACCACACAACATAATAACTAAAACCAATGTTTTTTGTCCTGGACCTATAACATGAGACCGACTCACACTTGACCGGTTTTTATTAATTGTTGTTTTACTGTAGAGTTTGCTCTATAATCACGCCAAGTTTGACGCTTGTATGTATTACCGTTTTTACGATAGAGCTAGAAGAAAAAACGATCATAAAAACAAGTTCTTTGTATGAGACCCACCTTAATTTTTAGACCAATCCGCTCTAATAACGCACATTTTTTGGCAATTTCATCTGTTCTGCTATGACGGTTCAAAAGTTACAGCCCTAAATAGGTAGGACAGATAACGTGGCTTAGTAATAGGGTAACCCTAAAAATTATAATGCTCACCTCGGCGTCTAAATATTAACAAGGCGATAACACGTCCACGCGTTTCGTTGGCAAATATAAGACTCAATGAAATTGACGAATTTTAAGCTATCATTATCTTGTTTAATACTTAGATAAACGTAATATTATTAATACGTTGCCATGCTCTTGCATAATCATTAATTATCTTACAGGTTTTAGTTAAAACTTTTTTGTTTGAACTTTGAACTTGATGGCATTGTCCGCACCTGATGGAGAAATGCAGTAGCATTTTTTTTTTTATAATTTATTTAACGGCTCTGGATACTAGTCTTTTTGAGCCATTTGTTATTTTTTTCTTTATATTATTTATTTTGATGATGGGATGATAGATGACGATGAATCTGTGGTCGATTTCGCAAGCTCATGCTTTGCCGCCAAAATTACCATGGTACGAGATTACTTGAACCAAAACTTGTTCTGTTATCGTATTAATTTGATATTCCTGTTACATCGGTCGCTTTACGCAACTGTTTGGCACACAATCCGCACGAAATTATGTCACAAATATCAATAAAACCAAATTTTTACGAATTTCAAATACGACGAAACACAGCAAGAGCAATGGCGCCAAGCAAACTCCAATGCATTAGCATTTTTTTTTTTTTTATAATGTCTTTAACGGCTCTGGATACTAGTCCTTTTGAGCCATTCGTTACTTTTTTCTTTATATTCTTTATTTTGATGATGGGATGATAGATGATGATGAATCTATGGTCGATTTGTAAGCTCGCGCGTTGCCGCCAAAATGACCATGTACGAGTTAACTTGAACCAAAACTTATGTTCTGTTATCGTATTTATTTGAGATTCCTGTTACGTCGGTCGCTTTACGCAACTGTTTGGCACACAATCCGCACGAAATTATGTCACAAATATCAATAAAACCAAATTTTTACGAATTTCAAATACGACGAAACACAGCAAGAGCAATGGCGCCAAGCAAACTCCAATGCATTAGCAGGCGTAGCAGGGCTACCAACGCTAAAAATCGATTGGGCGCTAAAACTGTGAAAAAAGCGCTAGATTCTTAAATTTTCGCAAGTTGAAAAAGCGCTAGATTTTTTGCCATTGATGTAAATCACATGTATACTTCAGAATAATATAAAGAAAACATTAGCAAACAATAAAAATGTTTAAATTTCAATAATTTATACATAACAAAACGTTTTCCCATACATTATTTAGATGGTAAACAGTAAGAATGATTGTTTACCCAGCTTTTAAGACGAATCAAATTTGATCGTCAATATTAAGAACAAAAGAATCAAAAAGAAGCTAAACAGCGAACAAGGAAGGATTCCGTACAAATATTTTGATTAGAGGCGGTAGATTTTAAGTAGAATTCGCTCGATAAATTCGAAGTTAAAAGCAACCCAGGTTTGGTATTTTCGTATGTCACGAAAACAGTCAAAATGGATTGTAAAATATCGAGCTTGCTTCGTTCATTCTTTTTTATTTTTCTGCGCTCTGAAACAGGAACTCTTGCTACAACCAAGTCATTATCCTGGGCTGCATTCGCGGTAAGTATTCGGTGATTGAACCGTGACTGGACTACGTACAACCATAACTTTTGACACATTTGGTACTGCGCTAATCGCGGTACAGCTCATGACAGTCGTTAGAGCCGTTTTGACAGATCGCTAAGACGTTAAAGGCTGTCAATTACATAGAGTTTCAGCACAGTCGAATAGTAATTGGATTACAATGTGATTAGAACTGAAATTGTGTAAGAATAGAAATTCGATGTTTTAAATTAGCGCAACAATATAGTGCTCACTTCGCACGCTCCAGCTTTTGTTCATAGCATATGCTCACGACTATATTCCCCGAGGGGATAGTCAGAAATATTCTGAAACCTCAGAACATCCACGTTTCACTAGTAGTACCGAAACTCTGTCCAGTGTGATGGGGTGTGAGCCCGTCGCCACTTATAATGGACAGTGGGTACAATACATGCCTCGAAATTGAAGCATGCAGGTTTCCTCACGATGTTTTCCTTCACCGAAAAGCCAGTGGTGTTACAAATCGTAAATTAAATCCGAAAAACTCATTGGTACGAGTCGACCTGGACGGGGATCGAACCATCTCCTCCTGCACGGCAGGCAAGGTTACTCGCCACTGGACCACCACGGCTTGAGTTTCTTACTTAAATAATGTTTATACGTAGACATGCACAAAATACCTAAATTTGACTTAATAATATCAACATAAAATTTATCTTTATTGGAACGACCTAGTCGTATTGCGAAGACCTTGACTTTTTTCTTATGTGGTCGAGTTGTCTCACTGCTGGGCAAAGTCCTCCCCTTTTATTGTCCAAGTAGGCGTCCATGTTGTCTCTCCACGTTTTTCTGGGTCTACCTCGACGCTAGCGACCATCCTGTCGAACCCAATCTGTGGTAATTTTGGCCCATCTTTCCGAATGCATACGACAGACATGTCCGACCGAGGCCCACTTCAGCACGTCTAGCATGATTTCTCTACTTGCGCGCGACTTAGCTTTTTCCCATCCTACAAGTCGCGGCAAGCGCGGCTTTCGCTCTCCGAAAAGCGCGGGAACGGGTTATTTTCTATGCAGCGAAGGCGCGTCGCGCGCTTGTAGAGAAATCATACTAGACGTGCTGCTGAGCTGTCTTGTGCCCCACGTCTGCTATGCCAGTTCTGGAGCGCAGTTCCGTGTTTCTAACGCGATCGATTAGTCTTACACAAAAAAAAAGATGGCAGATCTTGAAGCTGGACTACTGATGTTCAGTCGAAGACCACGGTCTTTGACCTATACTCAATACCCAAATTTTTATTGCATTCCATAATTTACAACAAGGTGTTCACTTATAAGCAAATCTAGTTCTTTTATACAGGGTGAAACCTTTTAAACCAAGAGTCTACCCATCACATGGAACAACTTTTACCATAGGAGCAAACCGACCAGAGAAAAAAAATCTACTGTTGCAGACATTTGAGTCAGAAGGCACTGCAGTTTAGTATGGAACAGCAGATGTATCTTTCTTTGCTCCGATCTGTCCGATTCCATAGCAAAAGCCGTAGACTAATAAGCTATGATATCATTATGGACCCTAGCACAGCAACTTTGAACATTACAAAGAAGTTGGTAACTTATGTAGGCATATCAATAGAAATGAATATAATCATAATCATAATCATTTATTGCTTCCACATGTTTTACAGATGTTACAAATATACAGTTATGGTCCTATGTGAAACCCTGACCGGGCACTGCAAAAAACTCTTTGACAAATACTGTATACATTGCATCCTTAATAGTAAGAGTTTACATTATACATTATACACAACAATTAAAGTAGTACCTACAATAACAAAAACATTTTTTAAGTTCTTACATAATAATGTTCTTTATGTCGTCTGTAATATTATTATTTCCTAGCAATAAGTATTATTATTTATTACTGCTCATCAAAAAACTCATTATAGTAGGTACATAGCATAGCTCTTAAAAGTAGGTAAAAAACGTTAATATTAAAATCATGGCACAAAGTTTACATAGTCACACTGTAGTAAAATCTCGAGCTCGCTTCGTTCGCTCCAGATTTTAGAGTCTATTGGATTGTTGTATATTGTTCGAATATGAGAAATGACCCCGACAGAATTGAGCCGAGTGAATTGGCCTAGTCTAAAGTGTGTAACAAAAAATTTTACATTGTAGAGTTCAGCTTCAAATTCCGTTTTTATAAAAATTTACGGAACCCTAAGTTGAAATATAAAGCATGGCGTTACTTCTTTTAAGTACCAGTTGCGTCGTGACAGGTCTACATTATAACTGGTAAGACTCTCTGTTTAAAAATAATATGAAACAATACATTATTATTACATGAAAAAGCATTTTTTTTTTATATGTTAAGTAAGTTATAGCCTCCTGTAGGATCCCACTGTAGGGCACAGGCCTCCTAATGGCGAGAGGAAGATAGGTCATACCAACCAGCCAGCCAACCAACATAAATATTTTTTTTTATAACAATCTGTCTGTACTCAATACCTATAAGGAGATAAAGCCATTCAAAGGTCAGACTTTTGAACGGCTGTAACTCCTAAACAGACTGGAGTTATGCTCTTCACCCTATGAATACTGAATCTACCTTGCAGCTGATGATAACAAAAAGTACGTCTATCTCTTATACTATAATCTCAGATTGATGATGATTGATTGATTGATTGTACCCGTGCAAAGTATGGACGTGTCGCTAAGCGGGGTCTGCTTTTCTTGTCTTTTTCCTCCCCTTCGCTTTATCCTGAACATCGTCGCAGCTATCCATGTCCAACTTGACAATATCAGACCAGCTGAGTTTTGGTTTGTTTACGCTACGTTGACCTGATAGAGTCGTAAATTCCATTGTTATGATGTGTAAGGAAAAGTATCATTAACCTTTAAACCACATGCTCTACCCATCAAACTGAACAACTTTTATTACGGGAGCACACCTGTCAGGACAAAAAAAAATGCTATTCCATACTAAACTAAAATACCTAATCGACTCAAATGTGTGAAACAGCAGATTTTTTTTATTACAAGTTTCCTCCTATAATAAGGTATCTCTAGCCTTTAGACCAAATACTCTACCCATCAAACTGAACAACTTTAACTATGGAGTCTATCGAAATCGGGAAAAAAATCTGCTGTTCCATAGAAAATGTCAGGCTACCATAGCATGGGTGGAAAAACGAGAATTTTTTTTGGACCTGCCACACATAATCGGATCGGATCGATTTTCTATGGGAGGTCCAAACATTTTTCTCGTTTTACGACCCATGTTCCAAAGGGAGTTATTGAGTTTCATTTTAGTTCTGTTAGTAATTAAAAACTTGTAAGTAAGCAACTTACTAATTTATTTCCTCTCATTCCCTCTATTCCAGGTCACCATGGACATCCTCTCCCTAGTATTAACACACGCGTTGTTCTACGCGTCAGCTAGCTACAACTACACCGAGTCACCAACTATTAACTGGACTGAATTTGACTCCAACAGATGGTGGGGACCTTCCAGTGAACAGGCCACACAGGACACAGCTATATACCCGACTAATATTACATTTAGCGATGATGTAGGTAGTAGCGAAACGTGGATGTTCTGTAGATTCAGAATATCTCTACCCCCTCGGGGAATATAGTCGTGAGCACATGAAATATTGATGAAATCCCGTATCATCATCGACAAAGCAGATAATGTCTATCTGGGGTTATAGTAATACTGTATGAACGAGACACAATATGGTCTGGTCAGGCCCGTCTCACTCCACAGCTCAGGTACGCTTAACGGCCGGTTCCCACCGAGGGGTGAATGGCAATAGTGTAAACTTCTTGGTCAAATCTCATTAGACTTGCCGCCATTTTGTGAGTAGTTAATGCGAGACTTGAAAACCCTAGCGATGTCACGCTGCGAACGACTAATGAAAACTATGTAAAGGAAGCTTTCATGTCTAATGACTCAGTTCATTTTTGTTTACACGCGCGCCTCTGTGAACTTTGGTAGGTTATTCGCGAATTGTACTATAGGACGGGTGCGAATAACTTTGAAACTTATTGCCGTGCAGAGAGAGTCGCGATTTATTACATCTGTTTTCGAAGTGATTCTTCTGTACCGTTTCGGCATAGAACTTTAGGTGAAGAAATACGGTACCTATATTTTTCTTTGACAGTATTCTGTCAGTACTTACTCAGGTCTCACTTCTAGCTTCATGGCTTTCACATTGTTTTAGTCTGTTACCTGAATGTGTAATAAAGACAAGTAAATATTGCTGTCATCGAAATCAATAAACTAACCACTACCACCGATTGGAATCGAAACGATTTTATTATTTCGCAATTATAGGCTGTCTCGTTTAGTGATAAGGTGTAAAATTGAATGTAAATGCACAAGATCAATTGTGCTTATACCGTGGCAGAGGTGAAATGCTACCGCAAGGCTAGTCCTTATAATAATTAGTCAAAGTTGGAACCATGTCCTGCGGAGATGCACCGGACGAGTGTTCCGTACGAAAATTGGCAAAACGGAACATTTATGGAATCACCTCGGTGTCTGTCCGTTCGTCCGTCCGTCCCCTCCGTCAGTCACAAGCATTTTACTCGGAGACCGTATGACACAAGAAGCTGAAACTTGATACAATTAAAGTCAGACATTTTTATATTGAGGGGCAGTTTTGGGGTAGAAAGAGATAAAAACAAACAAATAATTTCTACTATATTGTGTGGGGTATCAAATGAAAGCTTATAAAAATACGAGTCTAAAAATATAGTTTTATTATTTATAATTAAAACTTTGTTTCACAAAATTTACAATTAACTCAAAAAAATTGCTGTCCCCACCTCTATTTCAACAAATATTACTACATAAAATCTGAAAAAAATCACGTACATTAGAAAATAATAAGGATGGCACTAACTTGGATAATTTTATTCTATACCCAAAAAACTACCACCAGTGTAAAATGATTTGCAGTTACCATGTGACCACATACTATGTAAGTGTCAGGTTTATAGTGGTTGGCATCAACGATCCATTTTAAACAACTGGTAGTACGGAATACTAATTGCCGAGTCCCGACTCGCACTTGGCCGGTTTTTATCTTTAAGATCAATTTCTATACTCTTTTGTTGTTATCATTTCTATGTCTTGTAAGTGTTTGTAAATATTATAAACGAACAGAAATGAAACACATGACCAGTTTAATGTTCCTCCTACATTCACAGATGATAGCAGACCTCAGATCGCGTCTCGACAATCCCAGAAATTGGACAACACCTCTTGAAGGTGTTGCCTTCCAGTATGGTTTCAACAACGATCAAGTCAATAAATGGACAACGTTCTGGTCGAAACAATACAACTTCAGTGAGAGACTGATAAAGTACAATCAGTATCCTATGTACAAGACCAACATTCAGGGCTTGGATATCTTCTACATCAGGGTTACTCCAAAGGTAAGTTTATTTTATGTTTGTAATGACAATTCCCATAACATTTCAATTGCCTACCAAGGAGGTAGCATGAGCGGACAAATCGATCAATGCCTATTTCGTTTGTTTAGATTCACAAGCAACGCTCCAAAACTACAGATTTTAAAGGTTATAACTGACTCTGCCGTTGACCAAGCGTATTCTCGCAGAGACATCGCTCTCTGCCAGCCCATACGGAAGAGAGCTAGCGACTTAATCACGAGGGAATGGGAGGGAGGTTCTAGGGAATTTATGTACGGTTGTATTTATCATTATCAATAGCTCAGCGGTGAAGGAAAACATCGTGAGGAAACCTGCATACCCGAGAATGAAAAGAAAAAACCATAAGCTTGGAGGTATACGTAAAATATGGTTGAGCTTGGGGTGAACACAATAGGCCAGCGATGGTCGCAGTGTTACATAACGACCCTTGCTTGCAATAGCCCATCGAACAATAATAATAAGCGTATTCTTCCAGGTCACCAGCGGAGTTGAAATCGTACCAATGCTGCTGCTTCACGGATGGCCAGGTTCTGTTTTTGAGTTCTTCGATGTGATCCCTCTCCTTACAGCAGTCAGCTCTGACAGGGACTTCGCTATTGAACTCATCATTCCCAGTCTACCAGGATTCGGATTTTCTAAGGTCAGCATTTTATCAAAATTTGACCCACATAGACTTTTTTGTTTTATATTATTTACATCTCAAAATTTATATTCAACATCTGAATAATAAATTTGTAGGTACTCCCTTTTGAATTACCATGTTTTCTCCATAATATATATTTCCCAAAAGCCAAAAAACTAAATATACTCAATAATATATATTTCCCATCGCGAGAGGAACAAAGTACAGTAGTAAACAATTACTAAAATAAAGTGGCAATGGGCGGAGCGCATTGCTCGCAGACCCGATGGCCGAAGGGGTCGAAGTGTTCTCGCTTGGTGACCGCGTACCGGAAAGCGAAGCATGGGTCGGTCCACCTTGTGGAGGGCCTCCCCCATTCCTACAAGGTGGCGGGAACCCGTTGATCTTTGGGGGAGGCCTAAGTCCAGCAGTGGACGTCTATCGGCTGAGATGGTGATGATGATGATGATATATTCCCAATAGCTCTGAACAAAAGTATTGTATTTCTTACAGGCAGCAGTTCGTCCAGGACTAGGAGCCGCTCAAATGGCAGTTATAATGAGAAACCTCATGAATAGGATCGGTTACAAGAAGTACTACGTCCAAGGTGGTGACTTCGGAGCCCTAATCAACGGTCATTTGTCTACTTTGTATCCTGAAGTAAGATATCTTATTTCATTTGTCAAAACGCCAACAGAAAAAAACAGTGGATCTGCCACCAGACTCCTGAACTTCGAGATGGAACTAGAGTATAATCAGTACCTAGCTATCTCCAGCTCAATTTTATGGTACATGTAGACTTACAAGAGACACTACCAATAATCAGCATTGAAATCGATTAACCCTATGTGAATAGATGCTTAATCGTCTAAGTCCAAATTCATCCTAAACTAAACTTTATTTCACAGGAGGTACTAGGATATCATACAAACTGGGGAGTAGTGCTGTCGCCGGTCGCGATCTTTCTCCAAATGGTCGGTTCTCTCTATCCACCTCTGGTCGTTGAGCAGAGGTTGATGAGCAGAATGTACCCTATCACCACAAGGTTCACTGTCCTCATGGGAGCTACTGGATACATGCATATGCAAGCTACAAAGCCTGATACAATTGGTACGTATTTGATAGACGAAGCGCTCGTTGGCGTAGTGGAGCTTCGGTATTGGAAACGATCACCGAAGTTAAGCAACGCCAGGTCCGATCAGTCTTTGGATGGGTGACCGTTTAGTGGTATTTCATGTCCAGCATTTCTCTGCTTCAGAAGACACGTTAAGCAGTTGGTCTCGGATAGTTCCGTTAGATGGCGTTGTAACTATTCGTTAAGCCAGGTCAGAGGCCTATTAAGGCGGCTTGAAAATTCTCTCACAGCAAGTTGACCACTAACTTGCCTCCACCAACACGCACTGGGCCCGCGTGGTGAAGTACGGCCCACTCCCTCTCACCCTTACTCGTGAGAGGAGGCCTTTCCCCTGCAGTGGGATTCTACAGGCTATAACTTACTTACTTACTATTTGATAGACAATGCACGGATTAAATATATTACAGCTAGTCGGATAGGCTTGCTGTGGCAACTGGGCAGCATTTGTTGGTTCTACAGAAGAATAGAAGCAAGAAGAGTAGCATTATTGTTACCGTGTTAGGGCATTAAGAGGCTAGACACAATTCCACACTAAACCTTTTGATGCATCATCTCTTGTATGAGAAAGAGAGAAGTAAAATTGGAAAAAAGGGAAGTAAATTACAACATCTAACTATATATCAAATAAATCATTAATTGAAAACGATTTGCGATCTTATCATGAGTGACTTGTAGAACGGAGAAATTTTGCAGTTACCAAAATATGATTTTAGAAAACAAATAAGCATGACCGGGGTGAGTTATTTGCGTACGAAAGTTTTAATCTTGACGAATGGAATACCGGGGATTGTATTTCATTTTTGTTTTTCTACTGTTTCATAAATTAAACTTCTGGAAATATATAGAAAGAAAATGAGATTAAAACCGTTAGGGTACAAAAAAATCTGCCAGATTTGAATTACTTAATGCCTTAATCCTGATTTTACAATCTGTTTTATATACAGGTGTAGCTTTAACCGATTCTCCAGCTGGTCTAATGGCTTACCTCTTCGAGAAATATGCTACAGCAGTCAATAAGAGTAACTTGGTGGTGCCTGATGGAGGTCTATTTAAATACTACGAGCCTTCGTTCCTGATCGATACATTGATGTATTATTGGTCAACCAGCTCGATCCAGACTGCTATGAGGCTGTACTCTGAAAGTTTCAACAAGCATCATTTTGGATTGAGGATGGAAGAGTAAGTTTTGTTCTGTGACGTTTTGGTTAAGTTTGAATCTTCTCTTCTTTCGTGTCAGCATAACTATATCGCATGACAATCACCCATACTTTTATAAAGATTAACCAGTCAGCGATGGTCGTATCTAGGCTGACTGCCCAGGGTGCGCCAGATGAACTCAGGTTTTGTCACTCGAGGGGCTCTTTCCTTGTACTCACTAACACCTTTTCTGTAAATTGAGACTTGAGTTAAGCAGCAAATGTTTCATCATCATCATCTCAGCCGATAGACATCCACTGCTAGACATAACTCTCCTCCAAGGATCGCCACAACGATCAGCCCTGCGCTGCCGTCATCTAACCGGTTCCCCACGCCTTCACCAGGTCGTCGGTGCATCTTCCGGTACGTGGTCGGTATTCAGGAACTCTTCGGCCCCATCAACCATCAGTTCTGACGCGATTTTTTAATGATGACGATTCAAATCACCTTTGTATCTTTATTCATCCAAAAATTCGTCGCATTTGTACAGTAATAGTGATAATTAAGTCGATTTCAGGATCCCAACCCACGTTCCAACCTGGATCGTTCAAGCTGCAGACGAGTTCACATACCAATCTCCAATCATCCTCGGCCTCAAATACAAGAACATCTTGAAAGCTGAAGTCTTAGACGTGGGAGGGCATTTCTTAGCCCATGAGAGACCACAAGTCTTCACAGAAAGTGTCTTCAAAGGTCTGACTAAATTCAGGGCCTACCATGCGTGTGTTGCCGCTTCGGGCACTACCTCAATTAATACAACTAATTTAGAATGCGTGGTTAAGATTTCTGATACCAATTTGTGTTCCACGTCTTCGTAAATAAGTTTGTAAGAAGTATTCAATATGTTCGCACATACGATCGATTTCGTGTGTTAAAGATTAAACATTGAATTTGCAATCTTGTTTTCATTTTCCTTTTTAATGCGATCAATTACGTACCTTTAGGTACCTATCCTTCGTTTATGTTTGAAATAAAAAATGCATTCTGAAACTTTTCACCAAATAATAATCAGGGACTTACATAATACTACTATAACGGACTATATAGCTATAAATGGTGATGGAAAACATCTCGAGGAAACCTGCATACGCTGAAGAAGAAATTCTGATGCGTATGTGTAGTCCTCCAATACGCATTGGGCACGCGTGGTGGAGTGATGTCCATACACCTCAAAATCTATAACACCTCGCACACTTACCCGCGGCGAATCGGATGAATCATCAGAAGAATTAAAAGTAAATTCTTTTCGTTCGCCTCCTTCGGCTTCTTCGCCGCGGACATGCGTCCAACTCTTAAAGAGTGCCATAACAGATTAAAAAACATAATCCTAAATCAGTAAAATCATAATCCATTCCCAAGGGTCTTTGCACAAATCAGTGGGCCATAACAATAACTTCTCTGCTAAGCTTGCCACCCTCTTTATCATTGACTTCCACAGTTCCCACCCTTGCTAGGGTGAATTGGATATTTGCGTTTGTGTCGGTAAAGGCCGGTCGGCAATATACTAAATCGTTATCCATACACCCTTCCTATCCGGATATAACAACTTGTCAGTTAAAAGCAAAGTGACACCTATGGTTTCCTAGTAGGTATGTACGTTGTTGACGGCGACCGACGACGGGCCCATACAAAACTGTAATTTACATTTGACGACCCGTCGGTCGCCGTCGGCGTCGGTGAATGTGTCTCAACCCTTATTCAAACTATAAAATGTGTAAAAAATAAAGACCGGTAAAGTGAGAGTCGGGCTACTCGCGCACCGAGGGTTCCGTACCACACCCGCTAGATTGATGAAATTTTCACAGAATGAGCGGGTTTTATGGAGCATGTGTAACAAATATACAGGGTCATTCTTAATATGCTGACACTTTTTTAAGGGCATGATCAGACCGTCAAACTGAACAACTTTCTCTATGGCACCAACATCGAAATCAGAAAAAAAAATCTACTCTTCCATACAAAACTGCAAACTTACTCGAGCCAAATGTATGGGACAGCAGATTTTTTTTTCGCGATTTCGATGTTGGTCCCATAGAGAAAGTTGTTCAGTTTGATGGTCTGATCTTAAGAATAAGAAGGACCCTGTATAGGTTGATGATGATGATGAGCATTAAACATGGTCATCGTCAGCCTGTCATGGGCATCGTTCGACACCAATTGTCGCCATTCTCACAGCTTCATTGTTAAATCACACGTAGAAAATATCAATTTCCTCCTTTATCTCGCCAAGTCTGACCATGCATTAATGTGATACGAATTATTTTATTACGACAAATTCACCCCTCGTCTGGTGTCGATAACGGATATTTAATCCACATTATGAATGTATGGATTCCACCAGCCACGCGCCAGTCTTGTGCAGGGTTAGGGAAAATTGAAACAGGGGATCTAATCTTATGAATACAAAATCTATTATATTTTATTGCAGACCAAAACATAAAATACAGTTCAAATGATGATGAAACTTGATGGTTTTATAGATGAAAACGATTGAGTTAAGAGAAGTTTATTCCGAATACGTAAATGCGCGCTGCATACAAACGAAGTCTGGTGATATTTTCAATACTAACTAATTAAACTCAATGAAATTTTGCAGAAACAATCTAGGCACAAATCTCTATGCTTGTATCGTGTCCGATTTTCGTTAAAATATACAGTTTCAATGCTAGGATCAATTCAAGATTTGTATGGAAATCTTAGAGGCACTTTAACTTTAAAACTGTACATTTCAAGGAAAATCTGACACGATACAAGCATAGAGATTTGTTTCTAGATTGTTTCAGCAATATTTCATTGAGTTGAATCTGTTAGTATTGAAAATATCACCAGACTTCGTTTGTATGGAGCGCGCCAACAGCTTAAACCACAGTGTTGTGCTAATTATGTGCGAGATCAGAGTAACTGTAATAAAATAGGCCAATAGAAATCAGTAGGCGATGACTTTAGTGCCTATTCTCGTCTGTCAAAACGAGTGTCAAACAAGCTATAGCGCCTATTCTGAATAGTCATGATAAATATAATGATGACGCTCATAAAAGAATTTTTTGGTCCATTGGTCCAAAAGCATAGTCAAGTAGGCAGGACATACACCACAATTTTTTTATTACTAACAAAATTTCAAGGCTGTATTCAGTCAAAGAAACTAAACCACTTTCCCTAAGGGACATGGGCTTTGACTAATTATTATAAGGACTAGCCTTGCGGTAGCATTTCCCCTCTGCCACGGTATAAGCACAATTGATCTTGTGCATTTACATTCAATTTTACACCTTATCACTAAACGAGACAGCCTATAATTGCGAAATAATAACTTCGAACTTAAAACGTTTGGGGTTCACACGAGACTACTTTTCATGATTTTTAACGTTCAAAATTAGAATCTAAAGTTATGGGGAATAAAATCCAAAGTTGCGGATTTCATGTTACCTCGCCCCCCGCAAAAAGTGGCAGAAATGTTTGTTAGTAGAATTACACGCGTCCACATATAAATAGTCAAAACACATGGGTCGAGAATTATTTTGGACCTTTTATACAAACGTGTGATTCAGCCGATCGATTAACTATGGGAGGTTTTTGACCCATGTTCGTTCCTTAGGGTAATTGGTTTAGTTTCATTGTCTGAACACACCATAAAATATTGTTAGTAATTCAAAACTAGTGGTGTATTTGCAGATGCACTCTCTTTCTCCGCGAACTCTCTTGAGGAGCTACATGCAATTTAAAATTTAACTATTGTTAAATAAAGTACATATTATATCGATCGAAAGCCATTGCGCTCGCTTAGTACCTTCTCGCTCAGCGTATGCATATAATTATGTCCTGAATTTCAAAGGCGACGTTCCTGCGAAAAAATCCTTACTCTCTTACTCGCAGACTCTTGGTGCCACTGCTTTGTACCACCAGTAGGTCCAGTACTCATTTCTCCACTACTTTGATATTGGTAGAGACATCAGGATTGGTGAATATTGTTGTCTCCTCTCTTGATGAAAAAATACTGGCTGTAAAAGAGCACAAGAGATATTCTTGAAAGCTAGCAATGTTTCTCCACTCCCTGAAAGGTTTTTTCGTGTCGTGCGTGAATACGCACAAGACTATCGGTCACTCAGCAACCGTGGGGCATCAGCATGAATTTACTGCTCTGTGGGCATCAGGCTTTTTTAAATCTGACACCATACGACAAACACGGCCAGCATGATTACATTCCTGTTAAAGCTCTACCGCCCAATTTTACCGTAAAGTTGGGTAACTTTGTAACCATTTTATACATTTTAAGCAGAAAACTAAACTCAACAATCTACAGGACATGGGAAGTGATTTGGTTCTTCCCGAAATCTATTTTAATTAATAAAACAGAAGGAAAAGGAATCTAGTCTCCCCTTTTTTCAGTTGTAACCATTTCACCTACACTTACATTGTAGATCGGAAGAAAATGAAAATTTACAATATACTTCACAATACAACATAGAATTATTAGGTTTTCTTATTTTTTGATAATGCATAAAAATCCATCTCATTTTTCAAAGAAAACGGCTAAACATTCACATCGATTAGTATGAAGAATCGTGTTCCCGGGCGGATACGCCTTAAATGGTATTCGGGTGATTTCCGAGTTATTTAGATATTCAGGCACTCATATTGATTTCAGCCGAATCAAATTCGTAATTCAAATATTTGCTAACACTGGCTGAGTGTAAAGATTAAAACTTAGATCATGGTTCCCCACATTCTCCCCCTTGGGGATGAGAAGTGGGCGGAGTCTTCTAAACCCCGCCCATTTTCACTCGAGCAAATTATGTCACGAGAAGGACAGAAATGGCATGAGATGTGTGAAGATCACAGTTAGAAATAAAAGATTGGATAAGTTTTCAACATGTTTTTAGTACATTTAGAACTTATAGTGCCTACTACGATATTTATAGCGGGTCATCATCGCAACGGATGCGTCAAAACTATACTGACAATTTTAGTTACATTTCACCAAATTTTAAATTATTATTAAATAAATAATCATAATAAATAATAACTGAAATCTGTTCAACAATAGAAGTTTATTTTAATTATAAATCATAAAAAAATATACAGACATACACAAACACATTAACAATAAAATAACTATATAGAAATGATTTCACACGGCCATAATAAACACTGTTTATTTTATTGTTATTTTATAGAAAAAAGAAACTCATTATTTGGAAAATACAAGGTTATTACAATAATAAAAATATTAGAAAAATAAACGGCTATAAATCAAATTAAAGATTGAAAAATTAAGTCTCGGGCGGGACTGAACCCGCACTCATCCAAGCAGGGGAATTGCATAGATTGAAAATTTCGTTCTCTGGCTAGTTGGCTCGGTGGCGAAATTGGACAAACGCAATTCCTCGGTTTGGAAGAGTGCGGGTTCAAGTCTCGCCGGAGACTTAATTTTTCAATCTTTAATTTGATTTGAAATAGCACAACATGTCTGTAATATGTTTAAAATCAATAATATTTGTAAATGGTTCAAATATCTTTGGCATTATCATGAAAATTTCGTGTAATGTAGGTACAGCTGCATTTTACAATTTGTATGAACAAAACATTCACATATTAATATATTTCATTTCACTGGTTGGTTACATTATTTATTTCCCATCTTTCTCCTTATCCTTAAAACCATTTTTATCATCATCCTTCCCATTCATAGCGGGAGCAATCATCAATAAATTATTACCATTACGATCAGCTAAATTCCTAAACGGGACATTCTGCCGCCATCTCGGCGAAAAATAATACTGATTCCTCAAAACCCTCAAGTGATCTTTACCAAAGTAATCTCTATTGAGTCTGAAGGTTTTTCTAAGGTCCTCATTTTCTTCATTCTCGAAGGCCTTTCTGCAGTCATCGAAGTATGGTCGTTTGAGGCGAAGACGTCGGGATTGAGGACTGAGAGGGGACTCGCATTTGATAGCGAGAGTATTCTCTTTGTTTGTTAGGCCGTGGTTCTTCTGCCATTCTAGTACCTCGCAAAGGAGGCCTATGTACCTGAGGGAAGATTAAATTTTGTTAAATTGCCTTCTTCCAATATGACGTGAAATTGAGGAACTTTGTAACAACCATCTTATTCATCCAGAGGTTTTTGTTGCTGGTTTACTATTTTCGGCCATTTTTCGTTATGTTTTTATATATTATGGTACTCTGGGATATAAACTCGTCACTATACAAAATTTCGTCAAAATCTATTCAGTGGTTTTTGCGCGATAAGCGTTCAAACAGACAGACAAACGAAAAAAAATTAAAAACCTTTCTAATTTGTTCAGTTACAGATTTTAAGTCGCCCTGGTTCATGTGTTCTCAGACTTTTTTGCGTTTACGATTTTATTATAGGTATAGACTATGGCACTTTATAGGCAGAAATTTAACAATCTACACGACATGAGAAGTAATTTGGTTTTTCTAGAAATCTATTTTAATTAATGAAACTGAAGAAAAATGAATTTAAAGTCACCCCTTTTTTACCCGACTGCGCCAGAATGAGGGTTATGTTTTTCGAGCGTATGTATGTATGTATGTTTGTCTGTCTATTTCTTTGGCACGGCATACAGCCTAAACGGCTTGATGGATTTTAACGTTTGACGTGTCATTAGATTCGTAAAAATTGTGAGAGTGACATATGCTATATTACTTTAATATGTAGTCTACGAAATAAAAAAGAGAATAAAAAATTTTTTTTTTTCATTAAAATTACAATATGGGTATCAAATGAAAGCTAGTGATCTGACGAATCCAAAAATATGTATATTATAGTACTTTTATGTTACCGTTTCGACACCAGACTAAAAAGTATGAAATAAACTAAATTATTAAGATAAACAAAAAACCCGACTGCATAAAAAACCTATTAACTGAAAAGAGAAATACAAGCTCTTTAATCACTAATCAGCTATAACAGCTTTATTTGAGCTAATATAATTTGAATGTTATTAGGTAGGTATTGCAGACGGGGACAAACCAATAACCAACCAAAAATCGTCTGTTTCCCCGTTTGTGATACCTACCTAATAACATTCAAATTATATTCGCTCAAATAAAGCTGTTATAGCTGATTATGATCAGCGATTATAGAGCTTGTTTTTCTCTTTTCAGTTAATAGGTTTTACCAGTCGTAACCGTTTTACTCTTGAAATTATAGTTTGGAGGAAAATGAACATTTACAATATTCTTCACAATACAACATACATTGTATTGTGAATACATGTAGAATGATTGGGTTTTCTTATTTAAGAATACTGAGGTACGACTTTGGTTTCGGTAAATTGTATAAATTTAGTCGAAAAATTGGTCCTTTGTCCCCTCCCATTTGTATTTGAAGCAAAGTTTTAAAGAACCTTGAAGTTAAGGTCGTCAGTTCATGTTATAATATTACTAGTGTCTTACTTAATGGCCATCCTAAGAATCTCATTCTTCGAAAGCTTCTTATCAGGGGGATGTGTGGGCACCAATCTCCTTAATTCAGCGAAGGCACCGCTCACGTTCTGTTGCCTCCACCGTTCGCGGCAGTTGGTGAAGAGCTTCCGAGGTGGTCGGAGGCACGATGTGAGGGACATATCTTCGTGGATACTCTGTGTGTTTTGATTGGTTTTAGTTGAAGTAGGCATATATGTTATAAGGAACAATCTGGTTTATATGTTGCAGCCATGCAGATTGCAGATATGTTGCAGAATACGCCGTATTACAACACAGGAAGTCATTTTAAAAAATACCTCTCTTATAATAGCTTCACCTGTGTATGTATTGTGTAATTAACACCTAAGAAACGATGTAAGAAAATCTAGGAAGTCAATTTTAACCAACTTATATTTTTGTCGTATCGGTTTCAGCCTTTGAGAGAGATATTCGTAAACCTGAGAATATCCACGTTTCACTGGTACCGAAACTCTGTCCAGTGCGACGGGGAGTGAGCCCTTCGCCACTTGTAATGGACGTGGGTACAATACATGCCTCGAAATTGAAGCTGCATGCTTCATCACGATGTTTTCCTTCACCAAAAAGCCAGTGGTGTTACAAATCGTACATAAATTCCGAAAAACTCATTGGTACGAGTCGGTCTGGACGGGGATCGAACTATCGCCTCTTGCACGGCAGGCAAGGTTACTCGCCACTGGACCACCACGGCTATCTAATTGAGTGATCTGATTGGCAATTTTTCCTCGCACATAGCTTGGCTGCACAGCACATCTCCTGATGGACGTAGTAATATCTGCTAGCTATAATTTGATTGTAAGGAATAATGGATAGTGATAGTTACCTGCACACTCCTCGTATGCTGTCTATCATCATCGCTATCCTGTAGACAAAGGTCGTCACTCAACATCTCACTGTCTGGCTCCTCGTCCGAGCATGAGTCTTGATCCGACGCCATTGTTGGATAAACTAGAACAATAGCAGAAACATGCGAACAAATGATTCATTAAAATCATCATCAGCCTTTAACACATTACAAAGATATGCGCAGCCTCTAGCGCGATCCAGATTACTTTCTAGATTCTTTCTGAAAATTTTACTGAGTTTAATTGGTTAGTATTGAAAATATAAAGATCAGACTGCGTTTGTATGGAGCGCGCCAACAGTAATATACCCTTTATAATCTGTGACCTAATAGCTCTATGTTTTTTTTCCAATCATACACACAAATGGCGACAGATCAAAATGCTTGGGTCTGAGTGTTACTAACAAATAATTTACTGTACAGTTACTGTAATTTAATTAAATAGATTGTATACAGTAGCGTAGCGAGGGGGGGGGGGGGGGGGCAGGGTGGCAAATGCCCTGGGCGGCACTTTACTAGGGGCGGCAAATTCGGGAAAAATATATATTGATTGTGTTCTGTCGCTATAACCAATTCGTAGAGCAGAGAAATGTCGAGCTCGCTCCGCTCGCTCTGAGTTTCTGTTTTGATTACTAATGCCTACATATAAGAGTTCGACCACAACTAAGACGTGGTGCTAAAAATTTCGAGCTTGCTTCGCTCGATACATAGCTGTTACTTAGGTTATTTTGCATATGTTTTATACGTAAAAAGCCCTGGCTCTAACCAATTCGTTTTGAGTAGAAAAGTCAAACTCGCTCTAAGTTTCTATATTTGCATAGATAAACTAAAATATGTCTGACCACAACCCGAATCGACATGCAAAAAAATTTCGAGCGTACTTCGCTCGCTCCGTTATTTTTTGTGAAGGTAAGATATGGGGGCGGTGGTAAAATCGGTCTGTGCACCGGGCGGCAGAAACCCACGCTACGCCACTGATTGTATACTGTACTGTACTCTATCTACAGAGTGAAATTGATATCATTAGCATCCTTTTAAACTAAAAGTGTACCCTCAAACTGAACAACTTATACTATGGGGCAAACCGTTCGGAGCAAAGAAAAATATATGCAACAGCTGTTTTTTGTTGTTGCTCCGATCTGTTGTCTAAAAGTTGCTCAGTTTGATTGGTAGACTCATAGTTTAAAAGGATGCTAATGATATCAATTTCACCCTGTATACAAAAACTTAAGTTTAAGAATTTATATTGTTAGAGTTATGAAGTCGTGTTATGTTGTAGAGTGTCTGGCCGCATCATCTCTACAGCGACAACACTTTCCGACGCGGTGGTAGCTTCAAAAAATGATTTGACGTTTAAGGCGTATCCGCCCGGGAACACGACTCTCCATACTAATCGATGCGAACGAGCGCGTGGCTCCGGTCAGAATTTAGCCGTTTTCTTTGAGAAATGAGATAAATTTTTATTAATTTTCAAAAAATAAGAAAGTCAATTCATTCTGTTGTATTGTTTTTTTTTATGTAAGTATGTAAGAGTAAAATGATTATAACTAGAAAAAATTTCGAGAATTTAAAATAGATTTCGAGAAATACTTTACAAGTATATATTTCTATAAATCTACCTTTTTTTTATACCTACGTATCTAAACATGATGTTGTGGTTATATTTAATACGGTTGAATATAATGTTACTAATTATAAAACGACATTGTATCGAATTCACCGGATATTACTATCAAGCGGAAATGCTATATTTAAATGCGACATGAGTGAGTTATCGAAGTTGTATATTTTTATTAATTAACTAGAAATAAATGTCAATTATTTAGCCATAGTTTGTTAAGAATTACCTACATTAGCTTCGTGTTTCGTGTTAGACAAAAAGGTTGCAGTAGATACCCTTTTTGGCGTATTCAAACTTACCTATACATTTGCAGTTGGTATCTAATATCTACGTTTGTACACATTAAGTTTGTATGGAACGCGAGACCTACTCACACTTGTTCGGTTTTTTGGGGTACTCTGAACCTCCTACCTACCTACTTACCTATTTAAGGTATATTTATATATTTTTAGGTTTGTACAGGGTGTAACAAAACACCCTAGTAACACTTAACGTGCTCCAGACCATCAAACTAAACAACATTCACTATGGAGCCAACATCGAGAAAAAATAAAAAAATTTGCTGTCCCATACAAAACTGCAGTACCGCAAAATGTACAGGGACAGGAGATTTATTACATTTTTTCTTGATGTTGTCCATAGTGAAAGTTGTTCAGTTTGATGGTCTAAACCCTTAAGTATTACCAGGGTATTTGGTTGCACCATGTATAGAAATGACCAGTAATTAGAATTTTTTAAGGGTTCCGTACCCAAAGGATGCCAAGGGAACCCTATTCATAAGCCTACGCTCTCCGTCCGTAATAGGTAGCGAAACCGAAATCTTTTGAACCGTGTCGGTAGCGAGTTAAAACCTTATCAGAATATGCTGTTATTATTTTGGATCTGCTAACAAAGAAAAAATTTAAGAGTGGTCCCTACAAGAAGTGCGTTTTTTTCAAGGTTTATTTTTTTTTTATCTATTGAAAAAACGGCAATACTGTATACCGCTTCAAACTTGGTGTGACTACAGTGCATACTCTAAGGTAAAACAAATAATCATAAAAATCGGTAAAGTGTGTGTCGCCGCGGATAGATATGCGTCCACTCTTACTTACCGTTATTTCCTACGTCAGTCACGGTTGGCATAAAAACAACTTGTAACTAACAACTTTTTCACACAATACAACTAATACACGAACACAACAAAATCACACAAAGTAGGTATGTTTCAAATATTTTGTTTTTAAACTCTACAAGAGTTGTTAACTCTGCCACTATCAGAATAATACTAACGTTTATTAAATCGAATTATTTAAATTTCGAACAGGGGGTTGCGGATTCGTGTTCTGATTGGTCGATGGGAGGATGTGGGTAGCCAATCGTAGAGATGGGCGGGGTTGAGTCCCCTTTCTGATGTGTTTATTTATTTTGCTTGATTGCTTCAGCCTTGCTTGTCTAAGGTAGAGTTTGTATAAGGGTGAGCTCACATTACGTAGCGTGGTGTGTCCCAGCCTAAGCATAAAAGTAAAAACTAAAACCATCGATAAAGCGAAAGAGAAGCGAAGGCAAGCAAAGCGAAGCGATGGTAAGCTAAGCGCAGCGATGGCAAGATAAGCGAAGCGAAGGCAAGCAAGGCGAAACGAAAGCTCGAGTAAATGAAGATCCTACATTTCTCCATCAGATCCAATTTAAACGTGCATTTTTTCAACATTTTTCTAAACGTTACTAAGACGAAACATTTATCGCTTTTAGACTCAAAAAAATTACCCAAGCTCTTTGGTCATCTAAGTGGGACATTTTATTAATTACAGAAACAGAGATTTGAAGCACTTCCTCTCACTTATTCTTAAAACAGCTTTAGTAACATCCAAGATATGTCGGATAGTAGGTAAATCTTTCTGATAAATAAATCATATTTTCAAATGAGAATTGGCCAGAAAGCTATACAACGTGTTAATGAATTAACGCAAAACTAGAAAGTAAGTAATTTGTTTAGAATCGAGAGCAGAATCGAATTATCAAGTTTTCAACATAGGTATTTTTTTTTCAAAATATTAAATAGATTGTTTGTAAAATTTAGTGAACTCGATCTCAACCCACCGCTCTCAGGCACTCTTACCCTACTTACTACCAAAACAAGATTCTTAAAATGTATCCATGAGAACGAAATGTAGCAATGAATGAAAGCGCTAGCTTTTAATAGTGGAATGTGTTCTATTAACGATACTGATTGCATGGAAGAAAAATGCGCACTGTCTCTGAAGTAACCCTGTATAACCTTAAATATTTGTTATTGTCGTGCAGATTGTTCGAATTTTTTTCTGCTTACAAAATATGGTTACAAAGTTCCTAAATTTCACGATATTTTGGAAGTGGGTAATTTAACAAAACCTAATCTTTCCTCGGGTACATAGGCCTCCTTTGCGAGGTACTAGAATGGCAGAAGAACCACGGCCTGACAAATAAAGAGAATACTCTCGCTATCAAATGCGAGTCCCCTCTCAGTCCTCAATCCAGATGTCTTCGCCTCAAACGTCCATACTTCTATGACTGCAGAAAGGCCTTCGAGAATGAAGAAAATGAGGACCTTAGAAAAACCTTCAGACTCAATAGAGATTACTTTGGCAAAATTCATTTGAGGGTTTTGAGGAATCAGTATTATTTTTCGCCGAGATGGCGGCAGAATGTCCCGTTTAGGAATTTAGCTGATCGTAATGGTAATAATTTATTGATGATAGCTCCCGCTATGAATGGGAAGGATGATGATAAAAATGGGTTTAAGGATAAGGAGAAAGATGGGAAATAAATAATGTAACCAACCAGTGAAATGAATATACAACGTGTTAATGAATTAACGCAAAACTAGAAAGTTGTTTGTTTGGAATCGAGAGCAGTATCAAATTATCATGGTTTTAACACGGGTAATTTTTTTCAAAATATCGATATACATCGTGAGGAAACCTGCATTCTTCAATTTCGAGGTATGTATTGTACCTTATGTCCAAAATGGGGACGGGTTCACCCCCCGTCACGTCACACTGGACAGAGTTTCGGTACTACTGGTAAAACGTGGATGTGTGGTTTCAGAATATCACTGACTACCCTCTCGGGGAATATAGTCGTGAGCATATGCTTATTGATAAAATTTAAAATTTACTGAACTCGATCTCAACCCACCGCTCTCGGGCACTCTCACTCTACTTACCTACTACCAAAACAAGATTCTTAAAATGTATCCACGAGCATGCTAGCGCTTTCATTCATTGCTGAAATGACCACGAATCATTTTTGCCTGAAAACATAAAATGTGAATAACTTTAGATTTTAACTATCAAAATAA
Organism: Agonopterix alstromeriana; assembly: GCA_963924505.1. Classification (NCBI taxonomy): domain Eukaryota; kingdom Metazoa; phylum Arthropoda; class Insecta; order Lepidoptera; family Depressariidae; genus Agonopterix; species Agonopterix alstromeriana. The sequence goes on from OZ004684.1 coordinate 3,524,983, forward strand.
TGAAATTATTGTTTCAATCTAATTATTTTGTTATAAATCAGTTGGGGTGTATCAGGTTTTGCGCTTATTCATTAACACGTTGAATCAGAATCGAAAAATCGTTTCGTCCTTATTTGAAATAAAGTATAGACGTTTTGAATCATCAAGGTGTGATTTTCCATTTGCAGGTGCTTCTGATATTGTACCTTTGTAAGTTAACTAGCATTTGTATATGAACAAATCATTGCTCACAATATAATGTAAGGCGTAGTTATTTATTAGTATTTCGTACCAAAATTGGCAAAACGGAACACTTATGGAATCACCTCGGTGCAAAGAGTATAGTAATTATACCTCGGTGTCTGTCCGTCCATCCATCTGTCCGTCTGTCACAGACATTTTGCTAGGAGACCGTAAGACACAGGAAGCTGAAACTTGGCACAGTTATAGCAATTAAGGGCCTATGTCGAAAAATAATTGAAGCGAAATGGGCGTGTGATAGCTTATATTACAGCCCGATGCGAGAGAAAGAGATGGGGCGGCGCGCGCGCCTGAAACGTCGCAAGCGTAAAACAAACTTTATTCAATTGTGATTGTACTATTTATGTAAGTTCATTTCTGCTCTAATCAAACTTTATAAAATATCAATCTCTTTTTTTAAAATCAAGTATCGTGTTTCTATTATTCACCGTTTAGCGGTTCCAAGCGTTTATCGATAAAGACGGAGGCTACTTTGGCTTATTTTTCTATCGAGAAAATGTCTCTTAATCGTGTTTTGGCTCTAATCAAAACTTCAATCATATATTCAATTTACACATATCCGCAAATCATACTCCTACTGTTAGTACTTCATGATATACGATGCTTTGAAGAATCCATTTTTTTTCAAATATCCTCTTAACGGTCCAATGACATAAACAAAGTCAAAAAAGTTGTAGTTTAAAAACTAAATTTTTCTCTCCCCTAAGGTTGTCTGGAAGAAATCGCTTTTTAGCGATAAGACCTCCTTATTTGTTGTACCATAACTAGTTTTTGTTTCCTGTGTAATGTATTTTATGTTTGGTGTAAATAAAGTATATTCATTCATTTTTGTTTCTACTATATCGTGTGGGGTATCAAATGAAAGCTTATAAAAAATACGAGTCTAGCAATATATTTTCAATAATTTGAGCCAAGTAAAATCTTAAAAAATCACGCACATTAGATATAAGGTGTAGATGTCGGGAAAATTATCAGGCTGGCACTAACTTGGATAGTTTTTTTTCTGTGCCCAAAAAACAGCCTCCATTGTAAGATGATCTTCAGTTACTATGTGACCACATACTAAATAAGTGTCAATTTATAGTGGTGGTTTCAAAGACCCATTTTAAACAATGATAGTACGGAACACTAATTGCCCACATTACCTACGCCTATCACTCCTCTCAAGTGAGGGAGTGGACCAAACTCCACCACGCCATTTATGAACAACGAGGACGAACCTTTTTTTTTTTTTGGAAATTGCTAATATATCGTTGCTCGGGGAGCAGTTACTGCTTTTTACTGCGGACTATTGGAGGGACCACGAAGGGTTTACCGAACCAAATGAATGAACTTAAGCAACCGACCTAGGGGCACCCAGAGGGGTACGGACCTCGGCATAGGACGTTGCTGGGGCTACGCGGCGGATTGGGTAGCTGGGATCAGTGAGAAACTTGCAACCATTTAAATGTGTTTCCTTGTTGATTTTATAATTTTACGAGTGATTACGAACGATAACAAACGAACTGACAGTATCGTTATTGCTGTGGAATGAACAACACGTGTTCACAATCCAGCTGTGTTTATTCTTGAACTAAATATTTAATTTGATCCCTGATGTTGACAGCACAGAGTTGAAATTCGAAGTGACTTTGAAAACAAAGAATAAAAATTTGACAAAAATATTATTATTATAAATTTAAACCAGTTTCAACTTTAAAAGTGACAAGTTAAAGTTCATATTAGTTTGTGATTAGTTATAATAGGTATTCAAAATGTGACATCAATTGGTGATTATTATTTGTTTTTAATTGTGGAATGGAATGTTGAATTCTAAATTCAAATATTTGTTTTGCCAATAGTTGCAAAAGGTTGGTCCTAGGTTGGTCAGTTTTTTATCCGCGTGTAAAAGCAACCAAAAATATCGAATGCTGCAATGGATTTCCGTCCTTATTTAAAAGGTTTAAGACACAAAGTTACTTAATAATTTAACGTATCATAATACGCAATTAAATCGAAGTTCAATACGCGTGTAAGATAACTCTACCAAATCAAAAAGCTTTTCTTCTTTTGATTCAAAATAGAATCGAGTGATTTTTTAATTTTGTCAGTTAATCTATAATTAGCATTCTATTGAGAAAACGTGTTGTTTAAATTATTGTTCTTAAAAATAGATGTCGACTAAACTATTTTATTTGCGGAGCGCCGAAATAGTTTATTTTCATCTATTAAATAGAATAGCATAGGCTCACGACTATATTCCCCGAGAGGGTAGTCAGAGATATTCTGAAACCTCAGAATATCCACGTTTCACTAAAGTCCGGCCGCTGAAAGATTGCGTTTGACAGTTACCATAAAATTGTAAAAAACTGAATGAAAATATTGTTTACCTGTGCTCACTCTAGTACACAGGGCACTAGCTGCCCTTTTAAGTTCAAAAAGCTACTAAATAATGATCGGCATTTAAAGTTTTCATTCAGTTTTTTACAAATTTATGGCAATTTTTTAGTACCGAAACTCTGTCCAGTTTGACGGGGAGTAAGCCCGTCGCCGTGTAATGCACAGTGGGTACAATACACGCCTCGAAATTGAAGCATGCCGGTTTCCTCACGATGTTTTCATTCATTGAAAGCCAATAGTGTTACAAATCGTACATAAATTCCGAAAAACTCAGGTACCAGTCAGCCTGGACGGGAATCGAACCATCGCCTCCTGCACGGCAGGCAAGGTTTATCTATTAAGGGTATATTACTGTTGGCGCGCTCCATACAAACGAAGTCTGGTGATATTTTCAGTACTAACCGATTAATATACTGTCCCATACAAAACTGCTGTACCTACCCCTACCTGAAACCTACCTGAAAGTAACGAAAATCTGACTTCATACAAACATAGAGATTAGTTTCTAGATTGTGTCAGAAAAAATTCATTGAATTTAATTAGTTAGTATTGAAAATATCACGAGACTTCGTTTGTATGGAGTGCGCTCTGAATTATATTCCCTTAAGAGAAGTTTATTCCCGATGCGTAAAAGCGCGCTGCATACAAACGAAGTCTGGTGATATTTTCAATACTAAACAATTAAATTCATTGCCATTTTGCAGAAACAATCTAGGAACAAATCTCTACGCTTGTATCGTGTCCGATTTCCGTTAAAATATACAGTTTCAATGCTAGGATTAATTTAAGATTTGTATGGAAATCTTTGAGGCACTGTAACTTTAAAACTGTACATTTTAAGGAAAATCTGACACGATACAAGCATAGAGATTTGATTCTAGATTATTTCTGCATAATTTCATTGAGTTTAATTGGTTAGTATTGAAAATATCACCAGGCTTCGTTTGTATGCAGCGCGCATTTACTCATTCGGAATAAACTTCTCTTAACTACTTAAGTAAAATTCGAGATTTAAACTATACTTACTAACAAAATACCATAAACAACCCAATACTTGTTTGACTCATACATAAACTCACGCCTTTTACCCAGAGGGGTAGGCAGAAACTATAGATCTCCACTTTGGGCGGTTCAGACACACCTCTCTTGCTTCCTCTAAGTCCATACATCTTTTCATACATTCCCTTCGATTTCGGCTACTATTTTCGGCAACTTGTTTGACTCTACATTCGGTAAACATAAAGTTAACTAAGAACAATAGTTAAGTAATTACATAAAGTATACTATATTTATTCAGATGCCATTGAAATATTTTAATATGTATATAAGTTACATTTGTGCAGTGCAATTTTAACTTTGATTGTAATTTTTAGTTATGGAATTTTTAGATCTTATTAAAGTTCCCTAGTTTGTCAAGGGATCCCTTATAAGCTTTGACTATTTATATGTGGACTGGTTACGCGTGTAATTCTACTAACAAACATTTCTGCCACTTTTTGCGGGGGGCGAGGTAACATGAAATCCGCAACTTTGGATTTTATTCCCCATAACTTTAGATTCTAATTTTGAATGTTAAAATCATTAAAAGTAGTCTCGTGTGAACCCCAAACGTTCTAAGTTCGAAGTTATTATTTCGCAATTATAGGCTGTCTCGTTTAGTGATAAGGTGTAAAATTGAATGTAAATGCACAAGATCAATTGTGCTTATACCGTGGCAGAGGGGAAATGCTCCCGCAAAGCTAGTCCTTATAATAATTAGTCAAAGCTTATAAGTATTAGTCCCTCACTCTACAGGGTCCTTCTTAGTATGCTGACACTTTTTTATGGGGATGATCAGACCGTCAAACTAAACAACTTTCTCTATGGCACCAACATCGAAATCGCGAAAAATAAACAGTTGTTCCATACAAAACTGCAAACCTATTCGAGCGAAATGTAAGGCACAGCAGATTTTATTCTCGCGATTTCGATGTTGGTCCGCTTGAAGAAGTTATTCAGTTTGACGGAGGACCCGGTCCAGGGTATAAGGAAAAGTATCATTAACCTTTAAACCACATACTATACCCATCAAACTGAACAACTTTTACTATGGGAGCAAGCCAATCAGATCAAAAAAAATATCAGCTGTCCCATACTAAACTGCGATACCTACTCGATTCAAACGTATGGGACAGCTGATATTTTTTTTTATCTGATCGGTTTGCTCCCATAGTAAAAGTTGTTTAGTTTGATGGGTAGAGTATGTGGTTTAAAGGTTAATGATACTTTTCCTTACACCCTGTATAGTCATGAAGTCCCAATAACACTGCCAGCCAAGATAGCAGACCATTGACTTTGATTCTGTCACGAGAGATGCGTATGATATATTGATCTTGGGAGTTGGGTAGGTAGGTACCTACGAGTTGATTGATCCATGGACGAAGGAGAGTCTAGCATAGCATCAATAAATATGACAAAAAATAAATCCGGTCAAGTGCGAGTCGCGCTACTCGCACACCGAGGGTTCCGTACCACACCACCACACAACATATCAACTTACAAATAACATAAAAGTACTATAATATTTATATATTTGGAATCGTCTGATTACTAGCTTTCATTTGATACCCATATTGTAATTTTTAGGAAAAAAAATTGTTTATTCCCCCTCTCTTTTTTAATTCGTAGACGCCATCTTGAAATAATATACCCTATGTCACTCTCACAATTTTTACAAATCCAATGACACCTCATACGTTAAAATCCATCAAGCCGTTTGGGCTGTAGGCCGTGCCAAAGAAATAGACATACAAACATACATACATACATACGCTCGAAAAACATAACCCTCCTTCTGGCGCAGTCGGGTAAAAAGTTTTGTTTACTCCGGAACCTTTAGCGCTTGGCGAACACTTGGCGAACCGATGGCCGATGAGGCTGACGAGTTCTTGAGTGGTGACCGCATACCGGAAAGCGCAGCGTGGGTAGGCCCCCCACAAGGTGAACCGACGACCTGGTGAAGGCGTCGGGAACCCGTTGGATGAGGGCAGCGCAGGACCAGTCGTTATGGCGATCCTTGGGGGATGCCTACGTCCAGCAGTGGACGTCCATTGGCTAAGATGATGATGATGATTCATGACCCTATAATAGCCCAATATGATTCCCGAATGGATTGTTGCTATGTCAAGCCAATCTTCACACAGTCGTGTTTTAGGCACAATAAATTAGTACACACATGCCACTTAGACAGACAGACTGGTTCGACCCCGATACTTCATAGATAAACTTATCTATTGATAAATAAGTGTTGTAAACAGTCAGGTTCTTGACCTGCGCCAGATTTAGCCTCTCTCTTTAGCCAAAGGGAAACCTCTGTGGTCTAATGGTCAAGAGCATTGAGCTCTTGACACGGAGGTCATTGGTTTGATTCCCACGGGAGACACCTAGTGATATGTCTCTTTGTGCGTTTTCCCCAATTGGTTGGGACATCACAGGCTGAATCACCTAATTGTCTGAAACGAAACATGATTCCGTGCTTTGGATGGCACGTTGAGCCGTTGCGTTGGTCCTGGCAATAATGCATCCTTTTAATATGCTGTCGGTCTTTTGATCGGGGATGACGGGGATGATCAGACCGTCAAACTGAACAACTTTCCCTAGGATGCAATGTCTGTATACAGGGTGAAAATTATATCATTAGCATCCTTTTAAACTAAGAGTCTTCCCATCAAGCTGAACAACTTCTACTATGGGAACAAACCGATCGTAGCAAGAAAAAATTGCTGTGTATAATATTTGAGTCGAGTAGGCATTGCAGTTTAGTATGGAATAGCTGATTCTTTTTGCTCCGATTGGAAATCAGCCCACATCAACCCACTGCTGGGCATAGGCCTCCCTTTTATTGCGCCATTCTTCACGGTCCTGTGCTAATCTGATCCAATGCGAACCCCCAAAATAATAATAATGCTTATAATATCAATTTCACCCTGTATGTAGATACTCAACAGATGTAGATGTTACGGCATTTCTTGACTGATTTGTTCGGCATTTCTTGGCTGATTTGTTCGGCATTTCTTGGCTTTTTCTGTTCTAAGGCGACTTACTAGTTGTTCCCAATTACATTTATCATACTAATGGTTTTGGTGGTATTTGTAATTTATTACCTTAACCTTGGCGTTGAAGGTCTATGTGATAATAAGTAGACAACTATCATAGATAAAACTTTATTAATGTGATGTAGTACCTACTTACTTATCTATGAATTGTCGACCTTCGACATCGACAACTAGGTAGGTAAACTCGACCGAAACACACTATCTATTTATTTTATACATCAAAACACATGTTTAAGGATGTATTCAGGATAATGAAACCGAACAACTTTCCCCATGCAATATGGTTCGAAACTTTGCAAATTTTTCTTTAAGGGGATATAATTCGGAGCGCGCTCCATACAAACGTACTATGGTGATATTTTCAATACTAACCAATTAAAGTCAATGAAATTTTGCTGAAACAATCTTGAAACAATTATCTATGCTTGTATGGAGTCAGATTTTCGTTAAAATATACAGTTTCAATGCTAGGATTAATTTAAGATTTGTATGGAAATCTTTGAGGCACTGTAACTTTAAAACTATATATTTTAACGAAAATCTGACTCTATACAAGCATAGAAATTTGTTTTTAGCTTGATTCTGAAAAATTTCATTGAGTTTCATTGGTTAGTATTGAAAATATCACCATAGTACGTTTGTATGGAGCGCGCTCCGAATTTTATCCTCTTAACCTTCTTGAACCTTCCAGACCAAATGACAACATGAGTCCATGTATGGGCCGTTCGGCTAAATTGTGATATGCATGTGATAGCTTTGCTATACGCATTATAATATAGACGAATATGATAGAAATACAATCCAATTGCAAAAATAGACCCAAATAGTAGTTTTGTTACAAAATATTCAAAGTAATATTATGACAACTCGAAGTAATTCCAAAAAGCGTAGTTAGCGCTACAAAAAAACGATCTTTTCACTAAATCCGATTTTTCCGCAATTTTTGCACAATTTGAACAAAAATATCCGTCATGAAATTCAAGAAATCTCGTTTGTACCAAATATAAAGTTTCAGTAATATTTTTGTGCAAACTATTATTACCATATTTTTATGACGCCGCACATAACATTTGGTAGTCCAAAAATGGCCCGTTATCGAGGTTGTCTTTTCAATAGAACGTACATAAAAAAAACTTTTTTTTCGTCCCATGTTTATTAGAGAAAGTTATTCAGTTTCATTACCTATTTAGAAAAAAAAATTTTGATGCCGAGTATTTTTCCCTGGAATCTTTATGTACTGACAGCTCTCCTATTTACACTTAGTTTTATAAGACCGACCTTTATACCCTTCTCATTCTTATTATAAATTGTATTATTAGTCTATTCTTGATGTTTAATAATAGTCAGTTATAGATTTTGGAGAAAACTTTTTCAAGTTTTTCGTTCATTTGTTCTGTTGAACACCTTGTATAAATTATCAGAACGCACCAACGCACACGCATGAATGTGAAGCATGGTAGATAACATAATATTTTGAACAGTCTGGCAGTCTGACTCTACTACAATAGTGATAAGACGTACCTAATCGTCTTTAACATAATTATAATTGTTGGTGCGTCTGTTAGTACCAAAAAGTTATTATACCTTAGGCGCGGTTTATACAGAAGAGACGTGTGGCGGTGGCGGATGGTCAAAGTAACACAATTATAAACCTTATAGTACGTAGCATAGCGTCGTTTGGAGAATTACGTCCGCGCCTCCAGGCGACGTCACCTGGAGCCGCGGGCGCGATTCTCCATTACGACAACAACGACGCTATGCTACGTACTATAAGGTTTATATTGTGTTACTTAGATTAACCGCCACCGCCACACGGCTCTTCTGTATAAACCGTGGCTTAGAGCAGTAGAGGAACTGACATGAGTTGTCAAATGAAACCGTTTTTGGAGGTTTTCAGGAGATTATCGGCAATGAAAAATTCGAGTTCTGTGTATAATTCTGAATCTGACGTTAAATCGTGGATAATTTAATGAAATAGTGTTAGTATATTTCACAAAATTATCTACGATTTCACTTTAGATTCACAATTATTCGCAGAGCTCGAATTTTTACCCTGCGATAAGATCCCCAAAAACGGTTCAATTGCCTCGCGTCACGTATCTCTTTCTATTATACAGTAGTGCCGCTAGGTACATCTCGCTCTCTCACCTGTTAAAGTCCGGCCGCTGAAAGATTGCGTTTGACAGTTACCATAAAATTGTAAAAAACTGAATGAAAATATTGTTTACCTGTGCTCACTCTAGTACACAGGGCACTAGCTGCCCTTTTAAGTTCAAAAAGCTACTAAATAATGATCGGCATTTATAGTTTTCATTCAGTTTTTACAATTTTATGGTAACTGTCAAACGCAATCTTTCAGCGGCCGGACTTTAGTCACTTATAAGAGTTATAAGTTAGTACCTAATCGTTTAACTTCTGAACGACTTTACCAATAGTAGTCATATTGACACAAAATATTACTTCACACTGGTTATAGTATGTGGTTCAAAGATTAATGATAGGTACTATTCCTTTTTAAACGCCTTTATTATTATAGTCATTACATTAATTTTAAAATGACATCAGAATTCCAAATATTATTCAAAGTTTTCAGAATATCTCTGACTACACCCTCAGGGTATATAGTCGAGACCATATGCTAAGCTATGCTATTCAAAAATAAAAACAAAAGTATTTATTATTAAGTTTTCTTTTTCTTATTATTATTCGTTATTAACATTTTTTTTTTCTTATTTTTTTATATTGGGACTTTTAACCCTGAGGTTCAGCCCCATCGTGCCCTAACCTTGAGACTCTACATATCAATGAAAACCGAACACTTCCTGACTAAAATAAAATAGCCATAATTTCCTGTTTGAATTCAAAAATGTTAATTAAACTTAAAATGAAAAACCGTATCCAGCCAATTCGAGACTGTGCTTAGGATAATTTTTCATTTCTTAAAGTTTTTGGACGTTCCAATCGTTTCCAATTTGCTTAGCATTTGTTATAATTCAATTTTCTCTCAACTAAACTGGAATTTTGTAGTTATCGAATCCATTTAAACTAAAGTATTGTGTTCCTTGCTAGATATTGACACAAAGCATTTTAGTCACACAATTTATTTATCTCCTAACGAATTAGTCATTAAATTAGAAAAGTACTTTGTTAATTACGTGACTAATTTGACAATTATATTTATTTACTTCTCATTAATAGTTCAATTGTTGTTCAGATTGGACGTGTTTGTGATTTTATTCATTACAATATTATTAGTTAATAAATAAATTAGTTAATAAATAAAAAAAATAAAAATCTTAGGAATAAACAAAACATTTTAAAATTTTATTTATTAATCAAAAAAACTACTAAAAATAAAAAACATTATAACGTGTAATTTTTTTACCTTCGATAATTTAGTATCTTTTTTACCAGCATTGTAAAACATTCCAAAATTAAAATCGAATCTATTTTTTTCCTTTGCAGCTGTTTAGTGAGTGTAAAAATTGAACAGTTTTAAATCTTGAATTCAAATCGAGGACGATTTGCGAGGAATTTCGATCAGTGTTTGAATAACAAAGTGGACTCGCATCGTTGGTGGGTTGAAGTGATGTGCATATTATTATTGTGATTACTGGTTAGATATGGATCATCACGAATTGGTGCCTTTGGAAGGTAGGTAATACAGGGTCCTTCTTTAATAAGCTGACACTTTTTAAGGGGATGATCAGACCATCAAACTAAACAACTTTCTCTATTGGAACAACAGCGAAATCGCGAAAAAAATCAGCTGTCCCATACGGCCATTTGGCTCGAGTAAGTTTGCAATTTTGTATGGAAGAGCAGATTTTATTTCGGGATTTCGATGTTGGTGCCATATAGAAAGTTGTTCAGTTTGACGGTCTGATCATGCCCTTAAAAAAGTGTCAGCATATTAAGAAGGACCCTATATATTATTATTTGTTTATTTGAGGTTATAGTTATGTATTGTCCACGCGCACGGAAGGCGGGGGTGCGAAGCGGGTGGCAAGCTTTGACTAATTATTATAAGGACTAGCCTTGCGGTAGCATTTCCCCTCTGCCACGGTATAAGCACAATTGATCTTGTGCATTTACATTCAATTTTACACCTTATCACTAAACGGGACAGCCTATAATTGCGAAATAATAACTTCGAACTTAGAACGTTTGGGGTTCACACGAGACTACTTTTCATGATTTTTAACATTCAAAATTAGAATCTAAAGTTATGGGGAATAAAATCCAAAGTTGCGGATTTCATGTTACCTCACCCCCCGCAAAAAGTGGCAGAAATATTTATTAGTAGAATTACACGCGTAACCAGTCCACATATAAATAGTCAAAGGTGGCAAGGGTGCATTTCAGCACCCGGGCGAGCGAGCCTACCGTATAGCCCAGTCATTTTACGGTTTAACCTGAATGAATACATTTTTTTATTATTTTTCGTTGGCCGACTGGCCACACTCTCATAAGTAGCAAAATATCTATTGTTTTTTTCAAATACCAGTACAGTCAAGTTAAAAAAGTTTGGAAGAAAAAGAGTGTTTATATCAGAAAGATTTATTTTGAAATAACTTGATAGCTAACTGTGGTTATTGAACTAGGAAATTAATAAACGTTAAAATAACACTATCTGTAGGTATAATATGATTTTGATGTAATGCAATCTTAAGAATAATTGACTGATTCAATATTGATTGAAATAATAACATAATTTATAATACCTAAATAAATTAATGTACCTACCTAAGAACAATTTTGTCAGATATCATAAAATAGTATTTCACGGACATTGCAAAGCAATTTTTTGCTATAAATAAATAAAGCATTTTTACGGGTTCTTACCCTCGTAACTCACAAGAACTGTATGTAAGTATGCATACAACGTGTTAATGAATTAACGCAAAACTAGAAAGTAGTTGGTTTAGAATCGAGAGCAGAATCGAATTATCATGTTTTCAACATAGGTATTTTTTTTTCAAAATATTAATTAATTTGTTTGTAAAATTTAAAATTTACTGAACTCGATCTCAACTCACTGCACAGGCACACTCACCCTACTTACTACCAAAACAAGGTTCTTAAAATTTTTCCATGAGCACGCTAGCGCTTTCATTCATTGCTGAAATGATAACAAATAATTTTTCCCTGAAAACTTAAAATGCGAATAACTTAAAATTTTAACTATCAAAATAATGAAATTATTGTTTCAATCTAATTATTTTGTTATAAATCAGTTGGGGTGTATGAGGTTTTGCGCTTATTTATTATCACGTTGTATTTAGATACCTCCTAATTCTATTAGTCAATAGACTAGACTAACACGTGTTTACACTCATCGTTATCATAACATTAGGTCCTGTATATTGGTTATTTATTATCTAACACTCCTAGATAAGGTGTACCTACCGAATGTAACTAGGCGGAAATCGGAAAAATTTTGGGAAACGAGACAAGTAAAGAATGCTGTCGACACACAGTATTTTCTGTACGGAGCGTCATACAAAACAAATGTCCGTCCTAGTTTGAACATTTAGTAATTAAAGTAAAACACAAAAAAGATTTCCGCACAATCTAGAAATCAATATTATTCTGTGCTTTACTTTTTTCAAAGTTATCGTGGCTCAAAGTTGTTTTAGCTCAAGTTACAAATCTTAAATTAATCCTATCTTTTATTGAAACTATTTAAAGCACATATATTTGGGGAGGGGGATGTCAAGTCTGGAATTTTCTGTATAAGTATACAGAATTACGTATTTCAATTCAATTCAATTCAATATAATTTTATTCAATATAGGAGCTTACAGCACACTTATCAAACGTCAAATCTTTTTTAAAGCTACCACCGCGTCGGAACGTGTTGTCGCTGTAGAGAAGATGCGGCCAGAAACTCTACAACATAACACGACTTAATAACTATTACAATATAAATTCTTAAGCTAAAGTTATGTATACAATAATACATAGTCTATTTAATAAAATAATTGATACTATACAGTAAAGTAAATAAACTATAAGCTAGTGACCTCAGACCCAAGCATTTTGATCATTTAAATAATCATCCAGTTTATAATATGCTTTCTTACAGAGGACTTTTTTGATTTGAGTTTTAAACATGTTTTCGGAAAGATTCAAAATGGTCTCGGGGATTTTATTATAACAACGTATACAGTGACCCATGAAAGACGTGTTGACCCTACTAAGCCGAAAGTGTGGAGATATCAGTTTATTTTTGTTTCGAGTGTTGTAATTATGGACATCACAATTTTTTGGAAATAACGACAAATTTTTTCTTACATATAAAATGTTTTCATAAATAAACTGTCCATAAACTGTTAAAATATTAATTTCCTTAAAAAGGACGCGAAGCGAATCACGACAGCGCAGACCATATATTGCTCGAATTGCCCGTTTCTGTAGGATAAAGATTGTCTCAATGTCTGCAGCACGACCCCACAATAAAATACCATAGGACATGATACTATGAAAGTAACTGAAATATACGAGTCGGGCTGTTTCAATATCAGTTAGTTGTTTAATTTTTCTGACTGCATATGCTGCAGAGCTTAGCCTACCAGCTAGAGTTTCAATGTGGGAACCCCATTGCAGCCTAGAGTACATTTCTAAATGTAGCCGCCCTGTTCAAATAAATTTGACCACCCCCATAACTGCAGCAGCCCATAAATGTTCATTGTCAAGATTGGGTTCGTTGTCAAGATTTGTGTTTCGCTTCTGCCAGATATTTGTAAACAGTTGTAGATAATACAAAATTACGGATATTCATTCGATTAATGACAGTTTGTTACGAGTTCCATCCAAATCTGGAGAATTCTGTCAGGCCGTATCGTAGCACAAGTAAGAGCGAGCGCAGCGAGCTCGAAATTTTTTAGCATTCATACTCATTGTATTATTAAAGGTGTCCGACCTTATTATAATCCAAATGTCGATCTAAACTGACTGGTCTATCCGGCTATTCGGTTTTAAGGGTATATTACTGTTGGCTCGCTCCATACAAACGAAGTCTGATTATATTTTCAATACTAATCAATTAAAGTCAATGAAATTTTTCAGAAACAATCTAGAAAGTAATCTCTTTGCTTGCTTAGATTGTTGTGAACTAATTTTAAATGTAAAGCAAGTGCTCATTGAAATAAAGATTTTATATATTTTTTTGTATTTCTATGTTGCCAGATTTTCTTTCAAATGTATAGTTTTAAAGTTACAATGCCTCAAAGATTTCCATACAAATCTCAAATTAATCCTATCATTGAAACTGTATATTTTAACGAAAATCGGACAAGATACAAGCATAGAGATTTGTTTCTAGATTGTTTCTGAAAAATGTCATCGACTTTAATTGGTTAGTATAGAAAATATTACCAGACTTCGTTTATAATCGAATAAACATCTCTTAAGACCTGGCACTGTCCAGCGCCGAAGGGCGTCTCACTCTACGCCTTCCTGTAGTTTCCATTAGTGCAATAAACTTCCCAAATGGACAGGAAGATAATGAACGTATTATTTCCAGCTGGCCTCCCACCCCGACCGAAGGTGAACCGCCAGTACAGCGTTGCGACCGGCTCCCGCACATGTTTCAGAGCACCACTGAGGCTTTGTCGCCTGTTGACTCTGATGATTGTGCTGCCTAGCATGTTTATATTCATACCTTTGTACTTGAGGTGAGTAACAAAACCACAAAATAGATAAATACCCACCTACTAAAACGTGGTCGTTCACTCAAGGCCTCATAAAAAGACTGAAAGTCACCCAAAGGGCAATGGAGAGGGCTAAGCTCGGAGTTTCCCAGCGAGATCGAATCAGAAATGAAGAGATCCGCTGAAGAACTAGAGTAGCTGACATAGCCCAAAGAATTGCTAAAGTGGCAGTGGACGGGGCACATTGCTCGCAGAACTGATGGCCGATGGGGCCGAAAAGTTCTGGAGTGGCGACTGCGTATCGGAAAGCGCAGCATGACCTAGTGAAGGCGGCGGGAACCCGTTGGATGAGGGCGCAGGACCGGTCGTTATGGCGATCCTTAGGCGAGGCCTATGTCCAGCAGTGGACGTCCATCGGCTGAGATGATGATGATGACTAACGCGTACAGTAGTACCAGGTTTATAAGTCTTACCGATGTACCTGCGCAGTTGACAAATATTAATAGCGCTCGAAATTATATTGACCAATCAGGATGTGCCACCTTCAATACGTTGCCGCTATTGGCTGATGGTTTTCGCGCCCTTTTCGCTGCTAGCCGACTTTGCACCCTTTAATTACTAAATGACTTCGGGTTTTGTCGATGACTCGTGTCTGCTCTGCGCAAACGAAGATTGCCGAGCGGAACTATTTTCAGTAGAATAAATTCTAATGCGTATGTGAAGTCTACCAATCTGCATTGGACATGCGTGATGGACTCAAGCCCATACAGCCTCCCTGAGGGTAGGCCTGAACTCTGAAATGGGACGTATATACAGGGTGTAAGGAACAGCCCAACGCAAACTGAAACGGTGAACTCAGACCATCAAACTGAAAAACTTTCACTGTGGGGCCTACAAAAGGAAACGCGAAGAACAATCAGCTATTTCATACAAAACTTTTGTACCTTCCCGACTCAAAAGCATGAAACTGCAGGTTTTTTTTTTGCGTTTCCTTAGGTAGTCTCCTTAGTGAAAGTTGCTCAGTTTGATGGTGTATAGACGGATTATTATGATAAATTCCGCATAACATTTTCTTTAGGTAATTCTTAACTTTAAGTTCACTAAATGGCTAGGCAGTTATACAACGTGTTAATGAATAAGCGCAAAACCTCATACACCCCAACTGATTTACAACAAAATAAGTAGATTGTAACAATAATTTCATTATTTTGATGGTTAAAATTTAAAGTTATTCACATTTTAAGTTTTGAGGCAAAAATGATTTGTTATCATTTCAGCAATGAATGAAAGTGCTAGCGTGCTCGGGGATACATTTTAAGAATCTTGTTTTGGTAGTAAGTAGGGTGAGTGTGCCTGTACGGTGGGTTGAGATCGAGTTCAGAAAATTTCAAATTTCACAAAAAAAATATTTAATATTATGAAAAAAATTACCTATGTTAAAAACATGATAATTCGATTCTGCTCTCGATTCCAAACAAACTGCTTTCTAGTTTTGCGTTAATTCATTAACACGTTGTATAAATATCGTGAAAAAAAAAACAAGTTCCATGTCTATATTTATCGTTCATTCTGATCGAAACTGCAATGCCGAATCTACATAAAAAGAACTAAATTAAAACATCTTGGCTGCATTTTCCTTAGCCGTAATAAAATGACTGACATTAGATAAGGCAAAACGTTAAATACAGTAAATGGCGAAATCATTAACTAACTGCCTAACTATCTAATTAATTTAACCAAATTACTGCCTACCTCTTTTTACGATCAATCAATCGGCCAGGTCAAGCATACGGCGGAAATATAATAAAAACAAAAATACAAGAGTATAAAAAGTCTTATCTAAGAGCAAATTAAATACCTAGTTTAAGCAAAATTATCAAAGTTTGTTGGCTAATAATTATAAAAGTAAAACATAAAGTCATTTACAAACAAGATATTATCATAAAATAACAAAATATTAAAGATAATTTTTGACATAACTACCAACTTCTGACGTTGCTTAAAACTAGTTTAAACTGGTAAATATACACCTACAACTTGTTATAAAGTTACCGAAAAACCTAAACAACCATTAAAATCATTAAATCAGTACATCTTGAGAATGGACTTGGCCGTAGTGGTCCAGTGGCGAGTAACCTTGCCTGCCGTAGCAGGAGGCGATGGTTCGATCCCCGTCCAAGCCAACTCGTACCAATGAGTTTTTCGGAATTTATGTACGATTTGTAACACCACTGGCTTTTCGGTCAAGAAAAACATCGTGAGGAAACCTGCATGCTTCAATTTGGAAGCATGTATTGTACCCACTGTCCATTAGAAGTGGCGACGGGCTCACTCCCCGTCACACTAGACAGAGTTTCGGTACTAGTGAAACGTGGATGTTCTGTGGTTACAGAGAATATAGTCGTGAGCATATGCGTGCATGCATGCATGAGAATGGTATTTTATTCGAACATAAACACAGAATACTATTAAGATCCCAAAATCTCATTTGGTACGTAAGAGCACGTGTAAGGGCAAAATGTAATTACATACGAATTACAAATAATAACAAGAACCAAACCTGCACCACATCCTAGATTAGTTTAGTTTTAAGTCACTTTATTTACAATTTTATTTAATGTCACTATTTTATGGATCTGTGGAATGAATATTAGAACTCATTCCAAATTGTAATAATTGTAATGGGTACTCAATTACTTTTTGGTTATGATAATAAATGTACCCATGTTTTTCGAAAGTAAAGAATGATTATATTAGCCATATTTGCAATCATTGCTTACTTTCGAAAAGCATTTCTACTTTTATAATTTTAACCGAAAAAGTTATTGAGTGATTGCAATGAACAATTACAATTTGTAATTAATAGTTCATTTCATTTTACCCAACACTGGCGGGGACTGAACAACCTAACCGTTACGTTGCATCGCAACTTGCACTATAATTAGTTCTGTTTCAATATTTGTTTCCAGATACCGTGTCTTCTCAGGCCAGATGTATCCCATGAGTATGACAGACATGAGACTGATTGACAGTAAGATCTCACCCACTTGGTGCCAGGTAGGTGTGTATACTTCTTTGTTTTTCATCATCATCATCGCTATCGTGACTGTTATCATCATCACTTGCTTCTATTATTGAGAATAAGAGTACAGCATCGTTATGTCAAGTATTATTTAGATTATGCGTCGTGGTCCTATTGTAGAATTGGGAAGATCTTGATCTGCCTGGGCTTCTCATGATACGCTGCTATGTCATGATTTGGCCATACAAGGTGTTACAAAAGTAAAATAAACATTTACACTTTTAAGGGGGTTGCTTAGACCGTCAAACTGAACAACTATCACTATAGGACCAACATCGAATCGCGAAAAAAAAACAGCTGTCCCATACATTTAGCTCGAGTAGATTTGTAGTTCAGTATGGAACATCCGATTTTTTTTCACGATTTCGATATTGGTCCCATAGTGAAAGTTGTTCAGTTTGATGGTCTAAACCACCCCCTTAAATGTTTATTTGTATTTTTGTAACACCTTGTACAGTAATCATTGTCCGATTGTCAGACATAAAGTAAATTATATTTGGTAACTTTACACGTGTCAGCTTATAAAAATCATTGTAATCCACAGACACAACGTCTATCTTGATACCTTTCCATAATAAAACATTATTACTTTTTAACATTTTGTTTATCCTGCAAAGATAATCTTTCATGGAGTTTAAGCTTCTTTAAATTTTTTATTTCTTTTAATTATGTAATTTTAATATGACATGCAATTTCTTTGCATTATTTTTATCTGCGTCGGCAACACTACAACGATAAACACTTCAAGATAATATGTTATCGGTCGGCATACGCCTGTTTCTGATTTTTATCTATTTAAATAATAAGATATTTTACCAGCCAGCAAGCATCTCATTTCATGCAACATTTCATTATTATATAATTACTAACCCACTTTCTATGATTGTTATATTTACCATGTATTATCAAGAGAGACATCCCAAGATGTTACCTTGATGGACAACTTGTATATTTACCTTAAGTAGGCAATTGTTGATTGAAGGTGAACCTAGACATTTGTATCTAATCTTTTATTGTATTGTAGATAATACATAACATTGACACAATACTGTTTTATTAGTTATTTGTTATGTAACACTTTGTCAAAGGCTTTCTTTAAATCCGTAATGATTAAATTGACTTGAACCCTATTTTCCCTTCTATTACGTCTATGTTTCAATTTCTCATCTTGCGCAAAATTAAGAACTACTTAAAAAAATCGAAGGTTTTGACTTTATTAATGTTTTTTTGAAAAACTAATGAATTCTTCTATTATTTTTCCCTCTAGCGCCAAGTGGTACGATCGAACGCGACATTCAACGCGTTTGTGGTCCCAGGTCAACCGGAATTGACTGATGAGCTTGTACCTGTCTCCATGGTCAGAGAACTTGAGCTAGAAGATGATATGAAGGAGTATTGGGGCTTTTATCTGCTCAAAGGATCTTCGGTCACCGTGTCTGCTTGCGTCAGGTTTGCAGTAAAGTTTATTAAATTTTTGGTTTCCATCATTATTCGAAATGCTATCCGAGTCATGATTACTGATGCGTGCACAAACAAACAGATAAACTACAATATATCACAGTAGACAGTTGGAAGCAATAACAGAGTTTCTTTCTGGTTGTGAGTTGACGTATATAGGTAGGTACTGATGTATGTATATTCGATCACATGTCCTTCATCTATTTTTTTTTTGCTTTTATAATTATTATACATACAAGATGGAAAATTAGATGCATTACATATCGGACAGGGTGCTTTAGATCATTAAACTGATGAACTTTTACTATGGAGCCAATCACGAAAAAGAAGAAAAGAATGTCAATAGCTTGTCGACCAAAATGTATAAAAAAGCTGTTTTCTTTTTTCGCGTTTTCAAAATGGTCCCATAGTAAAAGTTGTTAATTTGATGGTCTAAAGCATCCAGTTCGATAAGCAATGCATTTAAGTTTACACCCTGTATAGATTTCCATACAGTATTCCAACCTTTTGCCAAATGAAAACAAAGACCCTATCAAAATAAGAGTTTCTTAAAATTAACCTTATATTGATCACCTAATTTCTTTACTGCAGATGGCCAGGAGCATCCCTCATCATGATCAAAGGTTACAAGCACCTGAAAGAGTGCGCGTATATTGGAGATGATTCCTCTGAAGAGCTTGATGAACTCCTAGAAGCCAACAAGCTTGGGCTACTCTCTAATACGACGCTGCTGGAGAAGTTGCAGCAGTTAAAGAAGGTTGATGGAAAAGCTAATAGCCCTGGTGAGTTTATGTTGATAATAATGATTCTCTAGGTGTTCAGGGCATAGGAGATAGTAGCTCTAAAAAAAAAGAAGGATTGCGTGAAAGATAAGATAGGTTATTTATGTGGATTAGCTCGATATACTATCATCATCATCATTTCAGCCTTTTTATACGTCCACTACTGGACATAGGCATCCCCCAAAAGGGAGGTTTTGCCATAATCGCCGGCACCACACGGCGCAGTCCACCCTGTCCACTCTGTCCAGTGTCGATATAAGAAAAGATTGAGTTTCTCCAATAGGTAGGTACAAGTAGGGTTTTAGAAAGAGTATCTATTATTATATACAGTACCTACGGACACAACCAAACTCCCACCAATTTTTTTCACCGACAGTTTTTCCTATTTGTACGAAATAACAGCTAAGTGTCCAGCATGGAACTGTTCATTGAAGAACAACCTTCAAGAATGTTCTGATTTTGTTATTATTTCGTAAATTTCTGCGAAAGAAGATATACAAGGTCCTTCTTAATATGCTGACACTTTTCTAAGGGGATGACCAGACCATCATACTGAACAACTTTCTCTATGGGACCAACATCGAAATCGCGAAAAAAAAATCTTCTGTCCCAATACATTTGGCTCGAGTAGGTTTGCAGTTTTGTATAGAACAGCTAAGTGTCCAGTGTCGAACTTTTCATTGAAGAACAATCTTCAAGAACGTTCTGATTTTGTTATTATTTCGTCAATTTCTGCGAAAGAAATTGTATTTAGAATTTTCGTGTTCCGTTTTTTTTTCTACCGGTCTCTTTTTATTTAAATACAAACTATACAGATCTCAGAAGAAGGATCTCCATCGAGTCCGCATAAATTTACGATTCTAGTTAGTCTCTTTTGTCTTATGACGTACCTTTAATAGTAGAAGGAGATGAAACTATAGATATTTGTTTTATGCGGCTGTCCACTTTTTTTTGAGCTAATGTGTGTGAAAAGTGACCGTTAACATAAGGCCATATGTCACTTGGTGCCTTTTGACCATACTACTTGACACCACACACTCAAACCTAAACGTCACAAAAAGTGGACACTTTACAATTGGTATGGCTTACTCTATTAGGTATAATCTCTTTGATACAGACACATAAATATGATGATGATGATGACTATGTAGAAATTATTGTCAAATTTTCGGAAATCGCCAAATAACAACAAACCGGGAGGAGAAAAAAGAACTTTTACATTTTATTCGACGGTAAAAACTGGAAAAACCACCAAAGTCTGAAATATAAAAATGTATTTGACTCGCTTGCCAGTTTCCTCAATTTTTTTTCTTTTGTATTTTCATATGTTTTTAATTTCTGTCAGATTTAAGCCCATTTTTTTCTTGCATGTTGTAATTAGTTGTACATCTTAGACTAGAACTTTTTGTAACCAAACATGTGAATGAATTGATATATAACAACTGTTGGCAGACCAAATAAATAAAATATATATAATATAATAAAGTCCAACACCAAGATACAAAAGAAGCAAAAGCGTGACCCAATACATCAATTCTCTTTCATTGAGGTTATCTCCTGATGAAACAGAATAATAAAACTGTGAATTTTGGCAGAAAGCCAAACTAAACGGGCATTCTGAAATAAAGCTCTTTGTTTTCTAAGAATGTTTAGTTAATGTACATTAGAATTGCTTGTTTAGTCTCTATAAAAATTCGTAGTCGAATTATCTTTGTGGTGAATTTGTAGACAAATAATAATATATAATGTACCCACAGATCGTCAAGAAATAGATAGGTACAGATAATAATATATTGTGTATGTATGTGTCACCCGGAATGAAATAGAGGGAACTAATAATAAACTAAGTTCTTATGAGAAGTTTATTCCGAAAGCGTAAATGCGCACTACATACAAACGAAGTATGGTGATATTTTTTATACTAACCAATTAAAGCCAATGATTTTTTTTAGAAACAATCTAAAAACTAATATCTAATGTTTGTATGAAGTCAGATTTTTGTTAAAATTTATAAATTTGGTTGGAAATCTTTGAGGCACTGTAAGTGTAAAACTATATATTTTAACGATAATCTGACTCCATATAAACATAGAGATCAGTTTCTAGATTGTTTCTGAAAAATTTCATTGACTTTAATTGGTTAGTATTAAAAATATCACCAGACTTCGTTTGGATGGAGAGCGCTCCGAATTATATTCCTTTAAGACGCTTCCGCTAAGTAAGCGCTGGGACGAGCCATATTTTGCCGGTATTTACCCGACTGCGCCAGAAGGAGGGTTATTATAAGATTTCTTCTCGGTATTCTTAATAGGTAATTAGCCATTCATATCGTACGGCAATCTTCTATGTCTGCTTCTACTTCAATGTTGTTACTTAGGCGTAATTTGGACAGAATCAATCCACCCAAGTCTTCTTTGGACTGGAAGCTCTATTAATAATTAATTCTTTATCGCATTTATCCATTAGAGTTAAGTATTATAGTTGTGAGTAGCTCTTTCTTACACGCGTCAATTATTATGAAGTGTGAAGGAGATAACCTTACATTAGTAGATAATCTCACAGATAATAACTATTGACACATAAAACTAATTGCCTATTTGTTTTAATGTTCAATACATTGTTTTATTTCTATCACTTATACTGCATTATGTTATAATGATATTACGTCCTAGGTTAGTTTGTACAGCTATAGTGAAGTCGAAATGCATGTATTATAACCCAATTGTTCAATTTAGTTACTCAGAGTCCGATCGGAAAATCAGCATGTTGAAAATTAAACATTTAATATAGGGTTCCGTAGTCAACAAGGAACCTTTATAGTTACACCATGTCCGTCCGTCTGTCCGCGGCTTAGCTCAGAGACGCTTAGTACTAGAACTAGGTACCTCCCCTAGAAGATTCTTTTTTTCTCGTCTATCCCGTGGTGTGGGGTATCGTTGGACAGGTCTTTTAAAAATATTGTGGATGTGGAAATCCATTTTTCGATTTAGGTATCCGTTAGCGAAATATTAAGGTTTAAAGTGAAAATTTTTGTTAGAGTCAAGTGCAAATAGTGAATACAGTGACCCATGAAAGACCTCTTGAAAGATCTTTGTTTATTCAAATTCATTGTCAATCTCCTCATCACAATAAATCCTTTGTGCAGGGACAATGAAGCGTCATAAGGTGGGAGTCAGCTTTCACGACCCGAGCAACACTGCCAACGTGACGTCACCTGAGGCCGTACCCGCTGTCGATGTTACTGATCACGATCCTAAGGTAACTACTTTACTTCACATCTTTTTATATATTTTCTTTTTATTCTTTTTTTTATTTTCTTTTCTTTTTTTTTTTCATTTTATCTTTTTGGTCCTTCTTAATATGCTGACACTTTTTTAAGGGGATGCTCAGACCTTCAAACTGAACAACTTTCTCTATGGCAAGAACATCGAAATCGGGAAAAAAAATCAGCTGTCGCATACAAAACTGCAAACCTACTCGAACCAAATGTATGGGACAGCAGATTTTTTTTTCGCGATTTCGTTGTTGTCCCATAGAGAAAGTTGTTCAGTTTGACAGTCTAATCATCCCCTTAAAAAAGTGTCAGTATTTTAAGAAGGACCCTGTATAAGTACAAATATAAGGTCTAACAAAATTAGGTGAAACTATTTTACGGGGATGATCAGACCATCAAACTGAACAACTTTCTCTATGGGACCAAGATCGAAAAATATCTGCTGTCCCATACATTCGGATCGAGTTAGGTACGCAATTTCGACATTGGTCCCATAGAGAACGTTGTTCAGTTTGATGGTCTGATCATCCCCTTAAAACATTTTCAGCTAATTTTGTTAGACCTTACACAACGTGTTAATGAATAAGCGCAAATCCTCATACACCCCAACTGATTTATAGCAAAATAATTAGATTGCAACAATAATTTCATTATTTTGATAGTTAACATTTAAAGTTATTCGCATTTTAAGTTTTGAGGCAAAAATGATTTGTTATCATTTCAGCAATGTATGAAAGCGCAAGCGTGCTCATGGATACATTTTAAGAATCTTGTTTTGGTAGTAAGTACAGTGAGAGTGCCCGAGCGGTAGGTTGAGATCGAGTTGAGTAAATTTTCAATTTTACAAACAAATTATTTAATATTTTGAGAAAAATTTCCTGTGTTGAAACCATGATAATTCAATTCTGCTCTCGATTCTTAACAAACTACTTTCTAGTTTTGCGTTAATTCATTAACACTTTGTAAAAGTACAATAAACAAAAAACCCGACTGCATAAAAAACCTATTAACTGAAAAGAGAAAAAGAAGCTCTATAATCACTAATAAACTATAACAGCTTTATTTGAGCTAATATAATTTGAATGCTATTAGGTAGGTATCGCAAACGGGGATACGGACCATTTTTGGTTGGCTATTGGTTTGTCCCCGCCTGCAATACCAGCCTAATAACATTCAAATTATATTAGCTCAAATAAAGCTGTTATAGTTTATTAGTGATTATAGAGCTTGTTTTTCTCTTTTCAGTTAATAGGTTTTTTATGCAGTCGGGTTTTTTGTTTATCGTAATAATTTAGATTATTTCATACTTTTTAGTCTTGTGTCGAAACGGTAAAATAAAAGTACTATAATATATATTTTTTTGGAATCGCCAAATCACTAGCTTTCATTTGGTACCCATATTGTAATTTTAATGAAAAAAAAAAAATTATTCTTCCTATCTTTTTTATTTCGCAGATATTAAAATAATATAGCCTATGTCACTCTCACAATTTTTACAAATCTAATGACACCTCAAACGTTAAAATCCATCAAGCCGTTTAGGCTGTAGGCCGTGCCAAAGAAATAGACATACAAACACACATACATACATACATACATACATACATACATACATACATACATACATACATACATACATACATACATACATACATACATACATACATACATACATACATACATACATACATACATAAATACATACATACATACATACATACATACATACATACATAAATACATACATACATACATACATACATACATACATACATACATACATACATACATACATACATACATACATACATACATACGCTCGAAAAACATAACCCTCCTTCTGGCGCAGTCGGGTAAAAATATAAATCAATTCAAGGTTTTATGAATGATGAAATGTGTTAAGATAGGAGTTATCATTGAAATAACTAATATCTATAGGTGCTTCATTCCATATAAGGACAAAAAGATTTTCCGAATGCTAATTCGCAAGAAAGTGGCCTCGCTTCTGCGGCACCTGCGTACCAGTGACAACATCATCCTGAAATGCATTGCTGCCAGATTTGACTGTCCCATACAAAAACACTGGGTGGGGCTAATGATTGGGACGTCAAATAAACTATAATAAACACTAAAATACATATATCGATACTTAAAAAAACAAAATTATAGATTTTTGTCTGAAATAAATGAGTATTTAATTTAATTTAATTAGCCGGCAAATTGTGATTAGCAAATATAATTAATTTAGCAGAAAAATATACCTACTAACCGACGTATCTTGGACGTTATTAAAGCTGTTTTAAGAATAAGACAAGTGAGAGCAAGTGTTTCAAATCTGTTTCTGTAATTCAAAATAGCCTTAAAATTTCGATGTTATTTGGAATGGAGTATTGATAGGAAACTAGGTACTACCGCAGACAACGCTCCTGGGTATAGTAAGGAGAGAAATACCAAATAAAAGATGAATGGATTGTATGAGATAAAGGAGTGAGCTATAAAACGAGAGCCACTGGAGGAGATGGCAATTATTGCGCCAACCCAAAAAAATGAGGATAAGAGCAATGAAGATATTATATTTAAATTATGGTAAAACTTAAGATACATACAATTTTGTTTTCATATACAATTGCCTCGTCTCGTTTAGTTCAAATGGGCAACAAAAATCATACAGTAGGTATACAAAAAAATTATTTTGCAAAGCGTTTTCAGGTTTTTCGGTTTTGTTAAGATACTATTTAATGAAACATAATAAATCAGTCTCGCCTTATTATTCATAGCAAAGTAATGTTTTATTAACCCCCGACGAAAAAAGAGGGGTGTTATAAGTTTGACGCCAATGTCTTTGGCACCGTAGCTCTCGAACGGATGGACCGATTATGATGCGTTTTATTTACGTGAAAACAATTTTCCTTGCGGTGGTTCTTAGCTATATTTGGTAAAAATCTATTCAGCAGTTTTCATGTTACTTTATAAATTATGAAATAAAATAAAATTACAAACTAAAAAAAACCCTAACGTCAAAAACTAACATTTAAAAAGTAAAAAATAGAAGTAAAACATACATTTTGCTTACATCCCCAAATAGGTGAACGAATTATTTTTACTTTTAAAATGTTTGTTTTTGGCGTTGGGGATTTTTGACAAAAACCTTATTATTAAAACTTAGGAATAAGTAATAACAACAGCTAGAGCTTTTAAAAGACATGAATTAACTAAGTGATATTTATACAACAGGAACTCCGTGAAATCCTGGAGCGTCTTCATGCTCTTCGCCAGGCAGCCAAGCAGGAATCCTTCAAGCATTACCATCCTCCTGCCCATCTGATTTCTTTACCAGCTTTGCATCGACACAGGGATACCAACGTGGATAAAGAAGAGATGAAGTGGCTGATATTTAAAGGTAAGAAATAGTTGATAACCCTTGGCTCGCTGGACTTCATCATCAAGAGATGTGAGTAGTCGCCGCTATTGATCATATTTTACAGGAGTTAAATATAGGGCCCTTCTTAATATGCTGACATTTTTTAAGGGGATGATCAGACTGTCAAACTGAACAACTTTCTCTATGGGACCTACATCGAAATCGCAAAAAAAGTATTAACTGTCCCATACGTTTAGCTCGAGTAGGTTTGCAGTTTTGTATGTAACAGCTGATTTTTATTTCGCGATTTCGACAAGAAGAACCCTGTCGATAGCAGTGATAAAATTCAACCTAAAAATGAATAAAATGTCAATTATGAAAGTAAAGAAATAGGTTTTATGAAAATGTGGACCCCCTTTTTAGGTAATAGAAAAAAATATAGGGATATCACCTCCATGCTATTCAGAAATAGCTAAAGAGCTTCACTTCTATGCATCTTAGTTTCTTGATCTTCTTCTTCTCTCATGCCAGCATGGGCTACATCACAAGACAATCGCTCAATACTGTTAACATCATCGTATCGTATGAAATTTTCCAGCTTAGCATCTAACCTAGCTTCTCTTGATTGAAATTCTAAAACCTAAAGCCAATAACATTAATTTGACTATTCCAGATATCGATGGAAGCATCAACGAACAAGACTCAGCAGATTCAAATAACTCTCTGTCGCTCAAAATTAAACCTGATGTTAGAAAACAGAATGAGGAAGTACATAATGCGCCCAAACTTATTGAAGCTACTATTAATAAGACTGAAGACAAAATAAATGTAAATATACATACAGAGAGTAAAGATATTAAGATTATTCCAAGAAGGATTGAAACAGAAACGGTTTTGTCAACTACAACTGAGTCATTTTTAACGGAGAAAGTGATTGAGGTGAGTATAGTTGATGTAAAACTTTTGCTCTTATGTTGGTCTCTTTTAAATAATATTAGTGTTACCACAGAATAGGTAATAATATAAAGTTCTATATACAGAACGACCACTCCTCACCCCGCTCTGACTTCAGATACCCCACCTCACCTCACACTTTCTGGGTCAGTCAGCCAGCCGCGCGCACCCGTTGCATTTGACTACATAAAATGTTGTCTTTTCAGTGCAGAAAAACAACGCTAAATTCACAGTTTCAATAATTCGTTAGCTCATATACTATTTTTAATAATAGAACGAACAATTAAAATTATTGAAATGTAGATGACGTTAAATGCAAAGCGAAGCTTTCAACCCTAGTTTGGTCAATAGACCGATAGCGCTAGGTTTTGAGGTTTCAAAAACTCTAAAGTTTTTTGTTTTTTGCATATAGGTTCCGGACCATTTGCAAAACCTAATACATAAGTTTGTGTCATTTTAGGTACTTGCATAGGTAGAAATTTAGGTATTTGTATTTTCGATCAGTATTGGACGAAAAGAAAATCATAGATGAAAATTTTACTTTCAGGATAATAACGAAGTAGTAACTGATGTACATAGGCATTTTGTGTCACCTCTGTCCACGGAAATCCAAATATTTAACCAGTACCTAACATGTCGCCCAACTAGCTCAAAAAAATATTACAATAGGTTAAATAGGTGTTACGCGTTTTAGAGTACTGATATCTGTTGTTTAAAATATTTTGTGTCGAATTCATCCACGAAGTTTACAGATATTTTATTTTTTTATCTCAACACCCTGTAAAATCTACAAAAGAAAATGCAAGTTCTTCGAGTTTACGTGTTTTGATTATTATAGTGTAACAAAACACTATTCATAATTTGTGCTGTTTTTATCCACGAAATCTTATTATTTGAACAAAATACCAGACTTCTTCGCACGAAGGGCGAACGCGGGGAGGAGCGCGGGCGCGGGCGGCGGGCGCCGGCCGGCGAGACGAGCGGCGCGGGAGAGGGTATTTGTTTTACATTATTCGTATTCAGTGCAAGTTGCGACAAACAAGTGCGTTCGTTTTTCGACCCACGTTCCTTAGGGTTGTTTAGTTTATTTTTTTTCTCGTACACATAATTCATTAACAATTAACATTGTAGGTATTCGAAATTAAATAAAAGTTACAATACCTCAAAGATTTCCATACAAATCTTAAATTGATTCTAGCATTAAAACTGTATATTTTTAACGAAAATCTGACTTCTAGATTGTTTCTGCAAATTTTTCATTTACTGATTGGTTAGTATTGAAAATATCACCAGACTTCGTTTGTATGCAGCGCGCATTTACGCATTCGGAATAAACTTCTCTTAAGTATATTTCTCACTCAAATATGTATAGCAGTTTTTTTGGACTTCATAGACCAAGAGCTAGCTGTTATTACCCTTAAGTCGTCGGTCACGTAATTCTTCAAATAATTATATTTATTTGCCATAATGGAATCTGGTTATAAACGTATTTATGAACCGTTGTCAGTATTTTTACCGAGTTGAAGGATTCTATTGCTCCGGAACATCTTGCCTGGTATGAGAGTTTGTAAACTCTGTGGCCCTTAATTGTATGGGTCGTCAGTATGGTGAGCCAGGCTGGAGGGCAGGGTGGGGAAGGCGAGTGGTCGCAGAGAGTTTCTTCTTCCAAGTTGTTTCTTTCTTGAGTGCTGGATCCGGAATGAATCTACGCCGATTTGGCGCCATTTTATATTATTTTCAAGCGACCACCCCTCCTTACCCCGCACTCTTGCCCTGAATACAAATCTCTTTATTTCTCATGCAATCTTAATTTCTACGCTACAAACCAATATAATTATACAGGGTTACAGGTTAAGTCGACCTAAATCCTTTAAGAGGTGATAGTTTCCATCATTCCTGACTGATTTGACTATGGAACCCCATACCCTAAACTTAACCGTTCTCAAGTTATGGGACTTTGAAGTTTTTTTTAAAAAAATCCAGATTTTTTTGTCTAATGTCCCCTTTTTTTGTGTTTTGTACATCTAATGTTTTTGTTTTTGTATTTTTTGTGTAGCAGATTAGCTGCTTCATTATTTTAAACACAAAAACTGCAAGTAACTGTACCAACTGAGTCGTATTAGACGATTGATAGTTAAAAAAAGAAATTAATTTGTGAAGAGTTTTTTTTTCTTTCTTTTGTATTTAAAAAAAAATCTATGACAGTTGTGCTGCAGATGTGCTTAAAAATATCTACGGTTCTTCAGCTTTCCGATAAGGTATAATACAATAGGGTATTATTGGAATTTTATAACAAAAACATCGATGATATGCTACCAGGTAGTAGTAAAAAATAACGATATTTAAGCGTCAAATTTAACTTTACTCAGAAAACAAAATAAAACAATCCAAATAGGTAACGAATGAGGTTTATTAATCATTTTTACAATACATGTTCCACATGTCCGCCCCTATTTCGCACACATACACGCATTCTGTGCCTTAAGCCACTTTTCACTACCCCAGTTGTGAGTCCTCTTCTTATTTCGTTAGCAGCATCAATTATTTTCTGCCTCAAAACATCAACAGATGTTATTGGGTTAGGTTCATCGTAAACCAAACTTTTCATGTGCCCCCACACATAAAAATCCATTGGTGTCAAATCTGGACTTCTAGCTGGCCACGGTGTAGGCCCACCTCTCCCGATCCACTTATTTGGGTAATTAGTGTCTAGCCACTCTCTGACACTCCTTCTAAAGTGCGCGGGGCACCCGTCGTGCTGAAACCACATGTTTCGAATGAGGTTTAATGGTATGTCGTCGAGCAAATCGGGTAAATCTTGCCTTAAAAAATTTTCATAGGTCTCTCCATCCAAATTTGGAGGAAGAAAGTAAGGCCCAACCAGATGGTTTGAAATTATTCCCATCCATACGTTAAGGCTGAAACGTCTCTGTGACCCCTTTACCCTTTTCTTATTAGGATTTCTTCCTGCTTTCGGAGCCCAATGATGGGCGTTATGATAATTGGTTATCCCATCTTGATCAAATTTGGACTCGTCAGTCCACAAGATGCTTCGAAAAAACGAAGGATCTTCCAAATCTGCATTCAACATAAACCTGCAGAAATCCAGCCTCCTCACAGGATCTCCTTCTTCGATAACATGCACTGGCGTGTAGTGGTAGGGGTAGAGACCGGCAGTATGCACAGTAAACCACACTTTCCATTGTGAGATTCCAAGTTCTCGGGCAACAACGTTGGTTGACGTAGTCGGATCCAGTCGAAATCGTCGAACAATCTCATTATCTTCCTCTTCATCATCATCATTAATACGTGGTCTACCCAGGTCTGTTCGTCGCCTCGAAACAGAGCCAGTCTCTCTAATTCGTCGGTAAACTCCGTCGAAGACACTAATATCCGGAATTCGGCGGTCAGGAAAACGTGCTATGTATTCTTGACGAGCTTGTAAGGATACACAGTTGCAGTACCCATAACAAATCAAAATATCAGCATATTCTTCGTTCGTAAAGGTCGCCATCTTCAACAGTTCCAAATCAGAAGCACAAATCAAGGTCCAGTTAACAAGCACAGTCACGAATAGGAGGAAACAGTCCAGAAAAACAAGCTAAGTCGAGTAAAAAACGAAGAGCACCAAGTATCGCATCTACCACGGACGAATGGCGTAAGCAGACTAACCATAACCAAACACAATAACAACAAAATGGCGTTTGAAATAACTTGTCTCTCTTGCACCCGTTTACATTGTATGATATCCCGCTCGCACGTGACGCGCTACCCATTGTACCCATTGCAAGACAATGGGCGTTGCGAGCAACTTTACGAAATACCGTTATTTTTGTTATTACCTGGGAGTCTTTCATCGATGTTTTTTCCGAGAATCCTGATAACACCCTAGCAAATTATACCTTATCGGAAAGCTGAAGAACCGTAGATATTTTTAAACACATCTGCAGCACAACTGTCTTAGACTTTTTTTAAAATACAAAAGAAAGAAAAATAAACTTTTCACAAATTTATTTCTTTTTTTAACAATCAATCGTCTATTACGACTCAGTTGGTACGGTTACTTGCAGTTTTTGTGTTTAAAATAATGAAGCAGCTAATCTGCTACACAAAAAATACAAAAACAAAAACATTAGATGTACAAAACACAAAAAAAGGGGACATTAGACAAAAAAATCTGGATTTTTTTAAAAAAAACTTCAAAGTCCCATAACTTGAGAACGGTTAAGTTTAGGGTATGGGGTTCCATAGTCAAATCAGTCAGGAATGATGGAAACTATCACCTCTTAAAGGATTTAGGTCGACTTAACCTGTAACCCTATAGTTAAGATACTTATGTTCTTATTCTAAAAATAGCATGTGCATCATCCGCCGGTGCATAACAGAGTGCAGAACGAAAAGGAAAGGTACAATATTTATATTACCCCGGCCCCCGCTTCCTCATAACACAGGTTCCGGACGCCGGGGCCCCCTCGCTCGCCTGTATGCGCTGACAGAGATGGAGCGTTCTGTCTCTTTCTAACACTTATTTCTAATAGCATTCTACCCCTTCTAATGAGGTAATTTCTAATTGGAATTTATAAGTTCGAACTCGATTCTAATTGTTTTATTTACTTGTGCTATGCTTTAATTTTAATAGGGAAGTGTACCTTATCTAATCTGGGGTAGAAGTCACTAGAGAAATAAAATAAGAATCCTATTAGAACTATTTACATAACTTATGTGCTAAGCCCTAATTCTAATAAGACAAATTTATTTATTGAAATGAACACTTAACCTAAACTTATCCTACTAGTATAAAAGGGTATATAAAACGAAATAAACGAAGTAATGTAAAAAACTATGTACAAAGGTAGTCAATTCAGGTTCTGTCGTGCACATTTCTCCTGCCGTCGCAGCTCTGCGATCCAACCTGTAGCACGACGATCCTCTTGGTCGGTCTCCGGATGACATGCCCGTTGCTGGTTACGACGTCCACGATCCTCACCTCGCCGTCTCGCCTTGGGTAGACCGCGACGATCCTTCCTGTCGGCCATGTGTTGCGGGGCAGGGTGGGGTCGCAGACGAGTACCAGGTCGCCGATAGCGTGCGCTGGTCGTGTGAGGCTCCCGCCGGTTTTGGAGTAGAGGCTGGTACTCTTTGACGCTGC
Organism: Agonopterix alstromeriana; assembly: GCA_963924505.1. NCBI lineage: Eukaryota > Metazoa > Arthropoda > Insecta > Lepidoptera > Depressariidae > Agonopterix > Agonopterix alstromeriana. Next base: position 3,557,411 of record OZ004684.1, read on the forward strand.
GCTTGCGCGCGGTGAGGTCGTTTGGGTCCCAACAGGATGTGGTTGGGTGTAAGCGCCTCCGGTTCTTCTGGAGTCATCGCCACGTGTGTGAGTGGGTGGGAGTTGACGGTGTTCTCCGACTCGACGAGCAGGGTGAGCAGTGTCTCGTCGCTAGGGTACTGCTCGTGGAGTTTGACGCGCAGTGCCTCCTTCACAGTGCGTACCATGCGCTCCCACACGCTGTCCATGAAGGGGGAGGCCGGGGGTACGTAGCGGCAGGTGATGCGCCGCGCCGTCGCCTCCTCGCTGACCGCCGCCAGCGCGGCCTTGGCGAGCTCCTTCTCCGCAGCCTTGAAGCACGTCGCGTTGTCACTCCATAGCTCCTTAGGCACTCCTCTTCGTGCCACGAACCTCCTCAGGTCGCCGGTTGCCGGAGAAGTAGGCTTCGCTCTTCGTATCTTGCATAGTTGATAGTGTTTGATGACGTTCACGCACCGTGGGTCGTATCTTCAGTACCCATAGTCGCTGCTGTAGCTCATTCACGACGGTTTCGATACCGCCATGTGTAGTCGCTCGTGTACGTGTTGTATGTACAGTCGCGTGAAGTAGTGTTTCCCGTCGAGTACGGTCGGGCTCGCAGTGTCTTCAACGATGTCAGGTGCTACGTGGATTCTTCCGTTGAGCCATCTTCGCCGACGACCACTGATAGCGCCGACAGCTTGTCTCCTGGCTGAGGCGCCGCGCCGCTCCTTACTCGACGTAAATCTTCGGAAAGACAATCTTCTTGTACAGGTTTCCACCATAGTTTCTCAGCGCGAATGAGTTAGTGCGCTTCGATACCGATGGTGTTGCTATCTCATTTCTTCACGTACGGTGTCTCGCTCTTGCGTGTTTTCTTATCAATCTTTCAATCAGAGTCGTTTTTATTGTTTTCTTTCGTTCGTTTGCGCTTCGTAGCCAATACTGTTTCATTTTTCTTCTTTCGACATAAATTGACAAACTGTAGCATGCGCACCGTAGCTCGTAGCAAAAGTGGGAACGACGAAAATCGCTCGATTCGAGGTAGGTGAGCGTGGTCAGGTCGCTGGTGGGTGACGTGACAAGTCCCCTCTCTTCTCCTGTCTTCGGTGCTTCTGTCTTCGTCTCTTGTGGCCATTCTCGTTCGTGGTTTCGTAGGAAGCTCGGCCCGTTGTACCATCGGACCTCGCTCCCACCGATAGAGACCGTGGCGCCGCCCGAGTTGGCGGAAAACTGCTGTACTACTGAATTTGTATTGGACACGCATCCGCATAGCTCGAAGCCGGCTTGCCGATGAATGTAGTCGACTGATTTCGATACTTCTTTGGCTTCTTTTTCGGTCGGAAAACTTGTTATGTAGTTGTCCATGTAGTGGTTCTTTTCAATGACTCGTGCGGCTGCAGGATACTTTTCTTTGAAGTCTGAATCATTTCTATTCTTCACGTATAGCGCGGTGCATGGTGATGACATCGCGCCGAAGATCACCGAAGTCATGCGGTACTCTCGCGGTCGCTGGTTCCCTCTCTCGTCGCCCCGCTATAGAAATCGTAGTGCCTCTCTGTCGTCCTCTTGAACTCATATTTGCATAAACATTAATTCCTTTATGTCAGCTGACACGGCGTGTTGGTGTTGACGAAATCGCATTACAACTCCCGGCAGAGATTGCACCAAGTCAGGACCGCAGAGTAGCATATCGTTCAGGCTGCGTCCGGCTGTCTTCGCTGTGGCGTTGTGTACTACTCTTATCTTCGGTTTCGCGGGGTTAATAACCGCGAAGTGGGGTAGGTACCATGTTTTATTTGGCACCGTCGGTGTGGTAGCTTCCTCGGCGTAGCCCAAAGTGAAGAGGGTTTGCATTCTTTCTTCATATTTCTTTTTCAGGTCTTCATCTCGGTCTAGTTTCTTCTCTAGGTTGTGCAGCCATTTGAGTGAGTTTTTGTAGTTGTTCGGAATCTTCATGTCGTCTTCTTTCAATATAAGTATTGTTTTGAAGCGTCTGTCGGGCAGGCGGTGACTGGTTTCATTCAATATCTTCAATGCGCGCTGCTCAGGGTCACCATTCTGTACTCGTTTTTCTATCCCGATTGATGCAAACTCGAAATAATTCTTCATCATCTTCTTTCGTGTATAGTTATTGAAATTATATATTTTCATTAATAACGCCAAATAATATTATACAGGGTGTAAGGAAAAGTATCATTTTACTATGGGAGCAAACCGTTATGGGAGTTACAACTCTTTGCGTTCTACCTATCTATCTCAAGAACGGTTAACTATATTAAATATTATAAATGACCAAATTTGAAGAAAATTTAAAGTTCTACAATTTTTTTTAAAACTTCAAAGGTCATTTAGAGCATAGAAAAGAAGATATTTCCTAAAGACCTGTTTTTTGACATTTGACCTTGAATCTTTTGACCTGCATAAACGAGATTTTATGTGACATTTGACCTAACTTATAGGATGTCATAACGATGATTTAAAGAAGTTTGTAGCTTATTATCTCTGATTCCGAGGTTGACCCTTTTTTCACCTAATTTTCCTGGGGTACTCGGAGAAACAGTGATAATGAAAAACAAAACGAAACAAAACATTAAATTTGAAACGTAGGCAGGAACATACCAGAAGTATGAGAGAAAATAAAAGGTAATAAGTTGTAAATAATTTTCCAGCACTCTGTAACCTAAACCTGCATATACGTTTAAGACGCTGTGCAATAATGAACTACTTAAGTCACACTTATCGTAATGTACTAATGTAAATAAATGTTGATTTTAGGTCGTAAGATAAATATTATTAGTGATTTTGTAAATAAATGTTGATAAAATTCATTCATACCTGTTATAATATCCTGCATCATCCTCATCCTTCAATGCTATGCCATGTATCTGAGGGATGCGAGGTATTTTAGAATTACCTATGGATTTTCAAAATAGGTTTATGAGTGTTATACAACTTCTCAACCTGAAAGTTCTTGTGGTATCGAGAATAACTGAGATTATTGCAGTATTACGAAACTTATTTTTTCACGTTCTTCTTACAGTTTTGTTGACGGCGTAAAATAACTTCCAGGTTTCATCTAGATAGTCGGTATGTTTTGACCATAGAATGTTTTGACTTGTATTATATCAACTACAAGTACAAAATAAGAAGTTGAATTGATTTGATTACGGGACCTAATGACGTAAAGTTACCAACAGGTAGCTCTCGTACTATAAAGTAAAACAAAATCCTGTAATGATAGTTTTTTTCCTTCTAGATAGGTACAGTGATTTTCGGTATGATATTAATGAGTTTTAAGTTTTTTAAGTGAAATCAATTAAAGAGTATCGGTAGTTAGGTATTGTTTCTATCTATAAATTGGTTGTCCGTAATTGATCCTGTAATAAATTAATAATTGATCAAGGAGGATAAATAGAACGATACTTAATTATGATATATTGTGTTTTTTCATACGACAAAAGGTACTAATAATATCTTAACAGCGAAGCGTCTTCTATGCATTTTGAGTGATTTGATTTTCGCGGGCTAGTGCGCGACGATGTTCGGTAGCGGGGCGCGGGGCGCTTGCTGCGACTAAGCCACGCCCCTTTCGCTTCAATTATTTTTCGACATAGGCCCTTAACGAAAAAGCGGTAGGTATAAAAAAAAAAAAAGTAGTTATGCCGTTATATTAGTTCAGAAGCACGTTACACGGCTTTATCACGCCTTTTATCTCGTTCGTTCATGTGAAAATAGAAAGAGAGCGAAGGTGTGTTAACGCTATAATATCACGGTGCCATGCTACCCAATAAATCTGAAGCGAATCGAAGAACGCTAGAAATCGTAGGTACCGAACGAACGTGTGTGCCGTGCTGTGCGTGCGTATGCCCCCCGCCCACCGCGCTCCGCCGCGCCGCGCCGCCGCGCTTCGACCGCAACCATTGTTTTTGTATTTTTATATTCATATAAGTAAATATCGTGGATGAAAATGACACAAATTTACAATGTCGATTTTTCATGCATTTATGATATTGAATATAAAACTCGAATAATTGTAATATTTTTTTGAAGCGATTACAGCTTGGAAACACAAAATAATTAAAAATCTTAAAATTGCGTGCCCTAATTTGGCACAAATTTGATAAATAGGCATAAGTAAGTGATCTGAGAAAGGAAATAGCTATTTCACTAATTTGAAATTTTTTTTTGCTCTGTTTTTACATGATGACCCTATGTCAGTTTGCACTGGACGAAGATGACACAAACTGTGTTTTCACACTCCACAGGTTACCCTAGATATGATACCATAATTATTTTAAACTTTAAATAAATTTTGCCAGTTTGGATTTGAATAAAAAGAATCAACCACAAATCATCAAATTACTGAAAATGCAAGTGACAGAAGTGACACAAAACTCAATAATAAGCTTCATATGTACAACTGTATCCACAGGCAAGAAATAAGCAACTTTAGAATTATTGAAACTTATGACATCAAAATAGGCCAGCGCTATCGGACTACAATGAATGCTCAAAAAAGGATGTGGATGGAAAAGTCGAAAGCAGAAAATTTGACTTAGGAACTTTGTTTGGACTAGTTAGGAGATAAACATACTAAAAGTCCTTACCCCTCCGAGGTGCGCTCGAGGGGGGGGAGGGCAAAGAAGGTCCCGTTTTTTGTTTTTTTGTATACATCTCGAAAACGGTGCGTTGTACGAAATTTTGTTGTACTACATAATGGAAACTGATAAAATTCTCTACAACTTTGGCTCTTCCACTTTTTATCTATCTCGAATCGTTGCCTAGCTATGAGCTCTGAAAAACAGCCAATTTTCAAAACTGTGTTAAATTATCTGTAGCACTTTGTAAATTTGCCAAAATCATTTGTTATTGCTCACCCACACTATTAAAAACACCCACAGCCACACACTATTAAAAAATAACATAAGCTGGGAGTACCTCCACGTGGTGAAGGCGGAAACAGTTTACTTTTAAACTGGCTAAAACTCCCAAAAATATCAATAAAAATGCCTTCGGGTTTATGTTGTTATTTCGTTCGTGACCTATTGAGTTGTGTGACTGTGCACCCGGTAACGCAGGGAAGCAGTCACAAAACATTTTGCACATACTTACCCCACCTGACCGGTATATTATTTTTGTCAAACCTAGCAGAGGTAAAGTGCCTTCAACCTATTATTCAAGTCAGGAATTACAACAGCTAGGACTGAAAGACATATTATTTTTACACGCCTTCACGGGATGCGATACCACTTCTGCTGCAATTCGGAGAAGCAAAGTTGGTTTTTGTAAACTTTACTTAAAAAGTCCTGAGATCCGTCAAGCTGCAGAGGTGTTTTCGAACTCCTCTTCATCGCATGCTAACATAAGAGAAAATGGAAACTTGTGCTATTTAAGGTGGTATGGAGCAAAACAGAAGGAGACCTCTCTTAATAACTATCGCTACCAGCGTTTTCTCCAGTCGGTATCAATTATTACCAGACATTTCCTCCCTTCCACCAACAGAGGGAGCAGCGATGGAGCACTCTTTCCGTACTTACCATCAGGTCCAGGCTTGGCTTGGACAAGACCTTTCTCCTGAACTGTGGGGCTGGAAACGGAATGAAAGCAACCTCTTGGTTCCTGTTCAAACCAAACAACCAGCTGCTCCGGAAGAAATACTGAAGCTGATATTTTGCCGGTGCACCACTGATTGTAGTAATACTATATGTGGTTGTAAGAAGGCCTCCATGCTATGCTCTTCCATTTGCCACAATTGCAATGGAAGTTGCACAAATAGCATTCTCATGTTGGAAGATAACGACAATGACGACGATGGTGGGGATGATGTAGAAGAAGCCTGCGTTCCATCATTTGATAATGATTCGACAGATGAGGAAGAAGAAGAGGCAAACAATGAGGAACCACAACCAGGCCCGTTACGCTCGAAGAGGCGGCGAGTGATTACATAATCGTGTAGTTGTGGGTGTTTTTAATTGGGTGAGCAATAACAAATGATTTTGGCAAATTTACAAAGTGCTACAGATAATTTAACACATTTTTGAAAATTGGCTGTTTTTCAGAGCTCATAGCTAGGCAACGATTCGAGATAGATAAAAAGTGGAAGAGCCAAAGTTGTAGAGAATTTTATCAGTTTCCATTATGTAGTACAACACAATTTCGTATAACGCACCGTTTTCGAGATGTATACAAAAAACCAAAAAACGGGACCTTCTTTGCCCTCCCCCCCCTCGAGCGCACCTCGGAGGGGTAAGGACTTTTAGTATGTTTATCTCCTAACTAGTCCAAACAAAGTTCCTAAGTAAAATTTTCTGCTTTCGACTTTTCCATCCACAATTATTCATTGCCTAGGCTACCCTACGCGCAATGTGATACGCGAGATAGATATACGAGACCATTCTCGAACACGCTTATGAGCCTGTATAGCCTAGCGTCAGTTGTCAACGGAAAAAATACTTTTTTTTCAAAATCTCTGGTTTTTTCGTTGGCTATTTATATGTGGACTGGTTACGCCTGTAATTCTACTAATAAACATTTCTGCCAATTTTTGCGGGGGGCGAGGTAACATGAAATCCGCAACTTTGGATTTTATTCCCCATAACTTTAGATTCTAATTTTGAATGTAAAAATTAATGAAAAGTAGTCTCGTGTGAACCCCAAACGTTCTAAGTTCGAAGTTATTATTTCGCAATTATAGGCTGTCTCGTTTAGTGATAAGGTGTAAAATTGAATGTAAATGCACAAGATCAATTGTGCTTATACCGTGGCAAAGGGGAAATCCTTATAATAATTAGTCAAAGGTTTTTTTTGGTCTCGCCTTGGAAAATACGTCTATCTAACGTAGTATATGCTAAATCTATGTCAACAACAACAAATCGATTTCGGGTCTCAAAAAATTATTTATTTTATAATTTCAACTAGCTGTTGCCCGCGACTCCGTCTGCGTAGACCTTAAAAAAGTATCATATGTGTTAATCCAGATCATATTCAATCTGTGTGCCAAATTTCATAAAAATCCATTCAGTAGTTTTTACGTGAAAGAGTAACAAACATCTATCCATACTTACAAACTTTCGCGTTTATAATATTAGTAGGATTGTCGCATTCTTATCGTACCTAATTCTTGTCTGAAAGTTATTAATAAAATAATGATCTTTCGAAAAAATATTTTTGCAGACGCGTAATAATACTGTCTTATTAATAAAGATTAAGATAAAGATAAATAATGTTTTCAGGTTTCGTAATCTTCTTAATGGCTACATCATAATGAAATAAGATTTAAATGATAGGCATACAATACAACTGATAAAATGTAAGGCATGTCACACATATTCGACAAATCTGGTTGAACATAATGCATGCATGCATATGCTCACGACTATATTCCCCGAGGGGGTAGTCAGAGATATTCTGAAACCTCCGAACATCCACGTTTCACCAGTAGTACCGAAACTCTGTCCAGTGTGACGGGGGGTGAGCCCGTTGCCACGTAATAGACAGTGGGTACAATACATGCCTCGAAATTGAAGCATGCAGGTTTCCTCACGATGTTTTCCTTCACCGAAAAGCCAGTGGTGTTACAAATCGTACATAAATTCCGAAAAATTTATTGGTACGCGTCGGCCTGGACGGGGATCGAACCATCGCCTCCTGCACGGCAAGGTTACTCGCCACTGGACCACCACGGATTATACATAATTATGAATTAATTAATTAATATTCATCACTTAAATACAGCATATTCTTTCATTCTTCCGGCCTGAATTAGTCATAATGTCTCTGCATTTGTGTATATCACCCTTTACTGATTACCACGTCAATATTACGAGAAATAAAACAATAAAAGGTAGTGGAAAATTTTGTTATTATATTATCTTTGTCATCCGATTCTTATCAATAAGACAGTCAATGATCATTAGAGAAACCTTATACAACGTGTTAATGAATAAGCGCAAAACCTCATACACCCCAACTGATTTATATCAAAATAATTAGATAGAAACAATTATTTCAGTATTTTGATACTTAAAATGTAATGTTATTCGCATTTTAAGTTTTCAGGCACAAATGATTCAAAATTCAAAATTCAAAATTCAAAATTGTTTATTCAAAATAATATCACATAGATAACTTTTTGACGTCATGTTTTTGAATCTACCACCGCGTCGGAAGGTGTTCCGTTGTAGAGAAGATGCGGCCAGAAACTCTACAACACACTTCTTTTAAACAAAACAAAATATACAAAGTACAATTACATAAATTCAATATTAAATTACATAGTGTAACATTGTCAAGACCAGACATTTTGGTCATTCAAATAATCATCGAGTTTATAGTAACCTTTTTTACAGAGGACTTGTTTAACATGGGACTTAAACTTTTTGTCCGTCAAGTTAAGAATATTCTCTGGTATCTTATTATAATAACGTATACAGTGCCCCATGAAAGATGTGTTGACCTTACTAAGTCGAAAATGTGGGAATACTAATTTATTTTTATTTCTTGTATTGTAATTATGAACGTCACTGTTTTTGGGAAAGAGAGACAAATTTTTGCGAACGTATAAAATATTTTCGTAAATATATTGACTGTAGAAAGTCAGAATATTGATCTCTTTGAAAAGATCTCGTAGTGAATCTCGACAACGCAGATTATAAATGGCTCGAATTGCCCGCTTTTGAAGGATAAAGACAGACTCAACATCTGTAGCACGGCCCCACAGCAAAATACCATAAGACATGATACTATGGAAGTAGCTGAAGTACACCAGTCTCGCAGTAGCTATATCGGTAAGCTGTCTAATTTTTCGAACTGCATAGGCTGCCGAGCTCAGCCTACCTGCTAGGGTTTCTATATGTGGACCCCATTGCAGCTTCGAGTCAATCTTTATCCCTAAAAATACAGTATTATTTGTGAACTGTAATATATCATTATCTAAAGTTATTTGATTTTCAGTATTAATAACATTTGGTAGAGTGAATTTAATACATTTAGTTTTCTTTGCATTTAATGCAAGATTATTAACACTGAACCAGTTCAGAACTTGTCGAAGAGTATCATTTACATTGTCATTTATATCATCAACATCTTGTGCCTTTCTACTTGTTTTGAAAATAAGAGAAGTATCATCAGCAAATAACACTATGTTCGACAAGTTCTGTACCATGTAGGGTAAATCGTTTATATAAACCAGAAAGAGAAATGGACCCAATATAGAACCCTGTGGAACGCCCATTTTTACTTGTGAGCCAGAAGAATTTGTTCCATTGATAGACACCCTTTGAATTCTCTTTTCTAAGTAAGATTCTAACATATCCAATGCCCTGCCTTGAATACCGTAGTGGTTTAATTTGATCAACATTGTTTTATGATCAACACAGTCAAATGCTTTGGATAAGTCACAAAAGACTCCGATTGCATTTTGGTGCTCCTCCCAAGCGCTGAAGATATGCTGAACCAGCTTAACTCCGGCGTCTGTTGTTGAGCGACCCTTGGTGAATCCAAACTGTTGCTCATGCAGCAGCCTCTTGAAGTTAAAGTGGGAGAGCATTTGACTGAGTATAATCTTTTCAAAAACTTTGCTGAGAACGGGTAGAACTGACACAGGTCGAAAATTACTAGGGTCGCTTTTATTGCCCGTTTTGAAAAGTGGTATTACTTTACTATGTTTCATTAAGTCAGGGAAAGTTCCTGAATCAATGCAGCAATTAAACAAAGATGCTAAATAAGGTGCTAACGTTTTAATTACAGAGCTGAAGAGTTTGACTGACATACCCCACAAATCTTCAGTATTTTTTTGGTTTAATGCTTTAAAGACCTTGACTATTGTATGAGGGTCAACATGGTCAAAACTGAATGGGGAAGTACACTCGTTTACATTATTTTTTAGCAAAACTTCGGCAAGAGCAGGTGAGGAGTTCAAAGATTCTGTAGTCTTTACAGGGATGTTGGTAAAGAAAGTTTCAAACTCCTCAGCCACTTCCGCCTCTGAGCTAACTATACCGTAATCTGTCTTAATTGAGATGTCTTGTTCTCTCGGTTTTATATTCCCAGTTTCTCGGTTAATCACATTCCAAACAGTCTTAACCTTGTTGTCTGACCTCTTAATTTTATTGCGGATATATATTGATTTCGCTAAGATGCAAACTTTCCTAAATATTTTTGAATAGGTCTTAACGTAGTCCTTAAATTTTTCACTATGGAGATAGGTCTTTTTATCGTATAATTCAAAAAGAGTGTCCCTACTCTTTCTGATTCCAACCGTAGCCCATTCGCTGAATTTGAATTTCTCGGTTGATGTGGTTTTACGGATTTTGAAAATTTTGTCATACTCTGCACAAAGTACATTGAAAAAATCGTTGTAAAAATTATTAGGGTCACTCTGGTTTAAGGTAAGAAACGGCAATTTACTATCTAACGTGTCTTTATATCTCTCTATCCTTCCAACAGTGACGGGCCTACTCTTTTTCGTAATTTTATCGTTAGTTTTTAAAGCTGGGAAAGAAACTATTTGTCCGCTGTGATCAGATTTAAGGCAATTAATTACCGCTTTATCAACGAACTCACAGTTACAAAATATGTTATCTATACATGTGGCGGTGGTAGCTGTTATTCTAGTTGGTTCCAAAAATAAGTTTTGTAGGTCAAATGAATTGAATAAACTAGTAATTCTAAGGCAGTATGTGTCTTTTTCAAGTAAATTAACGTTAAAGTCCCCACAGACTATGATGGATTTATTACTTTTCGATACTAATTTCAACGCATCCTCCATTACTGACTCAAAAACATGGAAGTTCGAATCATAGGGTGGCCTGTATACACAAATGATAATGTGGTTTTGTAACTCGACACAAGATAGTTCTATGTTACTTTCAACGGAAAGTCGGACAATATCTCTACGTTCCTTAACTTTAAGATTATTTCTACTAAATATGACTGATCCTCCGCGAGTTGTCGACTTTCGATTGAGAGCACTGGCTACTTGATAATTTTCGAAGCCAAATAACATTTCACTTTCTTTGAGCCAATGCTCAGTAACACAAAACAAATCTAATTGAAATTTCTCTAAAAACAATTCGATTTCTAATTCTTTGCCAGAAAAGCCTTCAATATTCTGATGAACTAATTTAAGTGTATACGGCTTTTCTTTTGTCACCTTACTTAGTTTAAATCAGGAGATTCGAGTACATTGTTAGCAATATCACTAATCAAAGTACTGTCTGAACAATGTGCCACCGACACGATATCTGCGCATTCACGACTTGACTCAATGATGTTCGAGGTTGAGCTTAAAGAACATGTGGCGCCATCTAGCGAAGCCGGGGACACATTAATCAGCTCCGTCGTTGACGAACTATGTATTTCCTCAGATACATAATATATTGATCTTATTTGTCTTGCTAGTAGCCTAGCAATTGATTTTCGAAGGTACAATGTATCCTTCGTCAACATTTTTCCACTAATAATTTTATTAGTGTCAAAAAAAGAAAAAACGTCACTATGACGACATGTCAATTTAAATATACAATTATTTATGGAATAAATAAATTCATTTTGGCTTCCCCAATGAGGAGAAGAATATGGGATCGCACAAAATATTATTCTGTTAGCACCTAGTTGCGATAACAATTCAAAACTCTTTTCTAACTCCTTCACCTGAACACCCAAACAATTTTGTACATAAATTATAATGTTTGTTTTGCTGTCACAGTCGCTCGATTGGATTTGTTCTAATATATGTGCCAAAGAACGATCTGGCATGCAATAATTCACAATGTTGTGATTAATTTTGTGATTAATTAAAATTCCTAATCCCTTCCCTATACCATCAGAGTAAATTAATGTTTTCGGTTTTGTTTCGGAAGTAGACAAAGAAACAAAACACGGTTCCTCAGACTGATCTGTACATATAGGTGGTTGTAGCAGAGTTTCAGGCCGCTCCGTGTTTGCTGGATGTGTACAACAACATGTCATATGATTATTAACTAATGAGTCAAATCGTTGTTCGTTATATGTACACAGCTCCAACAACTCACTAGCGTTCTGAATCTGATCACTCATCTGTCTTTGGGCCTGAATATATTTATAGGTAATATCATTAATACCTTGTTCTAGGCTTGTTATTTCAGCCTGTAGGGTGTTTGTGTCTGTCTCATACCGAATCAACTGGGATTCTAATTTAATTTTATGTAAATCTAATTTTTCTATTAAATCTGACCGTTGTTTTCTTAATTTCAAGTTTCTTTTACAGCAAATTACATTTGGTTTAACAACTTTTTTCAATTTTCGAATAAATTTGTTTACTTTGATATATTTCTTAAGTTTTTTGTTATTATTAAAACCTGTCTGTTGTGAATGCGTTGAGATATGGCTAAGACCACTTGAACCGGACTCGATCAGCTCGCAGTACAAACTTTGGGTGGTGTTCGCTTCCAGGCGTGCTTTTTCTTCTTTCTCTTCCCTTTCCTTTTGGGCGACAAAGTCATTCACTTCGCTCAGCTCACGTTCGAGATGACTCACACGCTCCAGCGCCTGCTCGAAGATGTCGCGGCACTGACTGTATGACTCGATCTGCTTGGTGAGCTGATCACGCTGATCAAGAACGTCCGTGTAGTGGTTGTGTAGCTCCGCCAGCTCACGCTTCAACTCAGTGTTTTTATGCAAGATGTTTTTAATTTCCTTCTCGCTGTCGTCACGTTCCTGCAACAGCTGATCGCTCAGGTGCTTGGAACATTTCAACTCCTCGAGAGCTACCCGTAGTTTGGACTCCAATTCCAGTGTCTTGGCCTTGCTGCGGGTCGTCATTTTGAGGCAGCAGTGACTCCAATGACACCTGGAATGTGTACACACGGCAGCTAAATCTTGGGTTGGGACTGTTTGAAGAAATTATGTTTACTATAAGAGTAAACACTAGAATAGGCTTTAATCTTACTAGTTTGGATGTACAGATGTTAGGAGTTGTTAGAAAGTGTTAATTATGACTGTGGCCAGTGTTTTTATCGTCTACTTTGCTTCCACAGTTTGTCAAACAAAGTGAGATTGTAACGGCGCCAAACGTGAAGATGGACGTGTCTCACGGCTGTGAGACGTGTATGGGTGAATTGTTTTACTGTTAGGTGATAAATTAATTAATTTTGAACACAATTACTCCCCTGGTTTCCAGTAAATCGTCCAAAGAATTCAAACGTAGTCCGTTGGCGGTTGACGTTTGGGTACTTGTTGTTGTTAACTTTGTATTAACACTTTCACCGTACGAGTTTTGTTTACGTAATGGTTTTATATCTTGATTATTACTAATATAATATAAATTAGACGTATTTTAATATATTTTTACTAATTATTTCTAATAAAATTACTACGATGATTATTTTGACAACCGCTTGGCAGTGTTGCCAGCGGCCCGGCTTATGATTTGTTATCATTTCAGCATGAATGAAGGCGCTAACGTGCTCATGGGTACATTTTAAGAATCTTGTTTTGGTAGTAAGTAGGATGAGAGTGCCCGAACGGTGGGTTGAGATCGAGTTCAGTAAATTTTAAATTTTACAAACAAATTATTTAAATAATTGAAAAAAAAAAAACATGTTGAAACCATGTTAATTTGATTCTGCTCTCGATTCTAAACAAACTACTTTCTGGTTTTGCGTTAATTCATTAACACGTTGTATATACAATCTAATTTGTATCAAATAGTCTAGAATACAGTATCCGTTTTTTTCTTCATCGATCCGAAATTGACAATTGCAATCAAGTCTGATTTACCTCAAAACATTGCATTTAGCACAGAAAACCAGAGATCAGAGGCAAAGTTAGTTTAACAATTGATCAACAAATGCGGCAACCTAGGTTACCAATAAATAGTCTAGGAAAAATAAGGTTTGAGATTGCATTAAAGACACTTTAGTAAATTGTGTTTGAAATAATATTACTGTTAGTTTATGACACTTTTGTCGAGATTTCGTGGTTATATAGGCTCAGGAACCTGAGAAATACCTTAAAATCGATATTAATGTACAAATGGCAAGCTTATTTCTAAAAATGTTTCGACCAGCATACCAGCAATAGAGACAGTTAATTATCAAAAGGCAAATTTAATGTGTAAAAACAAACAGTAAATAATTTAGTTTTGAAGTTATAATTTTTGAAGACTTACAAAATATTAAATATCTACCCAAATTAACGATATTAACCGTGGATTATTATTGTTATAAGTAAAACGTATTGAACGAAGCCATCCTGTACAAAATCACCACTTTTCCATTTTTTGTTCATACCTAAATTTAATGTTTTGTAAATGTCTTAATTATTCAATAATACAACATAAAAAATCGGGGATTATTGAGAATTTATGTTTTTCAGGTATGTATCTACTATATTCCAAATTTTCACCAAAAGTGCAATTAATGCAACCTACTCCATACAAAAATCCGTAGATTTCCCCGACTAAAACTCCAGGTTAAGTTGGTAACCTATGATTGTGGGTATAGAAACACAACGGAGCAAGTTTTTCTACCCGGAGTTGATTGGTAACCAAGGTTAACGCAAGTGGGGCTTAAACAGGGTGTAACACAACACCCTAGTAATACTTAAGAGATTAAACAAACTGAACAACTTTCACTATGGAGCCAACTTCGAAATCGCGAAAAAAAAACAGATGTCCCAGAGAAAGCTGCAGTACCGACTCGACTAAAATGTATGGGACAGCAGATTTTTTTTTCATATGCTCACGACTATATTCCCCGAGGGGGTAGTCAGAGATATTCTGAAACCACAGAACATCCACGTTTCACTAGTACCGAAACTCTCTCCAGTGTGACGGGGAGTGAGCCCGTCGCCACTTCTAATGGACAGTGGGTACAATACATGCCTCGAAATTGTAGCATGCAGGTTTCCTCACGATGTTTTCCTTCACCGAAAAGCCAGTGGCGTTACAAATCGTACATAAATTACGAAAAACTCATTGGTACGAGTCGGCTTGGAAGGGGATCGAACCATCGCCTCCTGCACGGCAGGCAAGGTTACTAGCCACTGGACCACCACGGCTTGTATTGCATACACACATACATACATATACTCACGCCTGTGTCCCATTGGGGTAGGCAGAGACAATTGATCGGCATCGGCTACGATCCTGACATAGCTCTTTTGCCTCTTCCACTGTTATAAGTCGTTTCATACACGCTTGTCGGTTTCGGGTACATTTGATCTGACCCTTCTTAAGTAAGCTGTCAATTTGGTCTGCATACTTACGTCTAGGGCATCCCCTTTCGACTGTTCCATTCACTCTCGCTTTATATATTTCATACGTCAGTCTAATATCACTCATCCTTTCCACATGACCAAATATTATAATAGGTCAGACTTTATAATAGTACATTATTCGATGATACGTTAATTCCCCTTGCCCTCGGATATAAGACAAAACACAATAGCTTCGGATCTTTGGTTTTTCGATATGTATTCCAAACACAATCTAACGTGGCCAGTAGGTACGGCACCCCGCGATACACCATATCTACAGTACTTATTGTCGTAAAGAAAAAAAACAGATTGTATAATCAGGTTTTTATTTCTTTAAATAATTTTGAGACGAAGTTATACAAAGTGTGGTTATTTAACCATCTGCTGTGTAATATCTATAAATATCTTTATTACTTATGTCAACAATATTTCAGAAATTGTTATCTTTTTGGTTTCTATTTTCAAGATTTATCTCTCGTTTTGCGTCTTTTTTACTTTTGTATTTTACGTAGGTAATTATTATTATGAAGACATTATTGTTTATTATATTTTCACGACTCTTTTCACTGAAATTTTTCCTTTATCCGTTAATTTTTGTCACAATGCTCACTATTAAATTACAATATTTAAAGGATTATTGTTTTGCTTTAGGCTGACTGTCCACTGAAGCGGAGCGAGGCTGCGGAGCGGAGAAACGAGGAAATATTAACCAATAGGATTGCATAAAATACGAGTAAATGGCGAAGATTTAATGCAATCTTATTGATTGATATTTCCTCGTTTCTCCGCTCCGCAGCCTCACTCCGCTTCAGTGGACAGGCACCCTAAATCTCTTCGAATATTAATCGCACGGATATTAGTTATAAATTTTGTCTGCATTATTTTGTCAACAGACGTCAGTGACAGAGGAGCCAAACTCTAGGGAAGTTTTCGAAGCCGTACTGCATAGGTTGCAAGCACTAGGCCCCAAAGGGAAGAGAGTGTTGGCCAAACTACATGAGAGCATGGGAGTGAAATATGATGAAAAGGTAAGGCCATGAACCTATTAAATGAAAAAAGGATGGAGCTTTTCACTAAAAGTGTGTCGAGTATCTCTTTCTAACTAGGGGATGCTAGTAATCCTGTGTGAAGGAGATTTACGAGACACAATAGGTAGGTACTCCAGATTACTGTGTACAGTAATACCAGGTTAATAAATCTTACCGATGTACTTACCTGCGCAGCTGACAAATTTCAATAGCGCGCGAAATTATATAAACAAATCAGGATGTGCCACCTTCACAGTGATGTGTCTTAAATCCCTTGCCGCCATTGGCTAATTGTTTTTGCGCCCTTTTGGCTGCTATCCGCACCCTTTGATTACTTTGGGTTTTAAAAGTGACTCGGGGCTGCTCTGCGCTAACGCAGATTGACTAGCGGAATTATTTTCCTGGTCGTACTGTAGAATAGGTAGGTAGTAGTAGGTAAATTCCTACAATATTTTTATAACTGATTATAACTTTGTTTCAGCCATCGAAAAGCAAAGTTGATATAATGGCAGCAGTCACCGGAAGCTCGGAAGAACTGGACAGACTTAGAAACATTTTAGTCGAAGCCATCGATGAAGAGAAAACCAGAGATCAGAGGCAAAGTTAGTTTAACAAATACCTAGCAATAAACTCCAGGTTAAGTTGGTAACCTATGATTTTTTGTATTTAAACACAACTGAGAGAGCTATTTTACCTGGAGTTGTATGGTAACCTAGGTTACCACAAGTGGGGCTTATATTTAAATCCGATACCTACTGTCTATTCTTATTCTTATCGTGTAGGCAGCAAGCCCTGGTGTCAGAGTTTTTTCAGGCAGACTTACGGCCTCTGACGTGGTTTTTATGTAACGACTTCTACCACGAGAGATAGTAGCCGGGACCAACGACGGCTACAGTGTCTATTTGTTGGTCACATCTAAACTACTGAACCTATTTTAATAAATGGCAAAGTAGCACCTAGTGTGCACAGAAAGGATTCATTTTTTATCCTGAAACCAAACAAAATCTTGGATAATGTTGGTCTCTAAAAGAATCTCCGATATTTCTCGGTGCAATCCGGGCAATCACCAAGCCCCTATCGCTAATCTTTTCACCACGATGACAAGTCAAATTCAATGGCAATACAAGCCAGCGATCGATTCTACCAGATTCTACAGAAGAAATGAGCGCGGTTACGCTCATGTGATTCAAAAATCGACTCACCTCATTTTACAACTTTCAAAATGCTACATCTCAAGATGTGTTATCGATTTTGGAGAAACTGCTGGTTTATCGTGGGTTTTAGTTCATTTGTACACGTTTCCTACTTCTTTCTAGAGAAACGGCACGATGCTATGGCTGATGCTAGAGCGAAGAGAGAGATGATGCTGGGACAGATTGAACTGAAGAAAGAGTTGAATGAGGACGATGAACCCAGAAACTTTGCCGCTGAAGAAGTGAGTATCCCAATGAGAACGAATGCGAAAAATTACTTTGGTTAACTAACGATTCGCAAGAATCTTGTTAGTACACTACTAAAAGATGAAAATTGAAGTCGATAAAGATTATGTAGGAAATGAGAAAGGTACCTTTAGCAGTCGAAGAAGAAGCGAAGTATCTTTGAAGATTGCGATATCGATGTCTATGAGGCGAAATCAATTATTATAGAAATCATTTATTTTGAGTACTCGAGCAGTGGTAGACTTTCGGCTAAAATGATTGTGATGATTATATCCTCGCGAGATTGTAAAGGCTACAAAAACGCGATAAATTGGGTGAATCTCGATCGGTGGTATTATTTTTCCATCAGTTAACATCCCTTACAACTTCAGCGATTCTTAACCCTCAACCAATAATTCCAGGGTCTAGAACCGGACGGTTTTGCTGAACACCACGAGCAAGTCAACGAAACAACAGCATTCGACATGAGCAACTCTGAATTCTGGTCATCCTTCTCCAGTAGTGAGGAAGCCTTGCTTGAATGTGATGGTCTGATACTAAATCTACCGCTGACTCCGCATAGTTCCTGTTACAAGGAGGCTTCGGATACAAAGACGTTTTCTGCTGCGAAGGCTAACGCTTTGACTTACAGGTCGGTTTTTTATCCTTTGGTTTATAATTTATATCCATAAGAATAGGAGCCGTGGTGGTCCAGTGGCGAGTAAACTTGCCTGCCGTGCAGGAGGCGATGGTTCGATTTCCGTCCAGGCCGACTCGTACCAATGAGGTTTTCCGAATTTATGTACGATTTGTAACACCACTGGCTTTTCGGTGAAGGAAAACATCGTGAGGAAACCTGCATGCTTCAATTTCGAGGCATGTATTGTACCCACTGTCCATTAGGTACAAGTGTTGACGGGCTCACCCCTCCACTCTACCCCATTGTACCTACTGTCCATTATAAGTGGCGACGGACTCACTCCCCGTCACACTGGACACAGTTACGATAGTAGTGAAACGTGGATGTTCTGAGGTTTCCGAATATCTTTGACTACCCCCTCGGGGAATAAAGTCGGGAGCAAATGCTATGTTATGCTTAGTACCCACAAAATCATAAACCTCTTTTTGCTACGCAGTAGTCAGGTAAAAACTAACAGGCATGTATGAATAGACTAATGAATGTGAATGTGGAGGAAGCAACATAGGCTTTTCAGCACCGTAGCATGTGGCGTTCTTTTGTCTCTGCCTATTAAAATCCACGACAGGGTTATTAATGTAGGTAACTTAGGACCAGATCGCGTTTCATGATGGCCAGCCAACCGCTAGAAAAACCTAATCATAATTTTTAGGATTAGGAGACTGGCCTTTTGGCCTCAAAGATACAGCAAACTAATCCGTCAGACTTATCGTACGACCATCTCAAGTTTTTCTATTGACAAGAAATGAGCAGATATGTGGTAGTAATTACTTTATTCTAAGACGAAAACCCAGAACATAAAGTATATCATTATTTCGGTGTGCACTTGGTTCGATTTCAATGGCGCATCTTTTGAGCAAAGAGGTCTTCCGCATTGTCTTTACATTCGTTCTTTCTTTTCCAGGGTACCAGCAAACGGCTATTACTTCTTTGTGTTTAACTCGGAGAACGAGGTTCAGAGGAACTACATTCGAGCTCGCTTTGATCTTCAGAAGACCAGATATGACGTCGCCAGAACTAAATTGAGAGAATGCACCAATAGCACCGAGAGATGTGACTTATCGCTTGATATATTCTCTTCTCAAAAGGTAATTTCTGCTCCTGAAGTCTCTTGGCATAGACGACGTGCCATGTACTAATGAGAATTAAAACATTTTTTTCTTGCGAATGTCTCTTATCTTCCTTTGGGAAAGTTGTTCAGTATCGTGAATACAATTACCCATTTAAGTAATGCAACTGTTTACCCTAACACCCTTTAGAACTTGTACATATTTATGTTCCAGGTTGTCCTAGAAGTACCTTTACGGAACAACGACTCCCTATGGAACGAGCAATTCGTCATAATATCAGAGTGTGAGCCTCGCACCTCCATATATCTGGTTTGTGTCATAGCAGTTCCTGTTCTTATACTGGTCTTTGCTTTCCAATGAGCAATGTTTCCACCTAATTGCTTGGAGACATCTTGGAGACCTTAACTTGATGGAGATTATTGGAGATCAACATTATCTTACAGGGTATAAAAATTTAAGAACGTTTTGTCAGTATCTGACTAAATGTACATAAAACAAATCGTTATTTAGCTATAAGTTCTCGAAAGGAAAATTTTAAAAAATGGTAGATATTGGATGAAAGCAAGAAAAGAATAGCTAGGTATCTTGCTCTTTCGAACGTTGTTTAAAGTGTAAGCGAGACAAGTATAGATTTTGTGATGTCAGCTGATCACATTCTTTGTACCTACGTGGGATATTTTTTACAAAATTATTTTCACTTTGGAAATGGACACTAGCAGAACAAACTAAGGCAAGTCTAAACACAGAGGTGTAATCCTTCTAAACCGTTTACAATGTTTATACCATTTACAATATTAATAATGTATTTTTAATTATGTCGTAGTTTTTGATAGATTTATTACCTATGTTAAGGATACTTAAAAATTATATTTTTTGTTTAATATCGCTAGATTAGAATAGCTACTTTTCCATAAAAGAGATGCATGTTATTATTATAATAAGGTTTAACGTTACTGAGATTCAATAACTGAGTTTTAAGGTTCGGTTGACCTACTAGGGTGCTTCGTAGTCACTGTTGTTGTCCCCAGTCCACAATTATACCACACCTATCCAATCTCGGAGCGGATATTTTATGCAATCCCATCGGCCAACATTCCCTCGTTTCTCCGCTCCACAGCCTCGCTCCGCTTCAGTGGACAGGCAGCCTTATACAGTAGAACCAGGTTAATAAGTCTTACAGATGTACCTGCGCAGTTGACAAATTTTAACAGCGCGCGAAATCATATTGACCAATCAGAATGTGCCACCTTCAATACCTTGCCGCCATTGGCTAATTGGTTTCGCGCCCTGTTCGCTGCTATCCGACTTTGCACCCTTTGATTACTAAATGACTTCGGGTTTTGTCGGGGACTCGGGTCTACTCTGCGCAAACGAAGATGGCCGAGTGGAATTATTTTCCTGGTCGTACTATGGTTATACTGTTGTTATATTAATGTTGTAACTAGTATCCAATAATACAAAATTCATGGTGGCGAAGGCAATAGCTGGTTACTACAACACTACAAGCATCTTAGGATTAATAATTTTACCTTTAATTTTATTATTTATCTATGGTTGTGAGATTATGATTAAGTTTTATGTCTAAATCAAAGAGATTATACCTAATAGAGTGAGCCATACCAATTGTAAAGAGTCAACTTTTTTGATGTTTAGGTTTGAGTGTGTGGTGTCAAGTAGTATGGACAAAAGGCACCGAGTGACATAATTATGGCCTTATGTTTACGGTCACTTTTCACACACACTAGCTCAAAAAAAACGTAGTTCCATCTCCTTCTGATATTAAAGGTACGTCATAAGACAAAAGAGACTAACTACAATCGTAAATTTATGCGGACTCTATGGAGATCCTTCCTCTGAGGTCTAAATTAATGAATTATAAAATATAGGGTCCTTCTTAATATGCTGACACTTTTTTAAGGGGATGATGAGTTTTGTATAGAACAGCTGATTTTTTTTTCGCGATTTCGATGTTGGTGCCTTAGAGAAAGTTGTTCAGTTAGTCAGTCTGATCATCCCCTTAAAAAATTGTCAGCATATTAAGAAGGACCCTATATAGGAATCGGAAAATCGTTTCGTCCTTATTTGAAATGAAGTATCGGTATATGTCGGTTTTTTAGGTTTTTTCGTGCAATTGTTAGAGTTGTAACTAAATTATAAGTTAATATTTAAGACATAAATTGCCATAGCAATATTATTTTGAGGCTGTTAATGTGATACTAGTCATAAAATTCGATTTTTTTTAACCCAATTAATGTCAGTGCACCACTTATGCACCATTGTCTCCACCACAGAACATTATAAGAGGCGTTAGAAATGCAAAGTAGCGCTTTTGCTTCGGAGACGACTGTCGCCCTAAGAGGAAGGATCTCTCTTTTAAGACTAGAGAGAGCCGTACCAATTGCAAAGTGTTCACTTTTTTTGACGTTTAGGTTTGAGTGTGTGCTGTCAAGTAGTATGGACAAAAGGCACCAAGTGACATATGGCCTTATGTTTACGGTCACTTTTCACACACACTAGCTTAAAAAAAAGTGGACAGCCGCATAAACAAATATCTATAGTTCCATCTCCTTCTACTATTAAAGGTACGTTATAAGACAAAAGAGACCAACTACAATCGCAAATTTATGCGGACTCTATGGAGATCCTTCCTCTTAGCTGTCGCCACTTGTCTTCCCGCTCATGCTGCTACAATTACTCATGCCCTCTCGCTCGCACCACGCCGCGCGCCTTATGGTGTTATGCAAATCATTGCATAACCTGTGGCGACACGTTCCACGCCTACTTTGCACTTCTAACCCCTCTTATAATGTTCTGTGGTCTCAACGCCATTGTGTTTTATGTAGCTTTATACCAGGCTAGGTATTGTCTATTGGCTATGTGCGAAGTGGGAAGTGATGGGAACTGACAAATCGATCACAGCGCCCGGGGGTGGCAGAAATGAGTACTTTTGTTGGTCAAGCTGTGTAAAATATGCTTGATTCTATGCAAATCCACACAAAAATTCAACACGAAATCTCCAAAACTGCAAAGACTACAAACTTAAAATTTGGCATGGAAGTTTCTATTGGTATCTAGGTGCTTACTAAAAGGGTTTTTTGATGTTGAAAATGTTCTCCAAAGGTGTGAAAACCGGGATAAAAGTTTGTACGGAAATTGGCACTGCAAATATCGTGGATTCTGGCAAATAGATATTTAAAAATTAGTAATATCGGTAATGTTGCTAATTTCTTTAACTTTTTACATTATTTTATTACGAAATAAAAAACTTTTAACTACTTGAAATAATTCACGGCGGTTCGACACCGCTAGGAGCGCTAGTGTCATGCACATAGCCAATACCTGGAGAACAGACTGCATTACAAGCGATGAAACTTCTTAACTCTCTTTTAAGATATTTTCTTTGACTATTTATATGTGGACGGTTACGCGTGTAATTCTACTAACAAATATTTCTGCCACTATTTGCGGGGGGCGAGGTAACATGAAATCCGCAACTTTGGATTTTATTCCCCATAACTTTAGATTATAATTTTGAATGTTAAAATCATGAAAAGTAGTCTCGTGTGAACCCCAAACGTTCTAAGTTCGAAGTTATTATTTCGCAATTATAGGCTGTCTCGTTTAGTGATAAGGTGTAAAATTGAATGTAAATGCACAAGATCAATTGTGATTATTCCGTGGCAGAGGGGAAATGCTACCGCAAGGCTAGTCCTTATAATAATTAGTCAAAGGATATTTTAGGTCAATTAATGCGTAGGGGACCGCTATAACATGACCATTGATTTTTTTACAATCACTCAGTCCCCGACATATTAATTCACCTAAAGTATCTTAAAGAGAGTTAAGAAGTAAAACATACATTTGCTTACATCAAAAATAATAGGTGACCGAATTATTTTTACCTACTTTTTAAATGTTTTGTTTTTGGCCTTGGGGGTTTTTTAATTTGTAATTTAATGTTATTTCAAATTTTTTAAAGTAACATGAAAACTACTGAACCGATTTTCATGAAACAAAGCTAAGAACAATCTCGCAAAAATAAGCATTCTGTTTTAAAAAAACACATCGAAATCGGTCCACTCGTTTGGGAGCTACGATGCCACAGACAAACCAACAGACAGACCGACATAGGCGTCAAACTTATAAACACCCCTCTTTTTGCGTCGGTGACTAAAAATAGGTAGATTTAGATTATGACATTCCAAGGTTTTTTGTACATTTGTTGCAAATAAAATTAAAACTTTAAAATTTGTTGTTTCTATTTTTACTCCTTTTTTAGGGTTCCGTAGTCAAACAAGGAACTACTTTCGTCCATTCTGTCTGTCTGTGTATGCCAAAATATCAAAATTTGGCATGAAGACAGATAATTTTAAATCCTGTGAAACCCATAGAAACTAAATCGATATAATGCTTCTGTTTCGAGATATCTGCGCTTAAAGTCAAAAATAAATATAACCTCTGTATAAACATTAACTTAAATCACATTTCGTCTTAGACTACTTATATGAGGACAAGTTACGCGTGTAATTCTAACAAACTTTTCTGCCACTTTTTGCGGGGCGCGAGGTAGCACGAGATACGCAACATTGAATTTTATTCCATTAGTTTAGATTCTAATTTTGAATGTTAAAAATCGTGAAAAATAGTGTCGTGTGAACCCCAAACGTCATAAGTTCGAAATTATTGTTCCGCAATTATAGGCTGTCGCGTTCAGTGATAAGGTATAAAATTGTATGTAAATGCGTAAGATCTTTTAATCTTGCACGTTGGCAGAGGGGAAATGCTACGGCGAGGCGGATCCGTATATAATTCGTCTGAGCATTTCGTTCACCAAACAAATCGGTGCATAATTTTGCGGTCGAAACTCGGTCCAATATCAAAACATTTCTGACCTACGTTTTTCTATTCCTAGAACTAATTACGGTAGGTAAGTAGTTAATTATAATCAAAATGTTTACAGTAAAATTATATTTACTAGACTGCATCTTTGAACCCCATATCTAGCAGGTCAGTTAGATATAGGTAGGTAAAACTCCGATAGAATTATAGTTCATTCTAAAACATAAGTCAGCTAGCTCGATTTTATAGGAACCAGCACAGTTATGGAGAAACAGCGATATATTTCTTCCTTTGAGTATATTAAAATGGAGCTGTCATGGCGCTCATTCACCGAACAAATTTTTCTGCCACTTTTAGTGGGGGGCGAGGTAGACACGTACAGCACACCACGACAAATTTAAAACGCGCCCAGACACAACGCTTCATACTGACACAAACACACACATCTAAAAGTGACACCACAAACATAACGACTTGTTCTGCGTGCGAGCTACCTCTGTCTGTACCACTGTATCTTTCTATCGTTTTCTTCTCACAGGCTTTTTGTTTATTTGCTGATTGTAATTAAACATAAACTTAATAGTTAATAAGAATACTCACATATGATAGGAAACGCAATGTTCATACAGATTTGAATTGAGAGATCGCCTTTTACATTGCAAAACTACACAATCAACAATTTTTCTGGGAGCACTATCTTGCGACACGAAACGATACCGAATGGTAGCGGACGAGCGTGAACTAGTTTTAATAACGCACATGGCAAGAAATGGCCACGTACTTTGGCAGAGGGGTACGCCCGTCGTTAACAGCTCCATTTGCTATATACTCAAAGGTTCTATCTCAATGCACGAATGAAAAAGCCCAGCATATATTGAAGAGGTCGATATACGAGTTCTCGATGGAATTAGTGACCCGTGTTGCTCAAGAAAATGGAAATCATTTCGTCGTGTCAACGTTTGCGCCTTGGACCCAATATCCACAGTTACCTCAACGAACATGCCGAAAGGGCTCCAAAGAAAGAGATTCCAAAAAGCACCACTTCAAATTATAATATTGTTGATTTTCTTTGTAAAGGAAAAACTCCTGAAGGAAAACATCGTGAGGAAACCTGTATGCTTCAATTTCGAGGCGTGTATTGTACCCACTGTCCATTATAAGTGGCGACGGGTTCACCCCTCGTCACACTGGACAGAGTTTCGGTACTACTGGTGAACCGTGGATGTTCTGAGGTTTCAGAATATCTCTGACTACCCCCTCGGGGAATATAGTCGTGACCATATGCTCATGCTCATGATTTTCTTTATAGGCCTTTTTCCAATTACGCGGGCAGGCGGGACGTGGGTGGTATTTTCTTGTCTTACATTTGACTATACTCCATTTCAAATAGCAACGAAATATTAAGGCTATTTGGAATTACTTAAACAGATTTGAAACACTTCCTCTCTCTTATTCTTGGGACAGCTTTAGTTAAGTCACCGAATGAATACTAGTATCTACCGGTAGTAACTTCCAAGATATGTCGAATAGTAGGTATATCTTTCTGATAAATAAATTGTATTTGCAAATCAGAATTGGCCAGAAAGCTATACAAGGTGTTACAAAAGTAAAAATAAACATTGAAAACTTTTAAGGGGGTGGTTTAGACCATCAAACTGAACAACTTTCACTACGCGACCAACATCGAACTCGCGAAAAAAAATCAGCTGTCCCATAGGTACATTTTTAGCTCGTTTAGATTTGTAGTTTAGTATGGAATATCAGTTTTTTTTTTCGCGATTTTGATATTGGTCCCATAGTGAAAGTGTTTCAGTTTGATGGTCTAAACCACCCCCTTAAATGTTTATTTGTATTTTTGTAACACCTTGTATATGTACATACATACATACATAAGCTCACGCCATTGTCCCATGGGGGTAGGCAGAGACCACGGACCGCCACACGCTACGACTCTGGCACACCTCTTTAGCCTCATTCACATTCATACATCTTTTCATGCACTTCCGTCGATTGAGGGTGCTACGCACTTGTCCTTTTCGGAAAAGATCATTGATTTGATCATGGTATGTTTTCCTCGGACGGCCTCTCCCAACACTTCCGCTCACCTTTGCTTGGTATATTTCATTCGTAAGTCTTCTTTCATTCATTCTCTCTACGTGACCGAACCATCTAAGCATACCCCTCTCAATCCTTGTTACTATATCATCCTTCAACTTACACCAATCCCTTATCACACTGTTCTTGATTCGATCAACCAAAGTAATACCACACATACTTCGTAAGGAGCGCATTTCAACTGCATTCACTCTGCTTTCGTTTCTTTTATTCCATACCCAACATTCACTCCCATACGTCAGAGTAGGCACCAACACACCGTTGTGAATAGCCAGACGTGCACTTTTTGACACAGACCGGCTACTCACCACGGCGTGCAGGGCACCATTTACCTTATTTCCCGCAGTCACTCTTCGCTCTATATCCCCATCACACTTTCCATCTCTCTTAAACAAACTTCCCAAATATACAAATTCATTCACCTGTTCCACTCTGTCTCCTTCCATAACAATGTTACATTCTGTAACATCGTCTTCACGTTCCAAAACCATTACCTTCGTCTTGCATACATTGACTTTCATTTCTTTCTTCTTGAACGACTCATTCATCACATTCAACATGTCTTGTAACTCCGTCACCGACGGCGCAAGTATGACCTGGTCGTCAGCGTACAAGAGGCACTTGACACTAACCTCATCCATTCTTAGACCGCATTCCATCTCTTTCAAATCAGTCAGACAACTGTCCATATAAAGATTGAAGAGCCATGGCGACGCAACACATCCCTGTCTAACACCTCTAGAGATGTTAAACCAGTCTGTGTACGCCCCATTAACTCTGATACAGGCTTTAGAGCCCTCATAGAGGGACTTCAAAGCCTGCACTAAGCGATCATCAACCCCATATGCTGACAGTGTCGACCACATTTTACTCCTGTTCACTCGGTCATATGCCTTTTCAAGATCTACAAAGGCGCAGAATACTTTTTGGTGTTTTTCTAAGTATTTCTCTGAGATGCACCTTAAAGAAAAGACTTGATCCATGCAACCCAAACCTCTTCTGAATCCCGCTTGTACGTCCCACATTTTTTCATCCGTTATATTCATCACTCTCTCAATCAAAACTTTAGCATACAGTTTGCCAACTACACTAAGAAGGCTGATGCCGCGGTAGTTCTTGCATTCTTGCTGTGAACCTTTGCCTTTGTATAATGGGACGATGACGGCTTTGCACCAGTCATCTGGTACTCGACCGTCTCTCCAGCAAATATTAAAAAGTTTCCACAGCAAGCTTGTCACTACACTTTTGCCACTTCTTAGCATTTCGACATTCACCCTGTCACACCCTGCAGATTTACCTAGTTTCATACTTTTTAACGCTTTCACTATTTCATCTCCCGTAATTTCTTCATCCATCCCTATCTCTGAGCATGCTGGCTCTGAGTTTTCTCCGCTATCGGGAGCCCCATCTTTATGGGCTATGATTAGGACATTAAATAATAACGAAACATCGATGGACGCTTCATCGCGCATCAGACCTACACCGCTCTCCTATTCCTATGAACTAATTACGGTAGGTAAGTGAAACTGTTTATATCAGTAATTATTGGTTTATAATCAAAACTTTAGTAGTAAAACTACATTGCATACCCTCACAATCAACCCAGACTGTATCTTTTGAACCCTATATCTAACGGGTCACAGATAACTCCGACAAAATTAAATTATATTTCGTTCTAAAACATCAGTCAGCTAGCCCGATTCTACCGACGCAGTCATGGATAAAACCGCAATATTTCTGACTACGTTACTAATACCATCAATTCTCTCGCAATGTACGATTGAAAAAGCCCAGCCTCTATTGAAGAGATCGATATACGAGTTCTCGATAGAATTAGTGACTCGTGTGGCTCACGAAAGTGAAAATCATTTCGTCGTGTCACCGTTTTCGCCTTGGACACTAATATCCACAGTTGCCTTAGGAGCTACAGATAGAACTTTGGAAGAAATCAAACATGTGTTAAAATTGCATCCCTTCAAATGTTTCAACAACAAATACTTTGAAATTATCAAAGATATTACTTCGTCCAGTGACGGGACCATTCTAGAAAGAAGTTCAACTCTATTCGCCGATGACAGAATGCCTTTGAAGGAATCTTTCAAAAACAAATTAAAAAGAACCGAAGTTAGTAACATAGAAGAACTACCGTTCGACAATTTCATATCAACAGCTGCTACTATAAATGATTACGTAAAACGTAATACACATGGCGCTGTAGAAGAAATTATAACGCCAAATGATTTAGAAGGTGTCTACCTTGTTCTTATAGATGCCCTTTATTTCAAAGGAACGTGGCATTCGAAATTTTCTTCTGAAGAAACAGAGACATCTGCTTTTTACGACGGCAGTGGAAAGCAAATTGGAGATGTTAGTCTGATGTTCGCAGTTTTGAATGCGAAATCGAGTGTAATTGCTCCACTTCAAGCTAAAGTCCTCGAACTACCTTATGGAAGCAACAACAGATTCTCAATGCTATTCTTTTTGCCGGACTTCGGTGTTTCTGTAACCAGTGTCTTAAACAATTTTAAAATGATTAGTATTAGCTCAATTTTCAATCTGTTCGCTCAAAAACGAGAAGAAGCTACTATTGTTCAAATTCCGAGATTCAAAATCAATTCAGATTTGGATAACATGAAGGAATTGTTAGCTGATATGGGTCTAAGATCTATGTTTGATATGAACTCTGCAAAATTTGATGAACTATCTGATTATTCTTTGTATATTTCGAATTGTATTCAAAAGGCTAGTATCGAAGTTAATGAGGAAGGCTCAGAAGCTAGTGCAGCGTCTTCAATGTCATTCATGTCTAGATCTGCTGGAGGTAATGATTTCACAGCTAACAGGCCTTTTGTATTTATGATTGTAGATAAAGAAAAAGAAATACCGTTATTTGTAGGAGCTTACTCTAATCCAAGTGTTTATTAATGAGTTTTTGATTAAAATTGTTTCGTCTATTCTTGTTGAAGTCTTCTTGTGTTTTTTTATTTTGTACTGAAACACCTATTTATACAACGTGTTAATGAATAAGCGCAAAACCTCATACACGCCAACTGATTTATAACAAAATAATTCGATTGAAACTATAATTTCATTATTTTGATAGTTAAAATTTAAAGTTATTCGCATTTTAAGTTTTCAGGCAAAAACGATTTGTTATCATTTCAGCAATGAATGAAAGAGCTAGCATACTCGTGGATACATTTTAAGAATCTTGTTTTGGTAGTAAGTAGGGTGTGTGTGCCTGTGCGGTGGATTGAGATCGAGTTCAGTAAATTTTAAATTTTACAAACAAATTATTAAATATTTTAAAAAAAACCTAAATTGAAAACATGATAATTCGATTCTGTTCTCGATTCTGAACAAACTACTTTCTAGTTTTGCGTTAATTCATTAACACGTCGTATAATGCTCCGGGCGGCACTTTAATAGGGGCTGCTGGCAGCTATCTCAGCAACCGGCGCTGGCAGCGAGGGCACTCCCAAAATATTAACTTACCCTTTTACCTAGTTCTTATATCGGAAAATAGAAAATCTTTCAAAGTATAGAAATAATAGGTACTTACCCATTATTAGATTTATAACAGGTATATGATCCATCGCCCATCACTATTTGGAACGTCACTGTAGACCACAGATTACTGATCTGTAGCAAGCTACAGATGCGACAGTGAAAATTGCGCTTAGTTCCAATATTTCCGTTTTGGCGCTGATGACGTCAAGCTAGTTTGTATAGAACTTGTAGTTATAGGTATGTATGTGTACAGTTATACCGGAATGCAAAAATATGGATATTTGACCAAGGAACAAAGTCATCAACGATATTATTATGTCATACACATACAACGGAGAAGAAGTAGACCTTCTCAAGGATTCTCAACGCAGAAAATACCAGGAGAAATACAAGAGAAAGATAAAAAGCTTCTGACGCAACAACACGGCATGACCACAGTATAAGAAAGAGTATCTAGTACTATACATGGTGTAAGGAAAAGTATCATTAACCTATAAACCACATACTCTACCCATCAAACTGAACAACTTTTACAATGGGAGCAAACCTGTCAGAACAAACAAAAAATCAGCTGTCCCTATCTAACTTGTCTAAGGCTGTCCCATACGTTTGCATCGAGTATTTATTGCAGTTTAGTATGGGACAGCTGATTTTTTTTTGTTCAGTCAGATTTGGTCCCATAGTAAAAGTGGTTCAGTTTGATGGGTAGAGTATGTGGTTTAAAGGTTAATGATACTTTTACTAAAAGTTCAATACAAATTAGCTGGGCGACAGCAGCGCCACAACGGCACTGTTGGTACTAAGTGAAAATTTCACTGGCGCATTTTGTAGTTTGCTACACTACATATCAGTAATCTGTGGTTAAAAGTTTGTTTTACAAGCCCTTTTCATATTGTTTTGTTGGAAAATTCCTTAAGAAAATTCAATAAATGAATGTGATAGCAATGTTTTAAATACATTCATAATTTCGCATTAAAGATAAGTACTTGATAAGTACATAGCATACCTACATTATCTTTCCTTTATTGTCTTATATTGAATGTGTACTTTGAAATTGATAAAACTATTTCCAATATTGATTGTAATTAAATGAAAATTTAGAATTAGAAGAAAAAGTTGATTCAAATCGGAAATATGGACGTGGAATCGAAATGGACTGGAAATAGCTTGAAAGTTATGCCAAAACTGTAAGTTAATATAATTTTCTAATAATTACCATTGTAGTCAAATCAAGAAAGACCCAAAATTGGCAAATAAACGCAATAAATCGTGTAGGCTGGGTTCCATTTTTTTCTAATTATTTGTTTTTACCTTAGAAAAAGTATGTTTAGAATGAGCCTAACGCTTCTACCGTATAAAACAAAACGGGCCAACTTTCTTAGATTGGTGTGCGTGAGGCGTCATACAAATTATGTCTGTGTGCGTGTATATGGATAGGGTTTAGAGGCCAGTATAGTACTGTAGCCCCAGGAATTTTTAATTACCAAAAAGATTACCGATTGCCGTTTAGATATTGTTGTAAGGTATGAACTTTGACTAATTATTATAAGGACTAGCCTTCCTTAACATTCCCCTCTGCCACGGTATAAGCACAATTGATCTTGTGCATTTACATTCAATTTGACACCTTATCACTAAACGAGACAGCCTATAATTGCGAAATAATAACTTCGAACTTAGAACGTTTGGGGTTCACACGAGACTACTCTTCATGATTTTTGACATTCAAAATTAAAATCTAAAGTTATGGGGAATGTGGCAAAAAGTGGCAGAAATGTTTGTTAGTAGAATTACATGCGTAACCAGTCCATATACAACGTGTTAATGAATAAGCGCAAAACCTCATACACCCCAACGGATTTATAACAAAATAATTAGATTGAAACACTAATTTCATTATTTTGATAGTTATAATTTAAAGTTATTCGCATTTTAAGTTTTGAGGCAAAAATGATTTGTTATCATTTCAGCAATGAATGAAAGCGCTAACGTGCTCATAGATACATTTTAAGAATCTTGTTTTGGTAGTAAGTCGGGTGAGAGTGGCCGAGCGGTGGGTTGAGATCGAGTTCAGTAAATTTTAAATTTTACAAACAAATTATTTTATATTTTGAAAAAAATTACCTATGTTGAAAACATGATAATTCGATTCTGCTCTCGATTCTTAACAAACTACTTTCTAGTTTTGCGTTAATTCATTAACACGTTGTATAAATAGTCAAAGGGTACGAAATTACAAATATAAAAACCTAAGTCTTACAGACCCGCCTAAGAAAAAAAAAATAGGCAGAATTTTTAAATTTCGAGGTTACCGTTTTTTTCTATACTGTCATGTTCTTCACTTTAGTTCAATAGCCATACGTAATAGTAAGACTGTCTAAAGTTGCCATACAAAACTATAAGACCAGATGAAAGCTTTGTATGGCAACTTTAGACAGTCTTACTATTAAATATGGGTATTGAACTAAGGTGAAGAACATGATAATATAGAAAAAAAAAACAGTAACCTTGAAATTTAAAAATTTCTGACTTTTTTTTTTTAATGTTTTTTTTTTCTTATGGCGTATTGTGATCTGTAAGACTTAGGTTTTATATTAGTAATTTCGTACCTTCCAACAATATCTAGACGCCAATCGGTAATCTTTTTGGTAATTAAAAAGTCCCAGGGCTACTGTACTATACAGGTTGCTATTTTTTTCAATGCTTTCTTAGCTTCGAAGTAAGAGGAAGGATCTCCATAGAGTCGGCATAAATTTACTATTGTAGTTGGTCTCTTTGTCTTATGACGTACCTTTAATAGTACAAGGAGATGGAACTATAGATATTTGTTTATGCGGCTGTCCACTTTTTTTTTAGTTAGTGTGTGTGAAAAGTGACCGTAAACATATCGTCAAAACCTTAAATAAACAGATAGAGATCCGCAACATGCTTCGTCAACTTACCTAACCAAAATCCACCTCACGCTTCGTCAGTAATAAAACAAAAACAGGTTTAAATGCTCTCCGCCCCTCGAAGAAGGGGTTAGAAGTGCAAAGTAGGCGTGGAACGTGTCGCCACAGGTTATGCAATGATTTGCATAACACCATAAAGCGCGCGGCGTGGTGCGAGCGAGAGGGCATGAGTAATTGTAGCAGCGTGAGCGGGAAGACAAGTGGCGACAGCTAAGAGGAAGGATCTCCATAGAGTCCGCATAAATTTGCGATTGTAGTTGGTCTCTTTTGTCTTATAACGTACCTTTAATAGTAGAAAGAGATGGACCTATAGATATTTGTTTATGCGGCTGTCCACTTTTTTTGAGCTAGTGTGTGTGAAAAGTGACCGTAAACATAAGGCAATATGTCACTTGGTGCCTTTTGTCCATACTACTTGACACCACACACTCAAACCTAAACGTCAAAAAAGTGGACACTACAATTGATATGGCTCACTCTAGTCTTTTATTTTTTTTTGAGTTTATAATCTCAAGTGATTGTTTTATGGTTAAAACACAAAAGAGTTTCACAAAATGGCGGAGCCACGTGCAAGCCTAAGAGAGGCCAACACGCATGCGTCTACCCTCCGCCAGACTTGCAGCGCGACTCCCACTCTAGTCTTAAAGAGAGATCCTTCCTCTTAGGCTTCGACTGTCAATCTTGACATATAACTTATCCAAGGTTTTGACATTACAGGGTGTTTGCAGAGCTTCCGGAGACATATACCCTGACACCGGAGCAATTACAATTCTACAATGACAAAGGATACTTGGTTATCAAAGAACTACTGGATTTTACATCATTGTATTCATACAAGTAAGTTACTTAGCCGTTTAAAAGTAGCCGAAATCGAAGGGAATGTATGAAAAGATGTATGGACTTAGAGGAAGCAAGAGAGATGTGTCAGAACCGCCCAAAGTGGAGATCGATAGTTTCTGCCTACCCCTCTGGGAAAAAGGCGTGAGTTTATGTATGTATGTATGTATGTACTAAGCCGTAAGCAGATAATATTTTTTCATCCCCCCATCTTGGAGAGAGTATTTCTGCTCTTTGATATCTGAGTACAAAAGCCATTTTTATGTATTAGAGGATAAAGTAAATTGAATTTAGAACATCGTGTGCACTAAGTTTGTGAATTCAAAACATCATTAAACCTATTTACTTCTCCCTCCATGGTGCCGAATTTATCATACATTTTTTTTCATTTAGTCATTTCCTCGCTGAGGTGGGATGAAAAGTTATGTGTTGCACTCGAGTGTGAAGATTTTTCACCTCACGCTCTTTTGATTCCCTCGCTAACGCTCAGGATTCTAATTTTAGGATCCTTCGCTTGATCGGTCATCAAAATTGAGCACGCGGTTAAAAAGCAACTATGCACTCTTGTATAACAAATAACTATTTCACACCATCTGCTCAAAAATGCCTAATTATAAATGTCATGTAAATCGAACCTAAAGCAAGTCATTATAGCCCTACAGTCTAGCCGGGCAATTCTATTTCATTATAACCCACTGCTCAATAATTTGATTTGAATTTGGAACCACATCCACAGATTATTTAATAGTTACTAAGTCCGCAACAGGAAGCTTTAAATAGGTATTGTCTATACCTTGAAGTACAGACTAAGAGGAAAGATCTCTCTTTAAGACTAGAGTGAGCCATACCAATTGTAAAGTGTCCACTTTTTTTGACGTTTAGGTTTGAGTGTGTGGTGTCAAGTAGTATGGACAAAAGGCACCAAGTGACATATGGCCTTAATTTTACGGTCACTTTTCACACACACTAGCTCAAAAAAAGTGGACAGCCGCATAAACAAATATCTATAGTTCCATCTCCTTCTACTATTAAAGGTACGTCATAAGACAAAAGAGACCAACTACAATCGTAAATTTATGCGGACTCTATGGAGATCCTTCCTCTTAGAGTACAGACTGCCTTACAAGCGGTGAAACATGAAAATACTCCTTGGCGATCGGTAATGTTCAACCTTCTTCGTACGTTTTCATCATCATCTTTGGTTTGTCTCTTTCTACCCAACTACGAAAATTTAAATAAAGAATTTTATTAAATGTTTGTTCTGATAGAAAGGGACAAACCTAAAGTTTGAAACATCGACGTATGAAGAAGGTTGAAGATTAGAACATTACCGACCGCTATGGCAAATTTTTGTGTTTCCATGCTTGTAAGGAGGATTGGTATCCTTTATCTTTCTATGTCCATGGTCCGCAACTTCAAATTCGTATGAAAGCTTATCATAAAGACTTGCACCAAAAAGAACTTATTCGAAAATCTAACTGGCCACCACAAGTGAAACACAAAAACGAAAAAAAAAGCGTGAATATGTTTCTATTTATTGTCTCGCAGAAGGTGTGAAAAGTAGAGTATGCTCCTCGGGGATAAACGCACAGTATGAGTGTGTGATGTATAGTGAGAGGGTGTTATGTATGTATGTTGTGTAGTATTTGCGCTAGCCCTACGAGTGTGACATAATGCGTTCGAATGACCGGCTGCCGTAGTCAGCCATTCACAAAGTTTCTATACAAATAGATAGTTTATAACATTCTGAATACAAAAGTAAAACTCCCGAATGTCTGCGTTTACAGTTTTAGAGAAAAAAAATCAGAAAATCACCTATTTTATTTGCCGGATATCAGAAAATTAATTCCAGTAAAATATTCTACTACTTCGCAAAGACATGTCGAAAGACCTTTAATTTACGCGTATTTTAAGAATTGTTGGAGACTTGTACAGGTCTTGAAAATTTAAATATCCGGCAATAGGGTCGTCGCATGCAAATTATTAATTTGATTCCGGATTTTATTATTTTAAAATTAACCTCGCTTTCGCTCGGGAGTTGATAACTCTTGTCTCCCTCGCTCCGCTCGGGATTTAATCCTAGAATCCTTTGTTATGCTCTGGATTCAATATGAGCGTGACGAAAGACACTGCTTTATCCACTTTCATAAGCATATAATAGCAAGATAAGAAATTATCAAGATTATTTATTTTCTTTGATAATTATCCAAGCTGATTCTTAGTTTTGAGTGAAATTTCTAACTTCTAAAATTGCTGTTACTGGTTTAATGCACTCGTATCAAGACCAAAAGGTATCAGGTCTTCTTTGGCATTTTTGTCTCATACCACAATAAAAGACAAATATTGAGAGTCGCGTTATAGGTCTACTGTATTGGGTGGTCACGTCGCGTGTCGGTCGTCGGTTGCCCTCTCCACGGCCTACAACGAAGCTCCAGTGGTGACTCAGGATAGTGTTCTTTTCTAAAAACAACCCTTGAAGTCACCAGAATGCCTATACAGGGTGAAATTGATATCATTAGCATCCTTTGAAACTCTACCCATCAAACTGCGGCTTCTTAAAATATTTAATTTTCTAAATAAATCCTGGCATGCCAAGAAACCCAGGAATGCTTAACACATTAACTGCCATGTAGGGCACCGGTGACCGGAGACTATCTAGTATTAGGACGCCGCGTAGGTCACGGGTGACCTCACGGTAAACCTGCTTTCGGAGTTGATTTACTCGGGCACGTATCCTATAGGTTTCGTATTAGTAAGTGGCCGGAATGGCGCTGTAGAGTAATACTTTCCTATGGTTTCTATCTACCGTAAGAATTTTTTAAATCATTGATGGATAAGTGAAACCATCGTCTGAAAATAATTTAAATAATACGTCAGATCCAATTTGACAAATAAATATTGTGAATGGGTTCTATGTAATAGAAGAAATATACTTAATAATAAAACTAGTTAAATTTGTAATGAGCAACTGAGGTGCTTGGGAGCGAGCGGTGCCCGGAACAATGACCTGACTGGCGCCTTGGTATTATTATTATATATATTTTTTATTGTTGTAAAGCGGCTATTCGAGTCTTCTGCAGACTAGTATCACTTCGACCTTATGTAGATCTTTTGTGATCGCCACAATAGTTACAGTTCACTGCTAATACCCACTTCCTCTAGGAACTGTAGGATTTCTTTAGCAGTGAAAGATTTTACTTCACTCGGATGAACAAAGTGTTTACCCCAGTGTGCATATCGTTTGTGCATTAGTGGGCCACATTCACAAAGGATGTGAATGGGGGTTTCGTCCTCCTCCAGACATAATCTGCAGAGTTTCGTGTCCCTGATGCCTAGGATTGTAAGGTGTTTGTTCAGCCTACAGTGCCCCGTCAGCGCCCTCACTATAATGCGCAAGTTTGTCGTGCTGAGCGCGATTCTCTCCTTTGCCATTTTGCAGTCGTATGCCGCAATTAGTGCCTTTGGAATGGTTTAATCCTGGCGTATCCATCCAGTGATCAGGCGATTTTTTAAGACATAGGTTCCTAAGCGTTAAATTGACTAGGCTTTTAGGGACCCCACAGAACGGCTCTGGTCCATACTGCGTGCCACCAGCACCATCTCTCGCTAGCTCGTCGGCCCTTTCATTGCCTACGATGCCCGAGTGCCCAGGAACCCATCTTAAAATTACCTTGTTCAATGCACCCAAGGTATTGAGGAGAGTCAAGCAGTTTTCCACTAGCTGGCGCCTTGGTAACGAAAATCGACATAATTACTCTAGAGCGCCACGTAGGTCATCGGTGACCTCATGCAGTTTTTTTGGATTTTCTACGGAACCCTGTCTCAGATCGACCCCAAAATTAAACACTACTTTTATAGAAACCAATAACATCAATTGGCACCAAAAAATTTGTTGTTGATATTTCTAATTGTTGCCTTGGCAGTTAATGTGATAACTAATCGGATCCATAGTATGGAAGCGAGTTCTTAAAATTATTTAATTTATAAAAAAAACGATACAAAAGTGCATTCCATAATAGTTAATAGCCAACCCCTAAACTTTAGGTAAATATTCATCCGATTATACGATCTCTGATGATAACTACCTATACAACGTAACGCTAAACTAGAAAGTAGTTTGTTTAGAATCAAGAGCAGAATCGAATATTATCATGTTTTCAACATAGGTCATTTTTGTAAAATATTAAATAATTTGATTGTAAAATTTAAAAATTTACTGAACTCGATCTCAACTCACTGCACAGGCACACTCATTCTACTTACTACCAAAACAAGATTCCTAAAATGTATCCACGAGCACGCTATCGCTTTCATTCATTGCTGAAATGATAACAAATCATTTTTGACTAAAATCTTAAAATTCGAATAACTTTAAATTTTAACCATCAAAATAATGAAATTATTATATCAATCAAATTATTTTGTTATAAATCAGTTTGGGTGTATGAGGTTTTGCGCTTATTCATTAACACGTTGTATACAACCTTGAACCAAGAATACAATACAGAAGTCAAACCGCATTATTCATATTTTGCAAATGGAATCCTTCAGGTCAGAATAACAATAGATTTTCCTTTGTTTGTCTGTCATTTTGTAGTCATGAGCTTAAGGGGGTACCGACCATCCGGTGCTGCAGTCAATCGTGTGTTTTAATTACTTAACAATTATTGTACCTACATCATTTCCAAAAAACAAGAACATTCACATTGTAGCACTCACAGTGCATTGTAGAATTCTTCTATTTTACTACATATTTTTATTAATTAATTAGAGTTAACCCGCGACTTCCATTGCACAAATTATATACCAGATTTTGAGTCTGATCATAAGCTATAACAAAAAAGTTTCATCAAAATCAGTTGAATGACGGCGTGACTCTGATGAATCGTTTTGTAATTAAAAGCTTACTTATGATTAGATTTAAAAACAGGTATATCAGGTCTATCAAATGTATTAGTATAGGAAAGATGTTTTTATTTCGTGATTTAGATATTGTTCCCATAAAGAAAGTTGTTCAGTTTGATGGTCTGATCATCCCCTTAAAATAGTTTCACCTAATTTCTAGCAAAATGATATATTTTATCTCGTTTGCGGACGAAAGCAGTGATTATACTTGAAGTTGATCAGGCTTGATTTCATTAGCGGATCGGGATACATTACCTGACCTGTTCTCTCTATTTTAAAGTGTAGCAATCAAAGCAAGCAATGCTTCCGGCCCTGCAAAGCAATGTATTCGCTGCTTAAGAGGTATCCCCGACCGAACGACCTTGATCCTTTCACAGTGGCGTTGCGTGGGTTTTTGCCTCCCGGAGCACAGGCCGATTTTAAAATTATGTGTAGGCATAGTAACTAAAACAGAAACTTAGAGCGTTTTCTTTGCTCTACGAATTGTTTATAGACAGAGCTCAATCATTGTATATTTTTCCCGAATTTGCCGCCCCTAGCAGAGTTCCGCCCGGGGCATTTGCCCCCTCGCTACGCTACTGCCCTTTCATAGCCGCCTCACCTCTATTAAACTACATCATTTTACCTGTTTATGACTGGTTTTTCCTTCATTATTGCCTTCTAATCCAAGGAAATCAAATTCGAAAATCATAAGAGTTCCCACCAAATTTTGCATACTAGGAAGGCTTATTTAATGAGTAATTTACTCTTTAAATAAAGGTCTTTGAAAAATTTACTTTATAGCATTTTTAGATCTTAATATTGTCTACACAATGGTGTGTGTCGCAAGTAAAAGTGACTTCAACTTATAAAGTAGATACACATAATACTGATGTTTCCAATATCAAGGCTTTCCTTTGAACACAGAATTTATATTTATTTTATAGAAAAATAAGAAATATACTTCATAGCAAATAAAGCCCAGATGCTGAAGATCATTGCTATATTTTTCATTAATTTGTATGTCTTTCAAATAACGAGAAGATAGCTACTAAAAACCAGCAAAATATGGCTCGGCCGTGCGTTTACCTATGAGGAAGCATCTTAAGTCGCGGGCAGCATCTAGTTGTTACCTTGTGAACCTCAGTTGCGAAACCTGTATCTTCCTAATACCTACAATTGCTTCTTTGTTACAACAATAATAGGTTTAGATTTTTTGCTTGTTTGTGAACAAGTTACAAAGTACAATGTATTCTAGTAAACCGAACAAACGCAGGATATGCATCAAGGATGCTTTTCTGTCCCAGGCTTATGAATCCATTTTTTATTTATAAGATTTATTTTTATTTTTCTCGACGTTGTTGGCTCCATAGTGAAAGTTGTTCAGTTTTATAATTTGAAGCATACTATAGGGTTGATACACATTTACCGACGGCAATCGACGGCAATCGACGGCGGGCCCATACAAAAAAGACATTTAGTATGGGCCCGCCGTCGATCGCCGATAAATGTGTCTAAGTATTCCTAGAATATTTTGTTACACCCTATAGATTAGTTCCACAAAATATACAACGTGCTAATGAATAAACGCAAAACCTCATACACCCCAATTTATTTATAACAAAATAATTCGATTGAAACTATAATTTCATTATTTTGACACTTAAAATTTAAAGTTATTCGCATTTTAAGTTTTGAGGCAAAAATGATTTGTTATCATTTCAGCAATGAATGAACGCGCTAACGTGCTCATGGATAAATTTTAATAATCTTGTTTTGGTAGTAAGTAGGGTGAGAGTGCCCGAGCGGTGGGTTGAAAAAATAACCTATTTTGAAACCATGATAATTCGATTCTCCTCTCGGTTCTAAACAAACAAACACGTTGTATATTATGACTTTGTTTTTTATTTTGCAGACAACGTTTCATACAAATATGTAACGGGATTGTTGACAAAGGACACATAACTGTGGTTAAAGAACCAGCCCTTATCAAGACGGGGGCCAAAGGGGAGGACCTTATCAATAAGGTCAGTGAACTTATAAATTTATATCGTGACAGCTATTTATATAAATCGTCTACTAAATGGAAGCGCTCGTTGGCGTAATGGAGCTTCGGTATTGGAAACGATCACCCAAGTTAAGCAACGTCTGGTCCGGTCAGTCTTTGGATGAGTGACCGTTTAGTGGTATTGGATCGATTGCATTGGTCTCGGATAGTTCCGTCAGATGGCGTTGTAACTATTCGTTAAGTCAGGTCAGAGGCCTATTAAGGCGGCTTGAAAATTCTCTGACAGCAAGTTGACCACTAACTTGCCTCCACCAACACGCACTGGGCCCGCATGGTGGAGTAAGGCCCACCCTTATTCATGAGAGGAGGCCTTTGCCCTGCAGTGGGAGTCTACAGGCTATAACTTAATTCTTTTTTCTACTACATACAGCACACGACTATACGCCCCGAGGGGGTAGTCAGATATATTCTGAAACCTCAGAACATCCGCGTTTCACTAGTAGTACCGAATCTCTGTCCAGTATTACGGGGAGTGAGCCCGTCGCCACTTGTAATGGACAGTGGGTACAATAAATGCCTCGAAATTGAAGCATGCAAGTTTCCTCACGATGTTTTCCTTCACCTAAAAGCCATTGGTGTTACAAATCGTACATAAATTCCGAAAAACTCATTGGTACGAGTCGGCCTGGACGGGAATCGAACCTAGCCTCCTGCACGGCAGGCAAGGTTACTCGCCACTGGACCACCACATCTACTACATCCTTCTTAATATGCTGGCTGAGGGTTTTTAAGGGGATGATCAGACCATCTTACTGAACAGCATTCTGTATGGGACTAACATGAAAAAAAGCGGTTGTTCCATACAAAACTGCCAACCTACTCGACCCAAATGTACAGCAAATTTTCTTCCGCGATTTCGATTTCAGTCCCATAACTCCCAGAAAGTTGTTCAGTTTGATGGTCTGATCATCCGCTTAAAATAGTTTGAGCTAATAAATTTTGTAGGACCTAATACGTTGTTATCTTCTACTACATACAGGGTCCTTCTTAATATGCTGACGGTTTTTAGGGTTCCGTAGTCAAACATGGAACCCTTATACTTTCGTGCATTCTATCTGTCTGTATGTCCCGCCTCAATTACTCCCCCATTTTTGAACCTATTGAAACCGATAATAATAACCCTAAAACAGAAATATGGTAATTATAAGAAAACAATTTTTTTCGACATAAGGGGATTGGAAAAATATGCTCTCAAAGTCAAGTTTTTTGTTATGATACAAAAAACGTTTTTACAAAAAGCATAAATTAAGAAGGACCTTATACAGGGTGGTCCAAACGATGTTGTGTTGCCGATTATTTTACGTATGGAAGAGTGTTTCAAAACGATCATGTTGCAAACACAAAATTAAAAAAATTATTAGGTACCTGAAAAAAATTATGATAGTTTTAAGCCGCTCCGGTAGAAAATTCTCAAATACACCTTGAAAAAATAATAACTTCTAAACTAAAAAAAATCTCGGAAAATACATGGGGTATACACCTAGGGGTGAGGAATCTAAAAAAAAATTGTGGACGTCTCCGTTTTGACCACCCTTTATAGAGGTAGGTAATGGATAGTTTTATTAACTACTAGCAGCCCGTCCCGGCTTCGCACGGGGTAGACAAATAAATTTTTAAGACTCATTTTTCTACACCTTCGGTTACATTGTTCATATTTTACCAAGGATCCCTAATTTTTTTCAAAATGAAATGTAGCCTATGTCAAATTGGAAGAATGTAGCATTCTATTGGTGAAAGATTTTTTTAAATCGGCCCAGTACTTTTTGAGCCTATTCATTACAAACATACAAACATACAAAAATAGGTACAAATCTTTCCTCTTTATAATATTAGTGTAGATATCTCGATTAATTGCAGCTCCAAGACATTCTGTTCGACGATGTGTTCATGCAGTACACCGAGAACCCTCGGTTACTTCATGTGCTGTCCCAGTTCATTGGAGAGGACATCACCGCCATGCACAGCATGTTCATTAATAAACCACCAGGCTCCGCCAGACACCCGCCCCATCAGGTGAGACGATCCATAAATACATAGAGTCCTTCTTAATATGCTGACACTTTTTTAAAGGAATGATCATACCGTCAAACTGAACAACTTTCTCTATGGCACCAACATCGAAATCGCGAAAAACTGGAGAGTACGAGTACGAGATTCTCAGGAAGAGAGTAGGAGGTCCATTCTAAGCCGAAACCACACGCATATCCATAAAAGTTTCAATATGCTGACGGTTTCTTAAGCAGATAATCAAACCCCATCCAAGAAGAACTTTCTCTATGGGACGTCATCAACATTGCCAAAAAAAATCTTCTGTCTGAATATTCAGGATAATTCAATCAAATCATTTATTTCGGACAAGGTTTTAATGTATAATAACACTTGTATTCATTTATCGAACGAAATGTTGTAACGAACGCTTTAGTTCTATCGTTACGCTCTAATTAGCTCTAATTATTTGTAGTGAGAACCGATAGACCTATTTAATACGTTAGCATTACATTGCAAATTTGTATTATAAATGGATTGTGTCCATTGAACTATTATGTGCAACCACAGAATAAATACTAGTACCTACCGGTACAGAAGGATCACTTCGAAAACAGATTTAAATAAATAGCGACTCTCTATGCCCGGAAATAAGGTCCAAAGTTATTCGCACCCGTCAATTGTACAATTTGCGAATAACCTACCAAAACGTCACAACGATTGTGCTAAGACAAACAAAAATGAACCTCATGAATGAAGTCATTAGGCATGAAAGCTTCCTTTAAATTGTCTCCCTCTTTCATTCTTTCACGGGCTGGCAGCGTAACATCGCTAGTGTTTTCAAGTCTCCAATTGACACTCGCAAAATGGCGGCAAGTCTAATGAGATTTGACCAAGAAGTTTAAACAGTATACCTAACCTATTGCCATTCACCGCTCGGTGGGGATCGGCTGTCAAGTGAGACGAGCTGTGGAGTGAGACCGGCCTGGTGCTACGTACCAAAAATAACACTGCACGTCACAAAACTGCCATTCATAACTTTCTGAGTAAATTTCTGTCCTTATCTCATTCACCCGCCTTCACAAGTCGTGCCCTCATTTGGCGCATGACGTTTGTTTCCCGTGTTAGTTTTAGTATGTAGTACATAATAGTGATACGTCAGAAAACTAAAGTGGTTGACATGGCTCAGAAAATTAGCAAGCTGAAGTCGCATTGGGCTGGTCATATCTGCCGAAGAACTGACAACCGATGGGGTGTCAGAGTTCTCGAGTGAAGACCGTAAACTGGTAGGCGTAGTGTGGGAGCCCTGCTGCCCGCTGGACAGACGATGAAAGTAGCGGGGAGCGACTGGATGGGGAAGGCCGAGGACAGAGTTTTGTGGCGCGCCTTAGGATAGGCCTATGTTCAGCAGTGGACGATGATAGACTGATGATGATGATGACATAATAGTTGCGTCTTCGTGAATTGAACTATTGGTATACCTTAGTCTTCTGGCTATTTAAAATGATCTAATCTCGTTCCAGGACCTTTATTACTTCCCGTTCCGTCCTGCCGACAAAATCATAGCGTCGTGGACTGCCATTGACCATGTCACCCTCGCGAATGGATGCTTGTACGTCGTGCCTGGGTCCCACAAGCTTGACAAGTTATATGAGCATGGGAATTTGAAGGTAAAACCTATGGTATAGAGACTATCGGAGTTATTGTATGCCATCATTAGTAGAATTAATTATGTGCTATTGCTTGTAAGTTGAGATTTTAATGTTAAGGTTCAGGATCGCGCAACTCTCTAACAAAAAAATGTATATGAATCGTGTACTGACGCCATTAAATTCCTTTGAACGATAGTGCACGTTTCAAACATTCTGGATATCGGTCACGACCAGTTTTTAGTATGGAAGTCCTGACTCTTATAACGTAGTAAGTTACATTCTCTTTGTTAAGATTTAGGTTGAATAGATCGAATAACAAATGGACAGAGTGCGGTGTGAAGAATACCTATAGTATA
The DNA here is from genome assembly GCA_963924505.1 of Agonopterix alstromeriana. Classification (NCBI taxonomy): domain Eukaryota; kingdom Metazoa; phylum Arthropoda; class Insecta; order Lepidoptera; family Depressariidae; genus Agonopterix; species Agonopterix alstromeriana. The sequence continues at coordinate 3,602,059 of OZ004684.1, forward strand.
AAAGAAAAGAGAAATATTGTGTAAACGATAGAGCATAAAACTGAAGTTATTGTTTTCCTGTTTGACAGTTTGACGTTTTCCACAATGTTGTAATGATATTGAAAAAGTTTAGTTCCGCTAGACTTTCTGGCCAAGCTGTACCAGGAGAGCGGAAGTGTACAACGGGTTAAGTTTAACCTCTTGTACTCGTCTGCTCTCCTGGTACTTCTCAATGTTTATTAGCCTTTTATCTTATGTTTAGAACACGATATTGTTATTCGCACTTGGCCGATTTTCTTTTAATAATAAAGTTTGCATTGGTGGATATATTGCAACTCGCACTTGGCCGATTTTCTTTACATAGGAGGTACATTTTTAATTCAGCACACCAGCAGAAGTAGGACCACGAGAAAACCTCGTACTTGCGTGACAATGTCCAAGATATTATTTACTAAAAAAAAAATGTTGTGTGTTCTAGAGTTTCTAGCCGCATCTCCTCTACAACAACATATGACGTCAAAAAGCTATCTTAGCAAACAGAAGAAGAGTCGAGGCGCAGGTTCGCCTTAACTAATCAATAATTGATTACCAAGCGCTCGGATTAATTCTTGATATCCAATTATTCATCGTATGTCAAGGTTCTTAAGGTTGTTAAGGTCGGTCGCGACTCGACTGTGGCTATGTGCGATGCGTCTAATATTATTTTGAATAAAAATATTTGGGTTTAAATGTAATTTTTATTAAGACCTCAGTTTTAGCTGCTTTGGAATACAGATTTTTTAATTGTAAATTACAGGACTCTAACAAGCTCTACCACGGTATACTGGAAGAGGAAGCAGTAGCACCTCTCGACCAGAGAATCCAGCTGGAAATGAGTCCGGGAGACACCGTGTTTTTCCATCCACTGCTCGTGCACGGTTCTGGACCCAACGTTACTAAGGTATGTGTAACATTATTACTGCCTCCGTAGTCTAATGGTTAAGAGAATTGGGTTCTTGACACGGAGGTCATGGGTTCGATTCCTACGGACACCTAGTGATATGTCACTTTGTGTTTTTCCCCAGTTGGTTAGGACATTACAGGCCTAATCAACTGATTGTCTGAAAAGAAAGATGATTCCGTGCTTGGGGTGGCACTTTAAGCCGTTGGTCCCGGCTAGGCTACTATCTCTCGTGGTTACATAAAAAACGTGGTCTGAAAAATTTGTATAGGATTTTATGACTATCGTTATCGCATACACGGTTACACTTACATTCCGTCTACTAGCGGAAGCGAAAAAAAAACGTCTTTAGACTGACTAGACTCGCCTGTCACTTTCTGACATGTTAATAATTTGATTAAATGCAACGATATTCATATACCAGTAATTAAATGATTTTAATACATTCTTTACGCTTCTTCGCGTCTTATCTTTTATAAATAAAATTAACGTACTGGTGTGATTGGTCACACCTTCATTTTTGCGTCGTTAGGGTATTATTTCGGAACTTTTTTATGACACTCTTCAGCCTCCCTACCGCCATTAAGCACAACTTTTCCGTCCCATGAACAGCACACCGATGCTGAGTCCTTGGTATAGAACGTTATTGGGTATTTGTGACAATGTTACAGAGCTACCGCAAGTCAATATCGTGTCACTACGCGGCCAGCTCCTGCCACTACATAGACGTGAAGGGCACCGTGCAGCAGGGTGTCGCCGGGGAGATAGAGGCCGAGGCCAAGAGGCGCGGCTTTGAAGTCACTTTCCAGGTAGGTTGTTTTAGGTTATGAGTTTACATACACTGTAAAGTTTGTACGAAAATTGTGAATTTCGTAATTTCTACTTATTTAAAAACATGGTCCCGTGGTGATTTTTCTTTGGATTTACTTCTAATATAAAAGAATAAAAGTTATATGATTTTTTTTAATTATTTATGACAATTTTTAGTTGGATTTTCAATCTAAATGATAACTAGAATTATAATCGAAAGTATAAAAGAAAAAAAACGGTTGTTATAAATTATTTACTTTCGCAATACAAGCGCACCGTAACTTAACTGGGCTGTACCCAATCCTCACCGATCCCCGCTACCCAATTCTCACCAGACCCCACTACCCAATTCTCACCGATCCCTGAAACCCAATTCTCACCAGACCCCGCTAACCAATTCTCATCGATCCCCGCAACCCAATTCTCACCGAACCCCGCTACCCAATTCTCATCGATCCCCGCTACCCAATTCTCACCGAACCTCTCTACCTCTCACCGATCCCCGCTACCCAATTCTCATCGATCCCCGCTACCCAATTCTCATCGATCCCCGCTACCCAAATCTCATCGAACCCCGCTACCCAATTCTCACCGAACCTCTCTACCTCTCACGGATCCCCGCTATCCAATTCTTGTCGATCCCCGCTTCCCAATTCTCACCGATCCAGGCTATCCAATTCTCATCGATCCCTGCTACCCAATTTTCACCGATCCCCGCTACCCAATTCTCATCGATCCCCGCTACCAAATTCTCACCGAACCTCTCTACATCTCACCGATCCCCGCTACCCAATTCTCTCCGATCCCCGTTACCCAATTCTCACCGATCCCCGCAACCCAATTCTCATCGAACCCCGTTACTCAATTCTCACAGATTCTTATGAAAGACTAAGAAAATAAACCGACTGATCCATACTATTTTCTATGGAACCACACATTTTTTATTAATCCCAAATTTTTTCGTATTTACAGGATACGTGGCGCTATAGAAGTAAGCAAGTGAAAGGGGTGAGGTCAAATTTATAGGTCGTATATTTTTATATGGTTTATTTGGTGTATAAATAATGTATTATTCATTTATTATGTAAATAAATATGACATTAATCTGGGACACGGATTTACATAATTGGTTGGTGCAATCCTACCTTAAGGTGCATATCCACCGGCTACGAGATGCGATGCGAGGAATTTAAAATTCGGTATCCATCAATGTTAAGTAAGTTAAGTAATCCATTTGTAACTCAATTGCATCGCGCCATAGAAAAGAGCGCCAGATCATTTGTCAAAATCATGTCAAGACTGTGCCTGACTTTTTTTAAAGGCCAAAGGATCGAGCGCTTACGGCCATATCTGACTTAAAACAGTTTCACATTTTTTATTAAAATTATTCGTAAATAATGAGATATATCTGCATAAGTAGCATGGCACCGTGATACAGCGCTATCACACCTTCACTCTCTTTCTATTTGCGCGCGAACGAACGAGATAAAAGACGTGATACAGCCGTATCACGTGTAGCATGCTACCAAGGCTGTTTATTATTTTAAAGAAACACATTTTAAAAACCTTTGTTCCCGAAAACTGTCGCGCCACTAGCCTAGAAAACCACTGGGAAATCGCTCATTCTTGCGCATCGCATTCCAGCCGGTGGACATGCACCTTTAGGCATTTTTTGTATTATTATGTTACTAATAAATCTATAAATGTTTATATTTTTAATAAAACAAATATATAAATTGTTGATAATGGTTTTATTTGAAAGTCTTAGGTCCGGTCTTAAAATTAGATACATTATTTGAATAGATTAATACTCTGCTTTATATTATTTTACAAAAACAACCAGCTTAAAAATAATGTTTATTTTAAATGTCAGATTACCACTTAAATTAAAACCTATATCAGATGACGATCCGCGACAGACTTTATAGTCCGAGAAAAATAAACTCTAGGCTCAAAATGTGTTAATACACACGAAAAGGTACCTAATTGCACTTTTCACGTTATACGTCATGATTTCCCCTCTAGTATGGTTTCTCTATTCGCCAGTGACGCGTCTTCACTGCACACAAAAGGACTCTACCCGCGCTTTTCAAAAAGCTTGTGACATGTAGAGTTTGTAACAAAGACCGAGTCGCGCTCAAGTAGAGAAACAATGGGGACCTTTAAAAGTAAACTAGCACTTGTTGTAGAGTTTCTGTCCGTATCTTCTCTACAACGGAAAACCTTCCGGAACGGTGGTAAATTATGTTTTTAATAAAAAAAAGTTGGCCGTCACGGGACGCCCGGCAGATGTGAAACTTCTCCCGATTTAAATTTTGTACTTCCGTCACACAAAAAGGTTGCTGATAAGAAATTTCAATTTGTAACGAACACCGCCATTTTCACATGGAATGACGCGTATTTGTGTCATTCCGTATGAAAATGGCGGTTTTGAGCGGTATGAAATTCGGGTTAGGTTAGGTACCTCATAGTGTCACGCAATTTTTTTCAATGATTACAAGGTCCATCGTGGTCTTCCGTCAGAGTGTACGAGAGTGGAGAAGTGTTTAGCAACACTGGAATTGAATCACGCTTTATTGGTACTTTCTTAACCAAGCTCGCCTACCTATGTTTATATGCTAGTGCTAGCTGCTGTAAGTGAAACCTACGCTGGAAGCTTCCACACTCTCGAGCACTCTGCTTCCGTCATCTGTGTTAACAATATTAATCTTACAATTTGTTTTGTTTAAGTACATTAATGTAGTCATATTAAACGGCCGGACGTGACTTACGCCTTTTTTCCGTCAGCAGGAAATAAAGTCGCTAAATCAAAAACGTAAGTGACGCCTGCCTTTAGGTCCCTTTTTATTTGTAAGGACAATTTTATTTATTTTTAAGACTAACTACTTAAATATCTGTATTCGTAGGGTTTTTCGTTGTCTTAATAATAACATAATAATAGTTATTTGTTATACAAGAGTGCAATGTGGCTTTTTAACCGCGTGCTCAATTTTGATGACCGAGCAAGCGAAGGATCTAAAATTAGAATCCTGAGCGTGAGCGAGGGAATCAAAAGAGCACAAGATGAAAAATCTTTGCACCCGAGTGCAACACGTAACTTTTCATCCCACCTCAGCGAGGAAATGACTAAAAAAAAATGTATGATAAATTCGGCACCATGGAGGGAGAAGTAAATAGGTTTAATGATGTTTTGAATTCACAAACTTAGTGCACACGATGTTGTAAATTAAATTTACTTTATCCTCTAGCGGATTAAACCGGCTTTTGCACTGAGATATCGACGAGCAAAAATACTCTTTCCGAGATGGGGGGGATGAAAAACAATTTTGTTTCCTTAAAATAACATTACATTAGGTAGTTACAGAATACCTGATTATTAAAAAAATACAATACGAATCTATACCAAAAACGCCTGACGATGTAATACGTACAATATAAAATATCTCATATTGCATTGATACTTATTTTAATATAATATTTATACCTATTTTATACATAATGCAAATTATACAGCGAAAGAAATATATTTACAAACAGAGACAGAAAAAATTACATTTAAAAAAATATGCGAAAATAATAACTTATTTTTTAAAACTGTGACACGAGACTAGATCTGGTTTGGAAATAAAATTAAAAAAAAAATAAAATGTGCAAAAAAAAATGTTCTTAAAAGGTAAGTACAAAAAGGTCGGTGTTTAAAAGATAAAATCTATTGGTAACTAATAATTAATTATTTTCCTCGTCGACTCCGTCAAAAATCTGTAATAAAATAATAAAAAGTAAATTACATATCATTACATTATTTACAGTTTACCATTACCAATGACAACCTTTTTTTTTAACTGTTTAAGAATGATTTCAGAGCCATGATTCAAATGAACATGTTTGATGCAAGGAAAATTACGAAAACAGGTACCTAAGGCGCGGTTTATACAGAAGAGACGTGTGGCGGTGGCGCATAGTCATAAGTAACACAATTATAAACCTTATAGTACGTAGCACAGCGTCGTTTGGAGAATTACGCCCGCGCCTCCAGGCGACGTCACCTGGAGACGCGGAGGCTATTCTCCTTTACAAAAACGACGCTATGCTACGTACTGTAAGGTTTATATTGTGTTACTTAGATTATTCGCCACCGCCACACGTCTCTTCTGTAAAAACCGTGGCTAAAGCGTTGTTTAGGTAATTTATGTCTGACTCTAGCTGTGCTCGCGACTTCGTACGCGCACAGTAGGGCTAGCATGCTCCGCACGACAAAGTGATAAAACGAGAAAATCTACATTTTGGCATGCGTATAGCAACAAAGAGGTATATCTCGATGTTTCACGTTTTGTCTGGAGTGGCACGCTAGTACTAAAATACGTAAAATTCGATTTTTTTTAATTGAGTGGTCATATTGCTATGAAATGAAATTTAAATGTTACTCCAAATTAAGCCGTTTTATTTTAAAGATTTTTTTTTCGGAAAACACCACTTAAATAAAGCCAGCCAGTAACTAATTTATACGCGTTGACAAAACAAACATATGGACAAACTGACAAAAATTTCAAATATGGTCGTAATCTTTCAAAAATTTGATCTTTAATCTCATTCACGAATGAATGTAATGATGAGAGATGATTTGGTTTAGTTACAGATGCTTTTTACAGCAAATTTTTACATAAATAAAACAAAATAGTTAATAATCCGAAGATTTTGTAACTTCTCAAAATGCCCAATTTCCAAATAGACAAAATATTAGATTAGTAAGCTTGTGAACATAAAACAAAAATACATAAAATTTGTTATACCACACCCAAAAATAAAATATTAGATATATTTACCTTAAATATTCAAGATTATATTGTTATAATAATAAAGAATGTAATTTTTGTACCAAATAAAAAGCTGTTACAATAAAAAAATACATTTAATTAATCTACGCATAAAGAAATTGTACCTGCTCTGTATTTAATACATTCTAATAACATGTGTGGATTTTATTTACAAAATTGTATAGCGATATTCTTATACAACGTGTCAACACAAATCATTCAGAAGAAACAGTTTTCAATTATGTAAACTAACACGTAATTATAAAAACTTTATTATACCTGACTGACTACGAGAAACTACTTACAAATTAATGTCTTTCATTAGCGTTGATTCATATTAATTATTGTAAATAACGCTAAAAATAACGTAACATTTAAATTTGAACTTCACGCGTGTTCCTTTCTCGTTCATTTTATGACTTTTGAATTAATCAGGAAAGGTATTCAAATCCTACAGCTTGCGAAATGAAAATTTTATAAATTAATGTTAAAAGCATCTTTAAGGCAAACTTTAAGCGTCCATTACATGTTTTTTGTTATTAGAAAACCATTTTTATACAATAAATAAAAACATTAATTATGAAAAGATTAAACAGTCAATATTGTACATTTAGAAAAAGTATACAGGGTCCTTCTTAATATGCTGACACTTTTTTAAGGAGATGATCAGACCGTCAAACTAAACAACTTTCTTTATGGGAACAATATCTAAATCGCGAAAAAAATATCAGCAGTCCTATACAATTGGCTCGAGTACGTTTGCAGTTTTTTATGGAAGAGCTGTTTTTTTTTCGCGATTTCGATGTTGGTGCCATAGAGAAAGTTGTTCAGTTTAACGGTCTGATCATCCCGTTAAAATAGTGTCAGCATATTAAGAAGGACCCTGTATGTCTAGAATGAGCCTAACCCTACCGTATAAAACAAAACGGGCCAACATTCTTAGGTTGGTGTGCGTGAGGCATCATACAAATGTGTGCGTGTATAGGGTTTAGAGGCCAGTACTGGTTGCAAATTATTTTCTACGTTTTCTTAGCTTTGACTGTCAATTTTGACATTTAACTTATCCAAGAATGTACACGATAATGGCCAATAGTTGTAAAAATAATACATTTTCCCACTCAGCGGCATAGGGCGTAAGTCCAGTAAAGCCTAAGTCGACTTACGGCTTTCTGCATCTCGATGAAAAATTATTCAAGTGATGTTTTATCAATTTTTTTTTTAATGCAAGTAGATTTACCACGCCGAATCCTGATTAGCTCAATATCACATTTCATCATTACTTACGAGCCATTGACAAAGGCATGCAAAAAAAACATGTTTTGCGATAATTAATTTACCACCTGAAGTTCCTTAAGGGGCCATACGTTCAGGCGAATATTTTCTATGAGAAACCCGATTGCCCAGCCCGCCGAAAAGTGAGTGCGTGTGCCGTTTTTTCGATTAAAAAGTATTAATAAAAGTAATTTTATACAGGATCCTTCTTAATATGCCGACACTCTTTTAAGGGGATGATCAGACCATCAAACTGAACAACTTTCACTATTGGACCAACATCAAAATCGCGAAAAAAAATCTGCTGTCAATACATTTGGCTCGAGTAAGTTTGCAATTTTGTATGGAAGAGCAGATCTTTTTTTCGTGATTTCGATGGCATTGCCATAGAGAAAGTTGTTCAGGTTGACGGTCTGATCATGCCCTTAAAAAGTGTCAGCATATTAAGAAGAACCATATATATTTTTTTAATGATTTCACTAGATAAACTAATGGTGAATATGAGTGAATATGTGATTAAAATTCCAGTAATTATAAACGGTTGCAAGTTATTCTATAGAAAATAATGTAAAAAATTCCTTCTTGTTAACTTTTCGAAAAGAAGCGGTTCGAAGGAAAGGAAGTGAGGTAATTTCAATCGTGTATTCAATTTACGATTTCACTAGATAAACTATACAACGAGTTAATGAATAAGCGCAAAACCTCATACACCCCAACTGATTTATAACATAATAATTAGATTGCAAAAATAATTTAATTAATTTGATAGTTAAAATTTAAAGTTATTAGCAATTAAAGTTTTCAGGAAAAAATGATTTGTTATCATTTCAGCAATGAATGAAAGCACTAGCGTGCTCGTGGATACATTTTAAGAATCCTGTTTTGGTAGTAAGTAGAGTGAGTGTGCCTGTGCGGTGGGTTGAGATCGAGTTCCGTAAATTTGAAATTTTACGAACAAATTATTTAATATTTTGAAAAAAATTACTTATGTTGAAAACATGATAATTCGATTCTGCTCTCGATTCTAAACAAACTACTTTCTAGTTTTGCGTTAATTCATTAACACGTTGTATAAGAATACTATGTATTTTTTTCGTTTCTGTAACTTGTATAAATCTTGTAGAAAAACGAAAAATAAGAGACCTTCTTCCCTGGCAATTCCGTGACGTATGGCCCCTTAAGATTAAATTATAACTACTTTTACACAATAAATGTCAAATACCATATCACTGGCACATTTTTTCTAAAAGCTACAGCGTAACTAACTACTTTAAAGCTTTCAAAACTATACATGCATCACAATAATTAAATGGTTAAATACTACTGTAAGCCTAGCATGCTGCACGACAAAAAAATACCCCCGGGTTCGGCCAAGAGTTACAGAAAAAAAATTCTAGCGCTAACTAAATTGTAGGTATGATTTATGCGTACAGTAGTAACCCTAAGCCACGGTTTATACAGAAGAGACGTGTGGCGGTGGCGTATAATCTAAGTAACACAATATAAACCTTATAGTACGTAGCATAGCGTCGTTTTTGTCGTAAAGGAGAATCGCGCCCGCGGCTCCAGGTGACGTCGCCTGGAGGCGCGGGCGCAATTCTCCAAACGACGCTATGCTACGTAATATAAGGTTTATAATTGTGTTACTTTGACTATCCGCCACCGCCACACGTCTCTTCTGCATAAACCGCGCCTAATGAGCGATTTTCTATTCTTTTTAAATTTAGTTTTTCAAAAACTCCACAGATGGCATGTTTATCGCTCCATAGAAATGTGCCCAGTTATGTCAAGACTGTGCCTGCCCTTTTCAAAGGCCATACAGCCAAGTCAGATGTAAACAGTTTCGAATTTTCTATTAAAAAGATTTGTCGGCATCTTTTTGATCATCGTTTCCCTATCTATTATTTTGAAAAAACTCATTTTTGAATTTTAACAGATAAAGGTCAAAATCTCGAAGACCGTGGCGCCATCTTGCGATCGCCTACAAAAACACTAGAGAAACACTAATAAATGGACCCCTTATTAATGCACACAACTGTCGTAAGGGGTCCTTCCATTATTAGGGGCACTGATAGGAAAAATAATAATAATCGATAAACCGTCTATCGTCCGTGCAGCATGCTAGATATACTTATGTTATTAAGTAGCGAAAATTATATCCCATATTGTTCATATCCCGTATTAAATATACTGTTACATTGTCAATAATATGTCATTAATAAAGTACTATACAGGGTGTATTAATGCGTTACATAATTCAGACCAACAAACTGAACAACCTTTACTAAAGGACCATTATTGAAATTAAAAAACGAATAAAAATATTTTGCTCCATAGAAAAAGTCAATAGTTACTCGACCAAAATGTGTGGAACAGCTGATATTTTAAGGTTGGTCCCATAGTGAAAGTTGTTCAGTTTGACGGTCTGAAGCACCCCCTAAAGTATGTAACGCATTTAAGTTTACAGCCTGTATAAGGTCCAACAAAATTAGCTGAAACTATTTTAAAGGGATGATCAGACTATGTAGTTGGGTTCGATGTTGGCCCAATAGAAAAAGTTGTTCAGTTTGATGGTTTGATCATCCCCTTAAAAAACGGTAAGCCTAGCACGCGGTATTCACTATAATGAGAAAGATCGAAGCCTCTTTAGAATCATTGTTACTTTGGCCATGGCTGCTTTCTCGCTTTGTCGCACACCGCATGCTAGGCAGCCCAGCGACTAAACTACATTGTGACGTTCTCAGAGCGATGGGACCTTGTTGTCGGTATAGAATTCATATGTTATGGAATTGCTAAGGTTTTTAAAGGGTGATTGTTCCCATGATACTGAGCAACATTCCCTAAGAAACCTATAGGAAATTCGCAAAAACATTTTTAGACTTTACATACTAAATGCAATCAGCTGATCGAACATTTGTAAGAAAAGTCAAAAAAAAATGAATTTCCTGTCGGTTTCTTAGAGAAAGTTTTTCAGTATCATGGGTACAATCACCCCTTAAAGTAATGCAACTGTTTACCCTAACACCCTGTAGATATCTTGAAAACTAAACCCTACAACAAAGTCCCTTTTCCCAGAGAATGTGTCGTTTATTCAACAACATCTCTACCCATAGACTGCCTACCGTCCCGGTCTCTATAATCTACATACACTCTAACAACTTCACCTTCGTATTTTCGTTGCGACGGCATGAAGTAGAAATCAGGGTGGGCAGAGAGCCCGCCTGGGCCTTCGCCGCGAGCTCCTCGCGGTAGCGAATACGTCGCTCTTTCTGGCCGGCCGGTGTATCTGGAAAAAGGACATCAAGAAAGTTTCATACATTGTTGACCAAAAAGAAATATGTTACGCGGCCAGACATTTAAAACATCTGTTCAATCGTAATCCAATTTGAGTTCTAATGACATTGCAATCCAATTTCTATTCAACTGTGCTGAATTCCTTATCGCGTAAAACTTGACTTATTTACTATCTGACTTATTTTTAATTATTTTTAACGTCTGAGCAATCTGTCAAAACCGTTCTAAAGGCTGTCAAATGATTAGCGCGATACCGGTTGTGTTAAAAGTTGCGGTTCGCACTTTGTCCAATCACAGTTCTGTAGATATTCATATAATTTAGCGCGATTGGTGTCCAGGGGGCTTATTGTTTAACTATCAGAATAAATCGGTATCAAAGAAAGTAAACGGAACGTTTGAAAAAATACCAACTCAATTAGGAAATAATAGGCAAATATTTGATTTGATTAATTTTAATCTTTTAATAACTACTCGGAAATAACTACTCAGATTTTATATTTAAAAAACTGTTTTATACCTTTTCTTAAAAACATTGTCATAAAATAAATATCTTGAACATTGTCACACAGAATATCTATACTTCATTCCAAATAAGGACGAGATTTTCTGAGTCCTACTTAGCTTTCTGGCTAATTCTAATTACCAAATGTAATTAATTTATTGGATACATATACTATCCGACATATCTTGGACGTTAATAAAGCTGTTCTGAGAATAAGTGAGAGGAAGTGTTTCAAATCTCTGTTTCTGTAATGCAAAATGAAAATGGCCTTAAAATTTCGTTGCTATTTTGAATGGAGTATAGTCTACCAGAATCTACTCCGGTCTTGTATTAGAGAATAAAACAATCCAGTTGGCAGTTGTGGCAATGTTTTTGACCACCCCGAAAGGGATTATGGTCGTAAGTTTATGTATGTAAGTATTCAATCCTGTGTATTTCTCTCGCTAAGCTGGGTCCCGCTTTTTTTAGCCACGTCCCGCATCTTGATAACTTTTCAACTAATCCGTGGACTATGGGGGACAACCCTACTGGTAAACCAAAAAGCATATCAAGTGGCAGGTGGCAACCCTAGATGGAACGTAAATTCTTTTTTTTTTGTTAAAATAAAAAAATAACGAATGGCATAAAAGGACTAGTATCCAGAGCCGTTAAAGACATAAATTCTTTTTTTTCTAGCGATTTTCTAGCGAGACATTTACGTACATTATTAGGTAGGTATTATTTATTTACAGTAGTGTTCTTCTAATCGCATTTTCTCACTAATTAATGCAATCGAATTATGCAAATTAACAAATACTTGACTCATGGTCAGTTGCACGTACGTTCATTTAAGTTTTTTTTTTTTTTATTTATAATTAATGGACTTTTTGCTTGTGCGTTAGCACCGCATTTCCGCCAATGTCAAGTAGTTTGTGGGAGTATCTATCCCAATCTCAGGGATTGTTTTTGATAAAGAACAAGAAGAGATTAAGGAATGCGGAGCCTCGTGGCAGGCAAAGACGCGACGCGCGGACAACACGCGAGACAAGTTCTCGGGTCAGAACCTGCAACGTGACTCTTCATTTAAGTTAATCCTTCATTAAATCTCTTGCTAGCTTTTACTACGTCAAAAAGACAACAAGTGACACCAAGAGATTTAATGGAGGATTAACTTTAATGCGCGTTTCTGTAACTGAGTGTTAGATAAAAAGATATAATAATAATAAAAATGAATTATTTGAGTAAGTTCTAATTAAGTAAATCCGGTAGAAAAGCTATTGTGAAATGGAATCGATTCGCTTTTGCACATTCTTACTAAAAAAAAATTGGACGCCATTTCTTTTCTTTTTTCTTACTAATTAAAAATAAAAAAAAATATCTGTCTAAATCACGTTTTGTAAAGAGAGCTAACAAAAAACAAAAATAATTTTTCGACCGTGACAGGACTCGAACCTGCAATCTTCGGATCCGAAGTCCGACGCCTTATCCATTAGGCCACACGGTCACATGACTGAGACTGCGAAATTAACGACCGCTTGTGATGGGGACTATCGACCCTTGGAGCATCCCTTTATTCACCCTTTGTATTGTTTCTATCTGTCTTTTTTCCCTTAATTGTTTACATACATTAGATTTCGACAAAGAAACAGCGTAACAGCCATTGATTTTTTTTTCCACACGTTATGCAAGCCATTGTAGTTATTAAAACTACCTGTTTTTAAGGTTCAAAACCATTTAGCAAGATAACGAGGTTTTATTGAGACTCCATTGTTTATCAATTTTGTACTTTATCATCTTTTTATAGTTTGTTTTTTCGTTTAGTTCATTCTATAAGGTCTAACAAAATTAGCTGAAACTATTTTAAGGGCATGATCAGACCATCAAACTGAACAACTTTCTCTGTGGGACCAATATCGAATTCGCGAAAAAAAAAATCTGATGTTCCATACTAAACTACAAATCTACTCGAGCTATATGTATGGGACAGCTGTTTTGTTTATCGTGATTTCGATGTTGGTCCCATAGTGAAAGTTGTTCAGTTTGATGGTCTAAACAACTTAAATGTTATAAATGTTTATTTTTACTGTTGTAACACCTTGTATACAGGGTGTAAACTTAATTGCATTACAGTTTAGGGAGTGTTTCAGTTCAGTTACTAAATATACAGGGTGTAAACTGAAATCCGTTACATACTTTAGGAAGTGGACTATCGCAGTTACAACGTTCACTATGGAACCAATATTAAAATATCGAAAAAATAAATGGTTGTTTCATAGAACATGTCCACCACAAGAGTGTAGCTCTTAAATAAGATGATGATGATAGAAAATGTCAATAGCTGATCGACCTAAATGTATGAAACAGCCGATTTATAAATATTTCGCGATTTTAATATTGGTTCCATAGTGAAAGTCGTAACTGCGATGGTCTGAAGCACTTCCTTAAAGTATGTAACGGATTTCAGTTTACACCCTGTATATTTAGTAGAAAGAAAACATTATCTTCAGTTTCTTATTGTCCATTATTACACTTGTGAATGCTCACTACTACATTCCCTAAGAGAATATTATACATACAGTAGTATTATTTAATGGGGTCGTTTAGAGTCTAAACGATTCACTATGGAGCCACAATATTAAAAAATCTGCTGACCCATACATTTGAGTAGAGTATGTGCAGTTTTGTAGGAAACAGCAGATTTTTTGGTTTTTTTCTCGATGTTGGCATCGTAGTGAAAGTTGTTCAGTTTGATGGTATGAAGCACATTAAATATTACTAGCGTGTTTTGTTACTCTGTAGAAATATACTATGACATGCCGGCCGTCGACTTGATAGTACTAAACTTCTTATTTGGGATAAATTGTCAAAAGTCGACTTGATAGTACTAAAGTTCTTATTTGGGATAAATTGTCAAAAAGTCGACTTGATAGTACTAAACTTCTTATTTGGGATAAATTGTCAAAAAGTCAACTTGATAGTACTAAACTTCTTATTTGGGATAAACTGTCAAAATGTCGACTTGATAGTACTAAACTTCTTATTTGGAATAAATTGTCAAAAAGTCGACTCGATAGTACTAAACTTCTTATTTGGAAAGGACTGACAAAATATTTGCTTACCCATATTGTCCACCTGCACCCCCACCCCCACCCCCTCTAGGCCTCTGCAGGGACCTCGTCTCATGATAATACTGCGCCGCACTATTAGGGTACTTCGGCGCCATTTTGTTTCCATTCGCGGCCATTTTATGACCGTTCGGCGCCATTTTCTGCCCGTTCATAGGCATTTTTTGACCGTTTGGAGCCATTTTTTGACCGTTTGCTGCCATTTTGTGGGCGCTTGACGGTCTAGGTGGGGGTGGATTTGAAGGGCGAAGTGGAGCGGTGGAGGGACGTTCCCTGAGTGGAGCAGTGGATGTCGTACTGTTATATTTGTCGTCGTTTTCGAATGGTTCGAAAGCGTAGTTTGTGTTGGCTGTGGAATAGTCTTTCCAGGCTTGGTTTGGTATTAGCTGGTCCTGAAAAGAGGTTTTAAATTGATAGTAAAATTATAACAATGTTGCCGCATAAAATAAAAGTACCTGGACGATCGAGCTTTGCTCGGCGTCTTACAAGTGTGAGAAAATCCTTTAAAAACTAAATGTATCATCTAATCTACATTTTTTTTATTTAAAATAACTTGACATTGGGCATTGACTTACGCTGTAACGATAGACAAGCTCAATTTTTTGAATAGGCTATTAACACTTTCGATGCTGACGACCTACGTCGTTGGTCGGCGACAAATGGGCCGCAGTGCTCAAAAACCCACGTAACGAGTCGGTTCAATTGCATTTCGCTACTACTAATGACCTAACGCGCGAGTCACCGAAAACCATACGCGTGCGCGGGCGACCCACGAGGTAAGCCATTTTGATCGTTTCACCGTTACGACTGTGCGCACGACCTACTAGGGGGTCACTGCACGAGGATCATGATTTTGAGCTTAGCATTGAAAGTGTTAAGTGTCAGCATACGATAGGTTTGTGACAAACTCACCTTGCCCCTAGCCCCGCTTCTACTCCTGTACAAAGTGCAGACAGCTTGCAGTAGCGCGACTAATATCAGAGCGGCCACGCATCCCACCACTACGTACAGTTTGGTCTCGGCCAGGCCGAAGAATGTTCTAGCGTTGCCGTTTTCTTCCTCTATGGGGCGGGTTGATAGTACTGGAAAAATTGTTCAATATTATAGTTTCAAGGCTGGATTTTGCCCGCGACTTCGTCCGCACCGACGTCGAACCGAGATACATGGACAATACTCACAACTCTGAGGCATAAGCACCAAGAAGTCTGGGTCTACGTTCAAATTCCCCACTCTTCCTTTAGCCAGCGTGTCTCTTACGACTCTATCCCACTTGTCCATGTCTTCTTTCTTCATCTCTTCCTCGTCCAGATCCTCGTTTAGAGATCGGGCGCTTGAACCCTCGATTGTGTTCAAATCGATCGATTTGAGGGTCAATTCGGCGATTATCGCTTTGGTTTCATTTCTGAAAAGGATTTTTTTCTATTTAAGTATGCTATTTTTGCCGTTACATTATATTTGCAGCGCTGCAAAGATCAATGGAGCACTTTTGCAGGTAGATATGAGACATATCGTTATGTTGGTCAACGTAACATGATCTGAAGCTAGTATTAAGGTAGGCTTATTTCGGTTCTCTCCAGTGAAAACCACGTCGACTCCAACCAATCTAGTTTCCGAGTTTCCAAACGGTTAGCACCCGTTAGTCGTGACGGTTTGGAACAATATAATTAAACAACTATTTTGGCAATACAATACACGCAAGTAGTAACTCTCTAAAATTACATAACCCGCTAACCCCGTCGAGGACTGGAGTGCGATTTTTGAACGTCACACGTTCAAATCTTTGACTAATTATTATAAGGACTAGCCTTGCGGTAGCATTTCCCCTCTGCCACGGTATAAGCACAATTTATCTTGAGCATTTACATTCAATTTTACACCTTATCACTAAACGAGACAGCCTATAATTGCGAAATAATAACTTCGAACTTAGAACGTTTGGGGTTCACACGAGACTACTTTTCATGATTTTAACATTCAAAATTAGAATCTAAAGTTATGGAGAATAAAATCCAAAGTTGCGGATTTCATGTTACCTCGCCCCCCGCAAAAAGTGGCCGAAATGTTTCTTAGTAGAATTACACGCGTAACCAGTCCACATATAAATAGTCAAAGGTTCAAATCAGCAGTAGAAAATGTCGTAACCTCCATTGTAATTTTGACATCTTCGACTGCTTATTAGGACGTGTGACTTTGAAAAATCGCACTCCTGGCCCTATAGACAAAGTATCTTTCGATTAGCGTTAACGACAGTAGAAAACATAAAAATGTATGGACTTGACGTATGGTGACGAAAGCAAACGTCAAAATGTTTAGATCGCTAATGTCAAATCCATACATTCTGTCATTTTCTACTAGCGTCAACGCCAATAGAATGTCACTTTGTCTAGTGGGGCAGTTCTCGCACAGAAATACTCGTAGATGTATGAAATACATATCTAAAGACCCCCGGGATACTTTTATATTCTTGATTTCTCACAAGTGCTTATTGTAAAGTAGCAAGGAAATTAGCTTAAGACTTCTTATATTAATGCAATGAAGATCACAATCGTTCAGCAATGTTTTACAGCCGCTATATTGACTTTAAGCCTAAGCAACGAAATAGTTCTGGTTTAACAACAACCCGACTCTAAAGCTTTAGTCTTCATTTAATCATAATATACTTACTGCATGAACCCGTTAACAACCAATCCATGGAAGCCCTTCTCGACCCCCAACTCCTTCTGCAAGTTGTTGACGACCTGCCTGCTTAGCTCCTCGTATTCCTGGCTTCCCACCGCGGGCGGCTTGAAGTTATCGGCCAGTCCCGTGATGCGAATCAACATGTTGTATGCTGTCACTCCTGGGATGACGGCTTCGGTTGTTATTTCTTCTTCTGCAGGTTCTGAGGATAGTTTTTAAGATTCATGATAAGTCTTCCAAAATAGAGGGTGAATTTATGTTAGTAACTAAATAACTCAGAAGAAAAGGCTACCGACCCACAATGGGCAATCGTCGAGGACTAACGTGAACACCCGCACAAGGTGTGCATACAGGGTACTATGAGGGTAGGCTGTGTCCCAATCTCAATAGCGGGAACGAAAGAGGCTAACGATGAACTAAATGCAGATGAAGATAAGGCTCAATAGTGACTCACGAAGTCTGTTGATGACTATCAAATATACATGATAGGGAACCAAGGGAGACAAGTATATTAAGGTAAGCAAAGAAATATGATTTGATGGCTAAGTTTAATGTCGCTGTGTTTCAGGCTTAGAAAAGACCCCGGGAACAGTTTCTCGTCCAAATAAAAAGATCCCTTCATACCAGGTCCGCAAGGTTTAATGCAGATCTTCTCGTCAGTAACGACAGGCGTCTGCAAGTGCTTGCTGGTTCGTTTGCTGACGGGGTCGTAGCCGCCGCCTTGAGTTATGAACATCATGTATAGGCACTCGTCGTCTGTGAACGCGAAGTCCTGGAATTGGAAGTGAAATTTATTAATTCCAAATTAATGTAAATCAATAGCGTTTGAAAGTAGAATCTAGCATACATTGTTTTTTTTTCTTTTTCAAATAAGCGTCGCACAATGAAATATTTGGATTGGGGAGGTCATCATCGTCTCAGCAGATGGACGTCCACTGCTGGACCTAGGCCTCCCACAAGGATCGCTACAACGATTGGGGAGATACTGGGTTTTTTCTGGGGTTCAGGTGATCA
Source organism: Agonopterix alstromeriana (assembly GCA_963924505.1). Taxonomy (NCBI): domain Eukaryota; kingdom Metazoa; phylum Arthropoda; class Insecta; order Lepidoptera; family Depressariidae; genus Agonopterix; species Agonopterix alstromeriana. The sequence goes on from OZ004684.1 coordinate 3,620,467, forward strand.
AATTGAACAACTTTATCTTCCTTTAACTACCATTGTCAATCCTATCTTTCTCCGTAAGTGTCTTATCTTGGAATAACAAAGTTCATCACTCACCCGAGAATCTCCAGCTGCTGACGAAGGTATCTATCATGAATGGACGGTTGGCACGGGTGTCGAAAGGTCATTCATCATTTACCCGAGAATCTCCAGTGTTTCTCTTCCTCACAAAACTATGTGTGGTAAACCCGCCGATTAGACTGCCCATCTTGGGGCCTACGTATTGGTCCTTGTCCAGTTTAGGTGATGAAGGTGTCCATTACAAATGGACGGTTGGCACGGGAGTCTAATAATGAAGGTCATCACTTACCCGAGAATCTCCAGTGTTCCTCTTCCTAACAAAACTAAGTGTGGTCACTCCGTCGATCAGACTGCCCATCTTGGACCCGACGTGCTGATCCTGGTCCAGCTTAGGAGCGGAGTAGCCGCTGACGAACGTGTCCATTATAAATGGACGGTTGGCACGGGTGTCTATCCAGCCTATTATGGCGTCCGTTTGTGACTGGAAGAATATGGATTAAAACTGGATTACAATTTGTCGTTAATATATCAGGTCAAAACACCTAAAAGTGAAACAGAGACACAATAATTTAAATACAAGGTTGCCAGGTGGACGGCTCTACGTCTTGCAAATTGTAAGCCTATAGAGGGCAAATGAAACGACGGTAGGCCAAGAATATCGTGGCTCGCGATCCTTAAAGAATGGCACTGAAGAGCTAGGCCGGGATATGCTAACTGTCAACTTCCAGGAATGGAGAGGAACTAGAAGAAGGAAGGATTTCCACTGGAATGTTTAATTGCCAAAACTAGTAACGGGATCTTTGACTAACATAACTATCGTCCTTGCTCTTTTGTTTTTGTATATTTTGAGGTAGGGTCTTAGCTTCAACTCTGCCATAAGTTATCTGTGGAATTGGCTTACTAATACCCACGCTTTTCCTATTGCTGTCGTTCACAATGAAGGGAAGTCGGATATTCATTATTTCTACTCTTATCTTCTTTGATTAGATTCTTTGCGGGTTCCAAGAGAGATAAGACATCCCTGGACTCGCTGGACTTCATTGTCTGGCGTTATTGATCCTGGTTTAAAGGATTTAAAGCGATAGGAATGTGTGGTGGGCCCATGTCGTAAAAATAAAACCGGTCAAGTGCGAGTCGGGATACTCGCGCACGGAGGGATCCGTACCACACCACAACATATTACGAGAAAAAAGTTTTGAATTCTCCGGGACCTTTAGCGCGAAACCGACTCACACTTGGCCGGTTTTTATTATATAATGTTATACCTACTGTTAAGTTTGCTCTATAATCACACCAAGTTTGAAGCTTATTTGTGTGACCGTTTTTTAAGATAGAGCGAGAAGAAAAAACGTTGATAAAAACTAGTTTCTTGCGTGAGGACCCCCTTAATTTTTTATTTTTTTTATTTGTTAACAAATTCGACGTAATAACGCATATTCTGTGAAAATGTCAACTGTCTAGCTATTATGGTTTAAAAGTTACAGCCCTAAATAGGTAGGACGGACGGACGGAGGGACAAAGTAGGTCCCGTTTTCACCCTTTGGGTACGGAACCCTAAAAAGTACAACGGTTAAAGACTTACCATTCTTTTATCCTTGCTAAACCCAATTCCAGTCCAATATTTATTCTCCTTAGTCTTAATAGTAAACTTGACAGAATCTTTCCCTCTCTTCTGTCCCAAGTATTCCCAGGACGCGTAATAATCACACGTGTTGTTCTTAATATCGCAGTTTGCGGGTAGTTTCCATTGGGAGCCACATTTGTTGCCGAGGGGGGTTATGCCGCCACTGGATGCTGATTTTGTTTCTTCTGTGGAAAGGAAAAGTCATTTTAGTTAATTAGATTTTTCAGTAGAGTTAAGTTTAGAAAAAATCTGGTTATCTCACAGTGGCGTCAACTAGGGAAGATTATAGTGGTAATCCTGGACAAAAACCGGCCAAGAGCGTGTCGGACACGCCGATGATAAGGTTCCGTAGCCATTGTAGAAGTAGAAAAAGAAGAAAAGTTCTGTTCTGTTTATCTTACCTAATAGAAATTTTTGAAAAACAATGATATTCCATTGGATAAGAACTATCCAACGACACGACGATTTAAAAAAAAACCTTTTTTTTTTTCAACCCCTCTTTCGTTGTATTCCCATTTATTTGTGGGGGAAAAAATTGTTTTCTTCATAACTACTACATTTCTGTTTTTGGGTTAATGTATCTGTCTTCATGCCAAATTTCGATTTAATAGGTGCAAAAACGAGAGAGTGTTTTAGGCGGGGCCTACACACAGACAGAATGGACAAAAGTATAAGGGTTCCTTGTTTGACGGAACCCTAAAAATTAAGCCACAATGAGAGGCCTCTCTTTTTATTTCGGTACACAACTTTGGAGTTCCGGCCACAGTATTAGAAAGAATACGTATCTATTTATAGTAGGTGCGGACACTCCCTGTCACCCTGTATCAATGTCGATCTCACCTCCTCTTGATACGGGAGGTGGATGACAGTAGAAGTAGAATCCTCTCTCACTCGCACTCGCTCAGCATACACGTGCTAGCCTCTTCTTGTCAGTGCAGGCCGTTTGTATAAAGTGTCCAGGGTGTGGTTCCAGCTTAGAATCGACCACCCCATTTCTTAACCCCATAAGGTTTTTTATTCGTGAAATTAGCCACTTATACAGGGTGAAATTGATATCATTGGCATCTTTTTAAACTAATTGTCTACCCAACAAACTGAACAACTTTTACTTTGGGATTAAACAGATCGGAGCATAAAAAATCTGCTTTTTAACGAGTAAAAATTGCAGTTTAGTATGGAAGGCTTGCACTAAAAACTTAAAAAGATTATTAGTAGTTGTAGCGAATCCTCAAGACTCCACAAAAGGGATTATGGTATTTATATTACTTTGTGAGTTAATGACTTAGTACGCGCATACAATTAAAATAAAAAAAAAGAAAAAGAAGAAAAGAAAAAAAAAGGAAATAAACGTTATCTATGAAACAAAACAAGGATTGCAGAACTTTTCCATCTCAAAAATAATTCGTTTATTTATTTATTTAACTCTTTATTGTACAGATATGCACAAAAGGTGAGCTTATTTCTAAAGAGATTTCTTCCAGCAGACCCGTTATTCGTTAATATATTTTTTATTTTCTTTTTTTTTTATTCTTTATATTATTTTAGTGTACTGCTCTTACAAAGTATTAGCCATAGCTAGTCTTTATATAATAAAACTTACCAAAGAAGTTAATCCTCGCGACGCCCCTCTGATCGCCATGGCCGTGGTACTTCAGCTCGTCGAGCCTGTAGAACTCTTTGGTCGCCGCCTGCCCCTTCTCCAGCCCTGATGCTGGAGCGTGCACGTACTTGCCCGGCTGCTGCCCTCGAGCCCATATCACGTGCATCAGTTCGTCGGTTATAGAGTGGTCCGTTGGTTCTTTTGCCTGTGGGCGAAATTTATGCACCGAGCGTGAGCAAATTTCTTAAATTTTCTTAGCATTCAATAACGCCAGACATTAGACGAATTTTCTTTAAAATTCCCATAATAGACTTGATTGTTCTTGAACATTCGCGCTGAAACCACTGAAACATTTATGCCTCCCCCCCCCCCCCTTATCAGTGGTACTGGAAGCGACAGTAAGCAGTGGTGTATTCCTCACTCACTCGCACTCACTCAGTATACATGTGCGAGCCTCTTCTTCTCCGTGCTAGCCTGTTTATATGAAGTGTCCAAGATGTGGCACTGGCTTGGACACATCGAACGGATAGGGATCTTGCAGTGAAGACGAAGACTAGTAATGAAGACGTATTGGCTGGAAGCCCATCCGGATGCAGAAAGCTTAGATTCGATTACAGATCGATTATGGGCGATTTGTGACATTGTGACATTTGTGTAAAGGAAAACATGGTGAAAACCTTCTGCAGAAGACATTCTGATGCGTATGTGAAGTCCATCAGTCCGCAATGGACAATTGTAAATAAACTAATTGTTAGAAATGAAAACTTACTTTAATCTTTTTCCTGAACATGATAGTGGTGACCCCGTTTTCTTCAAACCCTGATGACGCTGTGAGGTCATCGTGACCTCCCCAGAATGTGTCCACGCGGGGTGTCGACCTGAAATGGACAAAAACAGAGACCATTAACAACATTCTTAATGTGACGAAAAGAACCAACCGTCCCATACATTTGGGTTAAGTGGGCGCCTACGTGTTGTAGGTTTTGTATGGAACAGAACAGCCAAAGAACAGTAGAATTTTTGTCGATTCTTTAAAAGGATGATCAGATCATCAAACTGCACAACTTAGTCGAGTAGGAGTGCAGTTTTCTATAGAACAGAAGATTTTTTTCGCGATTTCGGCGTTGATCCCGTAGCCATATATTTACCATGGAAAAAGTTGTTGTTTGATGGTCTGATCATCTCTATAAAAACCGTCAGCATATTAATTAGATCCCTGTTTTTTTTTAACTGACAATTACAGCATTACTCAGGGAGCATCGACTGCTTACTGCGGACTATGGGGGGACCACACCAGTGACGGGGAAGCGCCAAGGGGCACCCTCAGAGGTGCAGACCTCGGTTATGGGCGTTGCTGGGACTACGCGGCGGATTGGGTAGTGGGGATCTGTGAGAACCGACCAGCGATGTGCCGGTAGCGTCTGTAGACGCCTGAAGAAAAAGGAGTGGGCAGAAATCGCAACTGTCCCCCGCTGCGACGACGGGGACCTCGATTATTACTGCGACGCAACATGCGAGATGATTGTCTTACCGTGTCGGCGGTGTTCGTGTTGAGTGAGTTTGTGTTGGTGAGTCGTGACTATAAGGCCACCATCATGGCGACCGTGATAGCATCGTCCGGATGGCCTAAGACGTTCCGATGCCGATGCTTTTGGGGCCTATTGTACATACAGCAGTAGATGGTATTAGCTCTAATGAGAGGGTTAGAATGACGTGGGCGGATGGCGAAATAGTCCGTCACCATACATTTGAGAATTTGCTTGATAGAAGGCAACTCTAAATCGATCTTAAGGATTTGAGAAGTTGCTTGATAACGTAACTAATTATCTTAGGTTAACCGACTCACCGGTCTCTAGTGTAGTAATCAGCAACTCTATGGTAGTTTCCTTTAGCTGTACCAATAACTATGTCTGTGCAGTCCATTGGATTGAAGTCGAATTTTGGTGCGTATTCGTGGTCGGGGAAATAACCTGTAATTTTACATTCACAATTTGTTAGAAAAAGGTTAATAAACAATCGACTAGAGTAAGAAAATTGTTTAAAAAGGTATAAGTAGTCGGTTAAAATAGCTAGAAAACTAAAGTCTGATAATGTTAGTTAAGTACATGAATTTTTAAGGTCTGGAAAGGCTGGTCTTGACAATGTTACACTATGTAATTCAATATTGTATTTGTAAGTGTACATTGTATTTTTTTTTAAAGATGTGTGTTGTAGAGTTTCTGGCCGCATCTTCTCTGCAACAGAACACCTTTCCACGCGGGTGTAAAGTCAAAAATGACGTCAGAAAGCTATCCATGTGATATTATTTTGAATAAAACAATTTGAATTTTTGTGCGAAAATAAGAAATTAATTAATTAAAAATTACAATCATATTTACACAAATATGATAATATAGTAATTTTATATTAAAATTTTATAGGTATTTTATATTTAAATTGGAAAATTTTGGTAGGTAGCAGGTATGCATGAAAGGTAGGTAATAAAAAATTTATTTAATTTGAAGAAATTACAAAACAAAATATTTTTGTACTTATTTAAATTGTGTTTGGTTATGTTTAGCAGTTTTATAATTTACGAAACTTAAACTGTTCTGAACTAAGCCACGATATAAGAAAGATTATGATTCCTAAAAAAAATATTTAAATGAGTTATTGTTTTTTTAAAGTAGTTATTAAAACCAAAGATTATCTGTTATACAATACCAGTTACCAAAGAAAGAAAAAGAGAGGTCATATTTTTAGTAAAGACACAAAATGTTAAAAATTAACATTTAGAAAAGAAGACAGAGATAGAAAACCTAAATTAAAAGAAAAGGTTGGTTTGGATGAAGGAAGGAAAAGGATGAAAATAGGAAACATTCTGAAAATTAAGAGTGACGGCATAGGCATAGCGAAGCTGGCTTCCAAGCGAAGATCAAATAATGTAAGGATAAATATAACCCCGCACAGATAAAGAATAGGGATCTGTTGAAATCAAGTTGTCTCGCTTACACATTAAGTAGTGTTCATAAACTAGAAGCAGATAGCTATTCTTCTTGCTTTCAGCCAGTACTATTCTTTTTGCGCATGGATTAATATCAGAAATAAAGAAAAAGTTTAAAAATGTCTAAACAAAACATCATTTTGATGATTCATGTTTATAACAGTATAGTAAGTATATCAAACAATGTATAGTAATATAGATAATAATTACATGCATTATATTGTATTTTATAATATTAATTCTATACAAACTAGGAGATCAGTAATTTCAAGAGATTCAGAGATTATTTTTGTAAATAAATAATTTTTATTTTTTATTTTCTTAGCGTTTAAAATACCAACCACCATTGTGCAACAATTTGCTGTACAAATACAAAATGATAATGATACACATACTCAAAAAATACATTATTAAATATAATATACATATCTAAAGTCATAAAATACTAGTTTTTTGAGAATGTGTACAGTATAATGTGCAAAGCCAGTGCGTTACCTGCTTCTTCTTTAAGTCCCTTCACTAGTAATGTCTCGGTTTCCGCTTCTGTTTTGGGTATTATAGTGGGTTCTGGGGATGGTTCTGGCTCGGACTTAGGTTCTGGGGATGGTTCAGGCTCAGATTTAGGTTCTGGGGATGGTTCTGGCTCAGATTTAGGTTCAGGGGATGGTTCTGGCTCAGATTTAGGTTCTGGGGATGGTTCTGGCTCAGATTTAGTTTCTGGGGATGGTTCTGGCTCAGATTTCGGCTCAGGTATTGGTTCTGGCTCAGATTTTGGTTCAGGAGTAGGTTCGGGTTCAGATTTTGGTTCTGGAGAAGGCTCAGGCTCTGATTTAGGTTCTGGAGAGGGTTCAGAAGATGGTTCCGAGGTGGGTTCTGGTTCAGACTTTGGTTCTGGTGTGGGTTCGGGTTCGGATTTTGGTTCTGGGGTTGGTTCAGGTTCGGACTTTGGTTCTGGTGTAGGTTCGGATGTAGGTTCTGGGATAGGTTCAGGGGTAGGTTTGGGAATAGCATTTAATTCTGATAACTTTTTAGGCTTTGGCACTATCTTTGGTTTGGGAGAAAATTTCGGTCTAGGGGTGGACTTTGGCTCTGTTTTTGGTTCTGGGGTAGGTTCGGGTTCTACACTAGGTTCTGATGTAGGTTCTGGTTCGGAACTAGGTTCAGGGGTAGGTTGGGGGGTTTTATGTTCATGAGTAATAACGGAAGTCGAGGTTTCCACATCTGTAAAAATAATGTAACCATGCAACTTTGTTCTATGTTTAGTTTTACACCGAATAACACAAGTTACTTTAATTCTGTGTAAAATTTACATTGAAAATACGTAAAAAATCAATCAATCAAATTGGTCAGAAAAATTACAACAAAGATTAGATCATTCTGTGATTCTATGTTTCATCAGCTATTTTTTGAAATTAATACTACAATTACTATTGTATTTTAAATGTTATTCAGTGTTTTTTTCTTCAATTATGTACATTAGTGTGTATTACACATTTATTGCAGTTAGTTTTGCTTTTTTTTAGGAATGCCAATTTTGTGCTCTGATGTTTGCCTGTGCTTGCTGTTTTAGCACATAGTGAGTTAATTTTATTGTGCTGTGCTTATTTTATAGTGACATTTAAATGTTTGAATACTTACTAGGCGAGTCAGGTGTGGCACGTTTTCCTCGACCTGAAAATCAGTTTGTTTTCTTATTATTCCACACATTACCATTTATACGATTACTAATTGACACATTATGGATTATAGAGATACGGTTTTCAAGTTTTGCCTTCGTAAATATAGTTAACACCTTACATGATATACCACAAATAAATTAAACGCTACCCGAGCTTTTAACCATTTTAACCATTAGGTAATTAGGTACCACAGTATAAGAAATAGTATCCAGTACTTCATACAGTATGGACACTCCCTGCCCCCACCAATTTTAACCTCACCCCCGCTTGGTAGGAAGCGTGGCATAAAATGTAGGTGCATTCCTTTCTCGCTCACACTCACTCAGAATCGCACATTCTTACCTCTTCTTGCAAATGTTTACTATTTGTATGAAAAGACAGTTAAGTGTAAGTTTTATTGTTGGTTTTATTAATAGATGAGATTATTAATTAATATACTACTGGAAATGATGTTTATAAATGATGATAAAGATTATAAGCTATTTCATACACCGGCTGCTTATTTTCTAAAGTACTGGATATATTAAAGAATTCGCGCTGAATGCAGATCCACTCTCTCGTTTGTACCCTTCTGAATTAGTATCATACTAATTATTTCAATCAAATAGGGACATAGGCTTCCTCCAACGATTGATTTTGTGCAACTGGCATTCATCGGTTCCACCGACCTATACGAGATCGTAAGTCCACCTAGTGTTTGGTTTGGCTCTCGTACAGAACAGTTTTTAGAGTATTATAATCATAACATACCTTTAGAACTAGACACTTTGTAAGAAACACTAGTCTTCACTGTAACATCATCTCCAAGATTTTTGAAGTCAATTCCGTCCATAGTATGCATCGCTACCCTCTTATTCCTATTATCGTTTTCTGGTTCTTGAGAAGTTGGTTCTGCTTTGGGTTCTGGGGTTGGTTCAGGTTCTGACTTAGGTTCTGGTTCAGGATTAGGCTCAGAAGTAGGTTCGGGTTCTGAACTAGGTTCCGGTTCCGCTGTGGGTTCTGATTTCGGTTCAGGACTGGGTTCTGGTTCGGACTTCGGTTCTGGGGTAGGTTCAGGCTCTGATTTAGGTTCTGGTGAAGGCTCTGGTTCAGATGAAGGTTCTGGGGTAGGTTCTGCTGATGGTTCAGACCCTGGTTCCGCTTTCGGTTCAGGTTCTGGCAGAGGTTCAGGTTTCGTTGTTGTTACTGAAACCCAAATTAAGATTCCGATTGTAATAACTTCAGGAATTGGTAAAGCTACGAAACATGCACACAAATGGTATTAATTAAACAAAATGTTACTGTCACTATCAACTTACATTTTTCATTCATTGCTGGTCCCAATACGGGGAAATTCTTGCACTGTTTATTTAAACCACTGGGTCGCCAACCAATACCTGTAATCATTGAAAAGGATTTTTTAATGCACTTATTGTGTGTTCTAATTCTAATTTAGGTTCTTAGTATTCAAACTATCTCTATGAAGATGGATTCCTAGTCGATTTCGACTACGGCGACTGGTTAGCAGAAAAGCAATCAGGTCTGCAGGATATTTTGAAGTGCATAAATGTACGCGCTAAACACAGATGCACTCTCTCGTCCTTACCCTCCTATGTCTGATGTAACGAGAGACTGATAAGATCAGAGATGGGGTCAGATGCAGTGGCTATAACCGGCAGCCTCACGGTTTGGGCGTCAAAGATGTGTAAGCCTGTAAGAATTAGTCGCCTCTTACCACACCCGACTTGGTGTTATCCGATCGAAGCCGGACACCACACGGCTACAATAATGAAGGTTATACTACACCTCATAAAGAGGCTGAAAGTCACTCAAAGGGCAATGGAGAGGGCCATGCTCGGAGTTTCCCTGCAGGATCAAATCAGAAATGAAGAGATTCGCAGAAGAACCAGAGTAGGTAGCCGACGTAGCCCAAAGAATTGCTCAAGTAGCAATGAGTGCGGCACATTGCTCGCAGAACCGTGTGGCGACCGCGTACCGGAAAGCGCAGCGTGGGTAGGCCCTCACAATGTAGACCGACGACCTGGTGAAGGCGGCGGGAACCCGTTGGATGAGGGCAGCGCAGGAGCGGTCGATGTGGGAGGCCTATCTCCAGCAGTGCACGTCTATCGGCTGATATGATATTATACTGACCAGCATAAGAAGTTCCATTGACAACCATGACGACCTCCAACTCGTGGACGTCCTTGACGATTCGCCAGTACACGTTGAAGAGTTTGGACAATTCTTTCTTGTTATAAAGCGCTAAGTTTATGCTTTTGTCCTTCCATGGTGCTTCTGTAATGTGGAGAAATACAAATTGACAAGTTAATAAATAATGTCCAACCAAATTAGCTGATACTATTTGAAGGGAATGATCAGACCATCGAACTGAAGAACTTTCTCTATGGGATCAATGTCGAAAACGCGATTAAGTTCAGCTGAAGAACTAATTCATTTTTTCGCCCTATCTATCTTGGTCCAATAGTGAAAAAGTTGTTCAGTGTGATGGTCTGAGGCACTCCGTTAAGTATTTAACGCATTTAAGTTAACACCCTGTATAAGGTACAACAATACAGGGTCCTTCTTAATATGCTGACACTTTTTTAAGAGGATGATTCCTGATGATGGACAACTTTCTCTAAGGGACATCGAAATCACGAAAAAAGACATCTGCTGTCCGTCCCATACATTCGGGTGTCCATAGACATACAAAACTCACTCTGGTTACAACTCCTTCCATAAAATCCATGTGGACAATAGCACATCTTCGTTGGTGACTCAGTCGCGTTGATGTCGACGCATTGGCCCCTCACACCGCAGTCCTTGTCGACCTCGCATTCGTCGCTGAACTGACAGCGGGCGCCGGAAAACATCTTGTTGCATTTGCATCGACCGAGGATGTGGAAGCCGTGGCCTGAACAGGACTCGTGGTATTCTTTACCTGGAATCATAATATTTTTTGTAAGACAAGTTTTTAAATATTACCTAACTCATTATTATACGAAATTATGTCCCATGTGTTTTTACTACCCTGGATAGACTTAGACTATACACTGGATACCTTATAGTCTGATTATACCTAACAAATACGCATCTACTAAAATCATAGCATGTTTTTTAATTGGTCTGGCATTCAACAATTTTTGCACACTATTCTTTCCTGGATTAAATTTCAAAACATTCATCCTTAATTGATGAACATGAAGTACTGCAATGAACAAAATGAATAAAATTATAAATTCTAAAATTAAAATAAAGATAAAACAACGATTAAAACCTATTATTTTTAAACTCCCCACCCTACATCCTTCCACATAAATCCTGGCATTCAATGGTCATCTGATATATTACAATAAATAAATATTTATCTAACCACATTCCAAAACCGTTCAAACAATTAAAAACCAGTCCTATAATCAGTCATTCAAATACGACTGACTTATAATAATTACAAAACAAAGCATTGCATAATAAAATGCAAAATATGTCTGTCAAATAATTATCATAAATTCATAATACCAATACAGGAATGTAATAGCAGCTCGCCTTGGTACAAATTGAGGTAAGTCTTGATGATTTGAATAATGAGCGTTAAGTCTTCTTACCATAATGGGAATGCTGTTTTGGTAGTAAAGGTCAAATCTGTCGGAACTCAGACCACCCACCTCTCAAGCACCTTTCTATTGGGATAGGTCTATTAATATAGGTCTCGTATATTAATAGACTAGACATCAGAAATGAAGTGATACGTCAGAGAACTAAAGTGGTTGACATAGCTCAGAAAATTAGCAAGCTGAAGTGGCAATGGGCTGGTCGTATCTGTCGAAGAACTGACAACCGGTGGGGTGTCAGAGTTCTAGAGTGGAGACCGCGAACTGGTAGGCGTAGTGTGGGACGCCCTGCTGCCCGCTGGACAGACGACCTACAAAACGTGACAGGGAGCGACTGGATGAGGAAGGCCGAGGACAGAGTTTTGTGACGCGCCTTAGGAGAGGCCTATGTTCAGCGGTGGACGGTGATAGGCTGATGGTGATGATAATAATAGGCTAATCTCAAGCGCTCGCATGTTCTTAAGTTCACTAAAACATGCGTTAAATATCAAAATTTCAGTAGCAGTACCCAAATTCGGTCCAGTAATTTTACAAGTAGTGAGCCTGTCGTTGCAGCCACAAGTGAAGTCGCCTGGGAGGCGGACTTCGTACTTCTTTGCTCTGCAGTTGTTATAATAACTTACGTGGTACAATATCGATGTCTGCGCAGGACCAGAAGCGGTAGTTAGCGCCCCACTCGCCCGCCTCGCGTTGTAGTTGCAACGTGCAGTTGTCGCACGTGAAGTCGCTCGGGAGACGGACGTTGTACTTCTGTGCTCTGCGGTTGTTATAATAACTTACGTGGTACAATATCGATGTCTGCGCAGGACCAGAAGCGGTAGTTAGCGCCCCACTCGCCCGCCTCGCGTTGTAGTTGCAACGTGCAGTTGTCGCACGTGAAGTCGCTCGGGAGACGGACGTTGTACTTCTGTGCTCTGCGGTTGTTATAATAACTTACGTGGTACAATATCGATGTCTGCGCAGGACCAGAAGCGGTAGTTAGCCCTCACTCGCCCGCCTCGCGTTGTAGTTGCAACGTGCAGTTGTCACACGTGAAGTCACTCGGGCGACGTCGTACTTCTGTGCTTCGCAGTTATAATAACTTACGTGGTACAATATCGATGTCTGCGCAGGACCAGAAGCGGTAGTTAGCGCCCCACTCGCCCGCCTCGCGTTGTAGTTGCAACGTGCAGTTGTCGCACGTGAAGTCGCTCGGGAGGCGGACGTCGTACTTCTGTGCTCTGAATTTGTTATAAAATATGTCAATATAGGTCACGCAGCCAGCGTTATGGGGACGTTTGGGCCAAGGGCTAGGGACGGTCTTTTCGGTGAATGACGTGGCATGTTGCTGAATAGTTCTTTGTTTTGACGACGCATTTTGCTGAAGCAGGTTTTGAAAAGAAAATAAAGACCTAGGTCAAAAGGTACTTAAGATAGTGCAAAGGAAAGGTCTAGTCAGCTATGCTTATCTCACGTGAGCGAGATAAAAGGCGCGGAATACCGTTGCATATTTTTTCTCGCTCACGGGCCAAGTCGCTATTTATTCCAGAACAAAGAGAAGTTGGATGAGTTAGTTCCTATCTTAATCTTAATAATTTATTTATTGCACAGAAACAGAAAGAAAACACAGTAAATTTTAAAACTAGTGCCTGAATTTCCAACAGCAGTTACCAAGGGGTCCTCACATGAGGCTAAAAAGCTTTAAATGTGAGGAACCAATTGAAATAAAAATTATATTACTTTGCACTTTACACACAAAACATCAAAGATAAAATAAAATCAAATAAAAACATTCTAATTTTAACAACATTTTTTAGTTTGAGGAGTGTGACCAAAAACAAAATCACATTAATTCAACCATCACAAGTCTGAATCTGAATCTTCCATACTGTCTTCTGTGATTAATTCTGTGGCCAAGGTAAAAAAAAGATAATAAAGCGTGTCTTTGCTATGTCGCTACTATGCTACCATAGTACCATGATAAACTCTAAGCCTGTGGCTGCTTGAAAATACGCTGACAGGAAGTACAGCTTGACAAATAAGTCATTGGGAAAAGACGAGGGCGCGCTGCCTCCACGCAAGAATGTCAAAACAGCGCATAAACTGGCAACACCTGACATAAAAACATATTAGTTCCACCTGTCACCAATTTTGTCTTTCTTGCCAAGCTGTAGGACGTATTAAAGGCTGATGATGATACAGGGGCGGCGCCAAAAAACGACATAAAGTTGGATATACACTTGACTAATAAAATAATGCCGTTAATTTTAGCACTTACGTAACATCATCTCGAACGAATTCAGATCCTCCTACCCTAGGCGTAAGGTCTAAAACCGGTCGGTCCAGGTAGTCAAGTATTCTAAGACTGAATCCACCCTGAAAATAAAATGAAAATTAATTTAAAACGCAAAAAGGAATTGCGCCCAACGTGGGGCTCGAACCCACGACCCTGAGATTAAGAGTCTCATGCTCTACCGACTGAGCTAGCCGGGCTTGACAAACAGACGCCAAAGTATGAGTCACTTACCCGATGAGCGTATGCCAAATGCCAATGTACTGTAAAAGTTGATCCCGCTAAAAACGATGTTTTTAATGTTCCTGCAACAAAAGAATAATTAAGATTAGTTATTTAATATTAATAGATAGTTAAATATTTTTTTTTTGTAGAGTTTACCTTGAAGACGAGATAGAGGATGAATCAGTACCGCCATCTACCAGCGAGTAGCTGAACTATGCACCAATGGATGTCTATAGTGAACCTCTTGTTCATAGTGATTACGTTATTATGTCACCAGATGTCGCAACTAGTTTAATTTAGTTTCAATACGAAAAATACGTGAGAAATTTATTTTATTGTTTACGATATCACATAGGTACTCCATTATTTACGGCTTTTTTTGGCACAACAATTTCGTTACGTAACCTAACCATTCTCACATGCCACTTTTGCGGTTAGAATCGTGGTTGAAATCGTACATTACGGTTATTAAAAGTGAATGAACTCAATATATCCTACGACATGGAAAATGTAAGCCGACATTTTGCGGTTAAGAAAAGAGAAAATTAAAAAATAATTTTTCGACCGTGACAGGACTCGAACCTGCAATCTTCGGATCCGAAGTCCGACGCCTTATCCATTAGGCCACACGGTCACATGACGTAACGCCCTCAGAACAAAATAGGTCCTAGGGATTTGCGCGCGCATCGTGTTTGAGCCGTGTAGAATGAAGATTCATATTTTTTTCTTTTTTCTCTTTTGAATTGATCCGTACATCATCACCCTTAGCTGCTGGGGTATCGGCCAGGGTGTATGGGTGTTTATTCCACCACGCGTGCCCAATGCGGTCAGCGATATTTTCATTCACCGATTAGGAATACCTACCTATTGTCAAGTAAAAATTATAAAACATTTAAAAGTAAAAAATAAAACGGTCAGCTATTTGGGGATGTAAGCAAATGTATGTTTTACTTCTTAACTCTCTTTAAGATATTTTAGGTCAATTAATGCGTAGGGGACCGCTATGAAATGACCATTGATTTTTTCACAATGACTTGCGCCCGCCGACTAAATAGGTGACCGAGTTATTTTTAACTTTTTTTGGTTTTGGCGTTGGTGTTTTTTTTTTAAATCTGTAATTTAATGTTATTTCATCATTTTTAAAGTTACATGAAAACTGCTGAATCGATTTTTACTAAATATAGCTAAAAACCACTGCAAGGAAACTTGCTTTCACGTACAAAAAACCGCATCAAAATCGGTCCATCCGTTCGAGAGCTACGATGCCACAGACAGACAGACACCTATGCTCAAATTATTATCAAAGCCCATCGATGTCTCAACCCCGATCAAAAAGCTGGAGCAAACGAAGCGAGCGAAGCGAACTCAAAAATGCACTATTCTATCTATGGTATCTTTATTTTCAGTCCCTTTCCATCCTCCAGCGATACATGACATGACTGTAGGCTTACACGGCTTTAAATTATAAGAAAAATTCCAAAAATTATCCGTAGATTCATAGGCCGAGATTCAGAGAAGATTTGTAAGTCATAGTTCGGACTCCCGTATGTCAAAATCCATACATTTTTGCCACGCTTAGCTCGAGCTACGACCAAAAAAATCGTCTCTGAATCTCAGCCATAGTGTTCATCTGGTCATTCGAAACTAACCCACTTTACTTTTTTTTTATGTATTGTACATACGAGAATAAATATTACCTAATCCATACAGCATAGCAAAGGGCAAGCTTATCCCTGAAGAGATTTCTTTCAGATTATCCTATCAAGAGATAAGACTTTTATCTACCACCTATCGTGTGTACAGACACGCAAAGTTTAGAAGCCATGAGATTCTTCTGTTTATGCATTGCAATGCAAATCTCAAAGTTGTATTGGAGCGAACGAAGCGAATTCAAAACTTCACAGGTGCATAAAATGCTGACCGTAGTAAATTGACAAAAGGGCGAATAGGGCATTCCAAACTGTTTTTTTTGTTGTTGAATGATTTATATAATCGTTACCACCAACAAGCCAACAACTCTACCACAACCATAGAATAACTAATATGCTACAACCTACGATGTAAGTTGTAAATAAATCAATAGGTAAAACAAATACATAAGTAGGTACTTACTTTAAAGAGTTTAAAGTAATTTTTTTCTAATTTGCTGACAGAAAGACAGATTTTTAATAAATATAAATTACACCTAATTTTACAATAATTATTAAAATAATAAAAAAATATTGAAACATGATATTTAGGACACCCTAATAATGGAAAAAAGGCAAAAGAAATCCGCAGCCGGTAGGATTCGAACCTACGCTCCCAGAGGGAATCTGATTTCGAGTCAGACGCCTTAACCACTCGGCCACGACTGCTTACGCAATCATGGCGAAATAGCCGTACAGTTTTGCTGACTAGTTTTTAATTTCATTTAAGGCGAATACTCTTGCTAATTTAATTATGAACTCGATGTTTGTGTGCGTATAACAGTTTCACTTTCATATTACCTATGTGTACTTGCTAAACTTTCTTTTTTTAAGGGAATGAACCAATCACGACATTTTAACGAGCATACAGTTACTTTGTCATTATCATAAATTAGTCGTCGTTTACGACACCCTTCTGCGTGTCCCTTGCAGTGATGTCTCTTCTTTTTATTAGAAATTCGATTACCTGCCTACCTATCAATTTTAAAGCATTGGCATAGCTTCTTCTTCTTCCTGTCCTTATCCCATTATTTGGGGTCGGCGCAATATATCGTCTTCCTCCATTCATCTCTTTTAGCCGTCATTTCAGCGCACACACCTTTTTACACATGTCATCTTTCACACAATCCATCCATCTTTTCTTTGGTCGTTCTCTCTTCATGCAGCCATCCACATTCATATTTAACATTCGTCTTGTAATATGCCACTCATCTCTTGTCATCACATGTCCATACCACGATAACCGATTACAGCGCAGCTTTTCATTCACAGGAGCCACTTTCAAACTTCCTCTAATATACTCATTCCTAATCTTGTCCATTCTAGTAACCATCACATCCATCTCAACATTCGCAAGCATTGGTCAACAATTCTAGTACTGTAGCCTAGGGACTTTTTAATTACCAAAAAGGTTACCGATTGCCGTTTTGATATTGATGGAAGGTACGAAATTTCGAATATATGAAAACCCAAGATTTAAAAAAAAACTTTTTTTTTTTTTCAAATTTCGCTGTTAGTTACCATTTTTTTTCTATACTGTCATGTTCATCACCTTAGTATCCATACGTAATAGTAAGAGTGTCTGAAGTAGCCATAAAAAGCTATAAGACCAGATAAAAAAGTTAATTTTGATCGTTCATAATAATTTATATGAAGTGACATTTAGGAGTCAGGTGGCCGTAGTACAAAATGTGGTTACGTCGATAAGGACAGCGATAAGGTAGCGATCTCCTTTTTTAACTAGAGCGAATTTGCTGGTGAAACGTGGATGTTCTGAGGTTTCAGAATATCTCTGACTACCCCCTCGGGGAATATAGTCGTGAGCGTATGGTGTGGTGGCGAATTTGCTATGCATCTCTTATTGAGGGAATATGAAATTAAAAAGTAAGAAATAATTCGGTCACCTATTTGGGGATGAAAGCAAATGTATGTTTTACTTCTTAACTCTCTTTAAGATATTTTAGGTCAATTAATGACCATTGTTTGCGGTCCACCGTTTTTACCAAATATAGCTAAGAACCACTGCAAGGAAACTTGCTTTCAACGTAAAAAAACAGCATTTAAATCGGTCCATCCGTTCGAGAGCTACGATACCACAGACACACAGACATTGGCGTCAAACTTACAACACCCCTCTTTTTGCTTCGGGGGTTAAAAACACGTTCCGACCTCTATTACCTACTTCTAAGCCGCAAAACTAAAATGACTAATGATAGGTACAGATCTAGCGTTTGTTTACAATCTAGGCCCGACCTCGACCCTAGGTCACTGGCCGGTGACTCATCAAACCACTATAATCTGTGTTGCCATTTGCAAATAACAGTTATGATGGTAGAATCGTGATTAAACTGTACCTGTCGTTATCGTAATTGTGACACAACTGTCTGTCTGTGCTGGTGAGTTCTTGAGCTATTTAGGTTTTTTTTTACCCAGTGGCGTAGCGTGGGGGGCAGTGAGGGCCCCGGGCGGCACTTTACTAGGGGCGCCAAATTCGGGAAAAATATAGATTGATTGAACTTTGTCTATAACCAACCGTATAGTAGACATTTTTGTTTTGTTTTAGTTATTGTGCCTACACATAATTCTAAAGAGTTCCACAGCTAAGTCGTGGTGCTAAAAATTTCGAGCTTGCTTCGCTCAATCCATACTTAGGTTACTTTGCACATGTCTTATTCGTAAAAAGCTCTGGCTCTAACCGATTCGTATTGAGGAAAAAAGTCGAGCTCACTTCGCTCGCTCTCAGTTTCTATTGTTGCATGGATAAAGCCAACTTCACAGGTCCGGCACTTTATAGAACGTTTTCAATTTGTAAAAATGGCGTCTGCACATGCGCAGTTGGTGCAAATTATCCTTGATGTGTAGGGCTGTATTACCGCGTATCGTATGAAAATCACTTTTATAGTACATTATGTTATTAAAAATCGTATTTAAGCTAAAGAATTACTGAAAATATGAATTTAGCGTTTATTTTTACTGAGAGGATAAAAATAAAATATATTTTATGTTATTAAATACTATGGGTGCGCGCGCCTGACTGCATTCCCTTGCTCGGCTCCCCTAAAGTGTCCCCAGAAACTGTGTGGTGAGGTGGGGTACCTGAAGCAAGAGAGCGGCGGGAAGTGGCCGTTCTGTATGTAGAACTATATAGTCTTACCTATTCTGTGCCGACTTTGAAAGAGCGAGGTAGTGAAGCAATGAATGCGGTGAAAAATAATGCAATTACCTTTTGGCATCCCACATGGTGGCTTAGTCCTAGAATTGTCCAAAAAGTCCAAGTCCAACCGTCTCGCCGGTGGATAAGTTAAGGCCACATGGCCCAAAACATTCACTATCACTGCACTAAACACTGCACACACCAGTGTCACATTTATTAGTGACGCCATTTTGTTTTTCTGTCACTTTCACCTCATCACAGATTTGTTTTTACGTCCTTATCATTATATTTTACAAAACACTGTTTTCACTAAATCACTTTAGCTGCCGTCGATTTTTTTGCTGACGTTGTTTTTATGTCATTTTTCGTGATGATTATGTCACAATCCGTTTGTCACTGCCCGGAGATTCAGACCTGAAACAAAGAAAAAAATTATAAATATAATTATAGTACTTGAGTACACAAATTATTAGACCGTAATTTTTTTTGCATAGCCGTGGTGGTCCAGTGGCGAGTAACCTTGCCTGCCATGCAGGAGGCAATGGTTCGATCCCCGACCAGGCCGACTCGTACCAATGAGTTTTACAGAATTCTTGTACGATTTGTAACACCACTGGCTTTTTCGGTGAAGGAAAACATCGTGAGGAAACCGGCATGCTACAATTTCGAGGCATGTATTGTACCCACTATCCATTATAAGTGGCGACGGGGTCACCCCCCGTCACACTGGACAGAGTTTCGGTACTACTGGTGAAACGTGGATGTTCTGAGGTTTCAGAGTATCTCTGACTCGGGGAATATAGTCGTGAACATATGCTATACAATTTTTTTTTTTAATGAAATCATAAAGAAAGAAAGAAGAAAACAAATAAAAGAGAAAGAAAGAGAGAGAGAATTCTTTGCCCGAGAAACATGTTTAGTTTGTTGGTCATATATTGTCACCTAAAAACCGACAGGCAGCATAATCTTAAGATAAGAAGGACACCTGTTGAATATAGAATGTCATTGCTGTTGAAGCAAGCTCCCTCGCACTCTCCTGAATTCAACCGCTAAAGATCAGAGGTGTCCAATGCAGTGACTTTAATCGATAGACAAAATATTACCATTAGAGACATTGACGACCCCCGATGAGATTAGTGTCCTCACACGACACCCGTCTGGGTTGATGCTATTCTAAGTCGGACACATACGTCTAAAGAGAATACGATTTATTCAAGAGAAATTTGAACGCGCGAGTCATGATCCCCATCAGCCTATCATTGTCCAATGCTGAACATAGGCCTATCCGAAGGCGCGCCACAAAATTCCTCGGCCTTCCTCATCCAGTCGCTCCCCGCTACCTTTCTCAGGTCGTCGGTCCAGCTGGCAACAGGGCGTCCCACACTACGCATTTGTGCATGCATTCGTGGTCTCCACTCTAGAACTCTGCCACCCCATCGGTTGTCAGTTTTTCGGCAGATATGACCGTAGCCCAGCTCATTGCCACTCAGCTCAGTTTGCAAATTTTCAGAGCTATATCAATGTCAAACACTTTAGTGAAACCGCAAGGAAACAGACAAATTCCTACGTAACAACATCATCTGTTATTTGACAAAGTCGACTTTCTAAGACCCAACTGAAAGTAAAGGTAATAAAGTTCTTGTCCTAACAAGCTATGAAATTGAACCAATTTTCTTTAAACCCAAGCGATATAATGACATGTTGTTAACTGCAATACAACTTAACTGAATCACATACCAATCTTTGCCTTGTTATTTACCCGACTGCGACAGAAGGAGGGTTATGTTTTTCGAGCGTATGTATGTATGTATGTATCTATGTATGTATGTATGTATGTATGTTTGTATGTCTATTTCTTTGGCACGGCCTACAGCCTAAACGGCTTGATGGATTTTAACGTTTGGGGTGTCATTGGATTCGTAAAAATCGTGAGAGTGACATAGGCTATATTATTTCAAGATGGCGTCTACAAATTAAAAAAGAGAGGGGGAATAAACAATTTTTTGGAAAAAATTACAATATGGGTATCAAATGAAAGCTAGTGATCAGACGATTCCAAATATATAAATATTATAGTACTTTTATGTTACCGTTTCGACACAAGACTAAAAAGTATGAAATAAACTAAATTATTAAGATAAACAAAAATCCCGACTGCATAAAAAACCTATTAACTGAAAAGAGAAAAACAAGCTCTAAAATCACTAATCAGCTATAACACCTGTATTTAAGCTAATATAATTTGAATGTTATTAGGTAGGTATTGCAGGCGGGGTCAAAAATAACTAACCAAAAATCTCCTTTGTCCCCGTTTGCGATACCTACCTAATAACATTCAAATTATATTAGCTTAATTTCTACTTGCTTTGCTATTGTGACTTGGTTCACATGGACATAATAGTCTGATATTTCAGGGAATCAACTGTTACCGATCTTAAGTCACGTAAAGTGTTCAGATAAATTGGGTAAGATTAGGGCCAGGGTAGCAGTTTACGACCCTTACCTACTCTTAAAGGTATATAACATAACGGAACATAAATATTATTTAAATGCAAAAAAAAAAAGAATTAAAGCTCCACCTCCAACCCCCAACCTACACTATTAAAATCAAAAAGCTGTTCGATATAAAACTGCGAACCGACCCGACCCGAATATACGGGACATACTTTTTTCGCGATTTCGATGTTAGAGTATACCATAGACGACCATAGAGTAAGTTGTTCGATGGTATGATGATCTACTTGAGAAAAGCCCTATACAAATATACACCAAAACACAAATAGAGAAATGGCCTAGATAAAACAACAAAACATAATTCGTACTGTTACGAACACCAACGAACAGGTGTTCTTTGAAACTATCCATAACATTATCTGCAAAATTACTAACACCTATCGCTCCAAATTGCAAGTGCCCGTCGTTGAAAATTGAAACAAATTGGCCACCTAATAAGATAGAAAATTGCCTGTCAATATTTTGACAGCGCTAGATATAACCGCCATTGCCATTATAATAATGAAGGTCGATTATCTGTCTGTCCGTCACAGCTGGTGGTCACTCTCCGGTACTTTCACCTTAACAATGGCTTGATCTTATACTATCAACTTTTTTTCATTTCACTTTTGTTTTCTTTGACAGTATCTATGACAAACGAATGAAGGCACTGTGTAGTGTCCGACTTTGATTAACACCAATCTAGACTGGTGTCGTAAACCCCATCAACTTTGCTATCGACTCTCGATGGCATTTCAATCAAAAAATTTCCAGCCCTGTATTTTGCTACACGAATAGCGAGAGCGTCCATAAGCTCCTTTCGCGTGCAGGTGTCCAGGCAGGAAGGGTCACAAGATGGGCAATAGCCTGAGGAGCAACACCACATTCACACCTGGGGTCTGACCCGTCAAAGCGACAAAACGAGAATATCGACAAGCACACTCATTTTGGCATACGTTGACAAAGAAAAGAGGCACTGTTCAATCTTTTTCGTTTTCTCGGAGGCAAAATTGGCCCACTGGTATCGCCAAAATCTCTGATGCGCACATCGTGTGGCCGCGCCTGCGACATCCGACCTGTCACATCGCTGTCAAAAACATCGATGAGCTCACAAATGTAACATCCTTCTTGCATCCTTTAGCCGAATTGACAGCTTGCCGATGCGATGTTTCAACGTTGAATTTAAGGTTGTAACGATATTTTCGCTTAGAGAATTGCATTCCTGATCCAACAGATTCAGGAAGGCAAGGATGTTTGAAGATGGGTGAAGAGTCCAACAGTTTTTAGCGCACACTCATGCAATAAAGACATGGTAACCTAAGGCTTTTGTAAATGAGCAATCGTTGAACGAAATCAGCTATCAGAATTCATATCTTTTTACCCAGATGAGGGGATTGGTAGGTTCTCTAATAGTTTCCCATCGGTTGGTGTTCCCAACGCACTTGTAATTTCGGAGAACTTCATTCATGATCTCCACAGATCATGGTTCTCCTCAGACGTCTTCGGACTGATGACATTCGATCGATATACTATTTTATTGCTTATATTTCTCTCGTAAAGTCTCCTTTGAACAGAATTTGTGTACCAGAGGGCCTCTTTGTTGCCAAACTTGAACAGTTATGTAACAGAACTTGACTTTTGGAATTATTAATGATTCTGACCAAACCTGTCACCCTACTTCCAAATTACATTGACACAGTATCTAGTAGAGTAGATCAGTATCATAAAGAACATGTTTTCGGCATTAGAGCATTCTTAATTATTATTTTAGTAATGCCAATTGCCACATGCTTTTTGGTCTGAACAAAATTGATAATGACGAAATTTCTTCGTTTTGTGTTCTTTACTTTCTCCTCCATAAATTTTATAAATTACACGATTTATTTTAAATACATAATATAGAATATTATTTCAGAAATCAGAAGTTAGAAAGTTTATTCATAGAAATGGGTACATAATACGTTAAGGTGACACATAATATAAAAATAAAGTCTCTCCAAATCTTGCCCAAAGTCAAAAATAAAAAATATAATACAAACCAAAAAAAAAAAAAACAATCAAATTCATAAAATTTTTGTTTCGGACAGGAACCCGAAAGTTTAGCCGCTATTCGGCCAGTATTTTTACGAATTTGTTCCAATTTTGGAGTTTGTTTCCACATCTAAGGCCAGATTGTCAAAATAATCAAAAATCGCACTCCTGCTAGTGAAATATGGATAATTTAAAAGACTTCTATGCTATGCTACCTCAAAGGGATAGTCAATTCACCACAGAAATAAAGTCATAAGCATTATAATTACTACAATATGTCATTTTTCTTTGAAAGCGTTATCAAGGTATGTAAGAAAGTGTGAGGGGAAGAGTGTCGAAAAGAATACCGTAAATTATAATAATTACGCACAACAAATGGGCGGTCATCTAAGCCACTTATCATAACTACTTACAGCACCTTTCGTGAGGAATCCGAGAGAAAGTGTGCTAGGTGGGACCACCTGCGAACGCATTGTTTGTGCTCGATGGTCAATTTGGATGAATTTAGCAATGTTTATTGTTGACCACTGGAACTGGTTTGTGGCAGTGAAATTTTCGTTCTAACGTAACACAATACAGGGTCAACATTGCTGACGGCTTTTAAAGGGGATGATCTGACCATCCAACTGAACAACTTTCTCTTTGGGACCAACATCGAAATCACGAAAAAAAATGTGTTGTTCCAACTGCAAACCTACTCGACCCAAATGTATGGGACAATTGATTTTTTCTTTGCAATTTTGACATTGGTTCCATAGAGAAAGTTGTTCAGTTTGATGGTCAGATCAGCCTCTTGAAAAACCGTGAGCATTAAGTGCCTTACAAGCGGTGAAACATGAAAATACTCCTTGGCGGTCGGTAATGTTTCAGTCGATGTTTCCGACGTCAACTTTGTCCCTTTCTAATCCACCGACAAAAATTGATAGAAAAGGGACAAACGTAAAGTCGGAAACATCGACGACGGACACGTACTAAAGAAGGACGAACATTACCGACCGCCATGGTCAATTTTCGTGTTTCAGTGCTAGTACGGAGGATGGATAGCAATCCATTGGGTTATTATCCATGGTTGGACTATACAATATTGTGTTTATAGAAATCGGCGATCACTAAAGAACTGTCCAAGCACCTAGTGGACTCGACACCTAAGGGCTGGCGCTTTCCTCAACGGATCAGTTGGATAGATCAGTTTGTATCTCCTCTGCAGCCCTAGTCTATTTTCTCTAATCGGGTCTTCGCTTCATAGAAAATTACCCCTTCTTGCTCTTTTCAGTCACGCTTGCCGCGACGAGTAGTATGCGAAAAGGCCGAGTCGCGCGTAAGTAGAGGGTAGAGGGTCAGCAGCCCTAGTATGATTTCTCTACTCGCGCCTTCGCTGCATAGAAAATTACCCCTTCCCTAGCTAGTCGCGCAGTGCAAGAGTAGTATGGAAAAAGGCCGAATCGCGCGTAAGTAGACAAATCATACTAGGAAGGGGCTGGTGCCAATACTTGTCTACCTAGATGGATACTTCGTTCATCAGTGGGCCACATTCACATAGAAGATATAGGGGAGTTTCCATCTCATTGCAAAATCTGCAGCCGGTACTGGTTGGTACGGTACTGGTTGGTCGCAGACACACACAAATGCGTTTTTCCTGTCATTGCGTCCGTGCTTGATAGAGATAGAGAAACTTTTCATTATGCGTGCAGTGAGACAAAGGTAATGTGTAAATGTGTGACACGCGCCAGCTATAGTCAACCGACCTGTACAAAATGTTGTTTGGTCTTGCCAGATTATTAAAAAGTAACGCCCTTTTTTGTCTTTATGGCGAATTTTCACAGGTTTTGTTTGGCATTAATTTATCCCTTCAATGTAAAGCAACATTATCTTAACATCTTGCATGACCTTCCGACCGAAAACGGGTTTAGAGAACGAGAAACACTCAAACATAGCATTGCATATTGGCATTCTGAATACGCAGCCCCGCCCGACTTGTCTGCGTTTTGCAAGAGTGCAACTGGAATGCCATTGAATAGTACTGAATGAAAGAGGAAAGTTGTTGTTAAGTATGCAAGGGTGAGGTCCAGGCTTCAATTACAAAGTAGTGAGATCACTATCATCACCATATGTTAGGGTAAACAGTTGCATTACTTTAAGGGGTGATTGTTTCGATGATATTAAACAACTTTCCCTAAGAAACCTATAGGCAATTCCTAATAAAAACGTGTAACTTCCAAAGGGACATTTAAAAATTAAGAAGTCCTTTAAACAAGGCCTTTAATAAGCCTTGAACTTTTGTTGATACTTACGAGAATATGACCAAATTTCTAAGCTGGATCCATTCCAGCTTAGAAATTTGGTCATATTCTCGTACACAGAAATTGTCAGTGAACGTCTACTTTCTAGTTCGTCAATGTTAATTAAGTACTGTCAAATTACAATATGTCAAGATTGACGTTTATCAGTTGTACGATCGGTTGCCCACACATGATCGAATGCCATTCAGTTAGCCACTATGTTTCTACATCGCCTTAATTATATTTCTAGTGTTCAATTAAAAATGCGATTTGAAAATGGTTCAGATATTTCGTCTTTCGTCCATTTAGTCTTTCGAAAGGTAGTATGCTCAATATAAACGATTTTTTTTGTATTTATTTCAACTAGTCTAGGGCATTATTTAAAAATTATTACAAGGATAAGGTTAAAGTTTCAAAACTAAAAATTACTAATAAAATATTGCGGGGTGTGCAACAATGTTAGCAATGACCTAATAATATTGTTGTAAAATTTCGAGCTCGCTTCGCTCGCTTCTGATTTTAGCTTTTATTGCAACGACCGAACCTGAAGCTTCCTTGGAAATAATAATTGCTATCTACGTCCATGGAGGGAAGCGCCTATGTCAAAGTTTTTGCTACGGCCCGAAAAAATCATACATATCTAAAGGGTCCAACTTAATATGCTGACCCTTTTTTAAGGGGATGATCAGACACTCAAACTGAACAACTTTCTCAATGGGACCAACATCGAAATCGCGAAAAAAAAATTAGTTGTCCC
The DNA here is from genome assembly GCA_963924505.1 of Agonopterix alstromeriana. Lineage (NCBI taxonomy): Eukaryota > Metazoa > Arthropoda > Insecta > Lepidoptera > Depressariidae > Agonopterix > Agonopterix alstromeriana. The sequence goes on from OZ004684.1 coordinate 3,646,899, forward strand.
ATACATTTGGCTCAAATAGGTTTGCAGCTTTGTATGGAGGAGCTGATTTTTTTTTGCGGTTTCGATGTTGGTGCCATAGAGAAAGTTCAGTTTGACGGTCTGATCATCCCCTTAAAAAAGTGTCAGCATATTAAGAAGGACCCTGTATTTCTGAAAAGACCGAGGGTTGTTGAGTGGCCTCTTTGGGGCCAACTTTTGGGGCCTCATTTATTTTTGCCACCCCGGGCCTCCAACGGGCTTAGTCTGCCTCTGTGCTAATTTTAATTTACGTACGGTCCTTCTAAAACTGAGACCGAAATAACAGGCGCATCCGCCAGTCTCCTTTCAAATATTGATATTCAACAACTCGTATTATGAAAACGTGACATAAATCTCACAACATAGGTAACATAACATAATATCCTAACTTCTAATGCAAACCATGTTTAACAAACACTCAAAACAACAATGCATGTATGTCAAAATGGCATTGTTATGTAAATAGAAGATTACAATGCAAATAATTCGTGTTCCCAAAGATTTTAACATAATATGCATCACATAATAATTGCACACGCATGCGGGTACCTATACTTCATTTCAAATAAGGACGAAAATATTTTCCGATTTCTAATACATCCCTCTTAATATGCTGACAACTTTCTCCATGACACCAAAACCGAAATCGCGAAAAAAAAAATCATCAATTCCATCATACAAAACTGCAAACCTACTCGAGCCAAATGTATAGGACAGCTGATTTTTATTCGCGATTTCGATGAAGAGAAAGTTGTTCAGTTTGATGGTCTGATCAACCCCTTAAAAAGTGTCAGCATATTACGAAGGGCCCTGTATATAAATAGCTTTCTGGCCAATTCTGATTTGCAAACTTTTGCAAATATAATTTATTTATCAACGCTTCTACCGTATAAAACAAAACGGGCCAACATTCTTAGGTTGGTGTGCTCGAAGCGTCATACAAATTATGTCTGAGTGCGTGTATATGGATAGGGTTTAGAGGCCAGTATAGGTTACTATCTTTGACTAATTATTATAAGGACTAGCCTTGCGGTAGTATTTCCCCTCTGCCACGGTATAAGCACAATTGATCTTGTGCATTTATATTCAATTTTACACCTTATCACTAAACGAGACAGCCTATAATTGCGAAATAATAACTTCGAACTTAGAACGTTTGGGGTTCACACGAGACTACTTTTCATGATTTTTAACATTCAAAATTAGAATCTAAAGTTATGAGGAATAAAATCCAAAGTTGCGGAGTTCATGTTACCTCGCCCCCCGCAAAAAGTGGCAGAAATGTTTGTTAGTAGAATTACGCGCGTAACCAGTCCACATATAAATAGTCAAAGGTTACTAATTATTTCAACGCTTCGACTGTCAATCTTGACAATAACTTATCCAAGGTAAGCTTATGTAACGAAATTTTTGTCACCGTTATTTTTGGATTTAAAAATCAATTTGTATTTAAAATAAGTATCTCTGTTTTATTTACTTATAATTCATTAATTACCTACAATAGTGTTCTAGTTAGAATTAGGAAATAATTTTCCCATGCGTTTGTATAAGTTGAAGCGAGATTAAAATACGATAAATTGGCGGGAACCCACTTCAAAAGAATTTCTCATGACGTTTTTCTTGTTTTAATTCGAATTTGACACAGTTATCATTTAGTGCAGTTTTTCGACAGTCATCTCAGTATCCGATATGGTCTAGTGGCTAGGATACCTGGCTCTCACCCAGGAGGCTCGGGTTCGATTCCCGGTATCGGAATAATTTTTTTCCATTTTATTTTTAATTTTTCTGTACCTATATGATTGCCAACGAAGAATCTTAGCCAACAACATCAAATTAATCTAATGGCACTGCGACGCGACATGCCCGCTGAACAATTTAAGTGGTGTCCACTACCGCCATCTAACGTACTATAAAATCATTACTCAACATTGTTAAGTTAACATTTTTAGTATTAAACATCAATACATTGTTATTAAAAGCAGTTCAAGTTCAATAAAAAAACACACCAAGTAAACCTGCAAATTACATTACTTTGTTCGTTACATAACGCCATCTATCCGCAAGTAGCGGAACTTAATTACGGGTTTTATCTAAACATTTTATCGGGGTTCTTATCAACGATCGCTTCACAACGTTCTTTGCAACATTTTATTATTGTGGATTGTCTAGTCAATTTCTGTTTTTTTTTATGTTGTAATAATGGTTTTGCCGCCATAAAATTACCTAATGCGATGAGGGCTTACATTATAAATCATTTATCACATGATTTCTCTACTGTTGTACGTTGTACCTTCCCACATTAACTTTAAATTCACATAACAATGGTTTCGCTACATTGATAAATTACAAATCCAAATTTCTAACCTACTTAAAAACCTCTCTCGGGTTAAAAAAAACTTTGCACTCAAAATGCAAAACGACGCAAATGAAATTTCATGAATGAATGAAATGAATGAATCATATCATGAATATTCCAACCAGATTAATCTCGTCCCAAATTACCAATAAATATTCACCCTTTTTCGTTTCAACCCTTTTATTTATTACCGATTATTATGCTATTCAGGCTTCATGCACTTGCATAGTGAATTTTATTTCAGGTAAGTATAAAATTCACTACAATTTTAATTCGTTGCAATAAACACAATACTAGTAACATAACAATAGTAAAAACAAAACAAGTGAATCGAAACTAAGAGTGAAAACAACGTAAAATAGCTTCTAACTGTTTTTTACACAGAGCAAGGAATACTACAAACTTCTACCACAAAGACAGAAGAGACCGCACATAAAGTCAATAATAGATAGCCTATTATCTTTTCCCTGTAAAAAGCAAAGGATAACAAAATATAAATGTCGCTGGAGAGCGATTTTTGAAACTCAGACGTTCAAATCAGAAGTAGAAATAATTAGGAAAATGATGCATAATCTCCATAATGATGACATTTCTTACGACTGATTTGAACGCGTGAGTTTCATAAATCGCACACCTGTAGTATACAGAAAAGAGACAAAGTGGGTATAACAGCGTATCTAGTATGATTTATTTACACGCGCGCGACGCGCCTTCGCTGCATAGTAAATAACATGTTGCCGCACTTTTCGGAGAGCGAAAGCCGCGCTTGCCGAGACTTGTAGTATGGGAACAAGCCGAGTCGCGCGCAAGTAGAGAAATCATGCTAGACGTGCAGTTCAGTCGCTCATCGTATTTCGGAGTTTATACGATTTGGAATTGAAGCACAACCTACACACTACATGGTACACCTTCAAATCCAATCTTTCCGATTTTAGCAACATAGTTTTGTTCATTATACCTTTTCTGTATAATTCGCGCAATAGCTGCAGCAATATAACTTATACTATCGGAAGATTACAGAGCTAGCTTTTTAAATCATCTCCAGTAAGAAGTGAGCGTGAATTTTTAAAAGCTCTGTGGTATCAAACTATCGTGACGAAGTCATTTGCCTCAACTTGCCACGCTTCTTTCATGGCTATTTCATACCTAATTTACATTTACTGTTATCATCTTCTTTATTTCTTTTCCAGTAAGATGCATTTTAGAGTGACTCTGCGTCTTTTGTAAAATTGTTACACTCGAGGGGAATAAAATCCGTTTGCATTTTCTTTGATCTTTATGCTTTTGAGACAAGATTGGTTTTGCAACATTTTATGTAATTATCTGTTTGCTGCAAAGAGGAAGTCATCGCTTCCGTCATCATTATAGTGTTGGTAATATACCGTATGTGAGGAAATAGATTGTTATCTAAATATCCTTCAGAAACGTTTGAGATGCTAAGTGTCAGTAATGTAAATCTGAATTTTCTTTCATAACATTTTTTGCGATAACCAAGAATAATAAAAACATTATTCAATTTTATTAAAAACATTAATAGAGCATTTATTTCTACATTTTATGTTATTTAATAAATACATAATATTCGATAAATAATTTTTATTGGGGAATTGAAATTGCATTAAATTATGGTCCCTTTAAGGTAATTACATGCACATAAGGTTAAATTCCTTTAGAAAAAAAAATAGTATATTTTACGAGGTTACCTAGGACTTCATATTAGTAGCGGCTCTTCTAACGTTGAAGTACGTTGATTCGACACAACTAGAAAGTGAGTTAAAATGTTATTCCTAAGGAGTGCCAAATTTATGAATTTATAATCGTATGTAATAAAATCAATAAAAATACGTTGCTAGTGTCTCGAGTGTTATCGCCTTAAAACCAGGGCAAATTGAAATTGCACAAGTTCTCGTTAGAAAACTATGTTTTTACTCGTTTTTTCGAGCCCTTCGCAAGCGTCCATTGAAACGAGACAATGACAGAAATGGCGTAAGAATTGGATAATTCGAGCCAAATAGTTTATTAGATTCTTTTACGTATCGAATGGTCGAATGAATCGAATTGTTGAACAGTACCGATTGATTGGACAATTTAATTGTAGACTTACGGATGTAAGTCCTAATTATGTAGTTAAAAGCATTTTAGCTAGTGACTTTAATGTAAATTTTTGTCAGACTAGGCACAATCTTATGTATAGTATTTATGAGGAATAACATTACCTATTTAAAATAGTACCTATCTGTAATTCTGAGCGAGAAGGAACTACAAAAAACTAAAGCCAGCCATAAATCGAGCCTTTTCAGGAAGAACATCGTAAGTACATACTAACAACAGATAAAACACTTTTATTTTTAATGTTCTTGTGTCTTGTATTATTACCTACTTCCGTCTGTGTACAAATGTAAAGACAAATAAATTATTTTTAATTTAATTTAATTTAAGTTCCGACCTACTAATACATTTTTGTAGTCTTCTAATTGTTAATTTCTTTTAAATAAGTCTCAAAAATTTTACAAAATGGCGCTTACGATTTCCTTCTTTAAAAGGCTCGAAATAATTGTATCTGTTATTTTGAAAAAGCATTTTTCTAAATTACCTTATACTTACCTACTTACTTTAATAATAAATAATTTTATGTCATTAATTTCTGTCAAGCAATATAATTAGGAAACCGCTCACTTTACAAAACGATGCAAAATTTTTGAGGGAACCATGGGAATTAAGTAGTCTTCAAAAATTTTCCTTTCTAATTATTATCACGATTAACTGACTTTTGAGGGCTTAGTTAACTCTCTGTCTAAAGTCTACTGGAAGAAAATAATATCTTTAGAGATACTGGGTGGAACTTAACGAGGGACTTTCCTTTTAAGGGTGTGTTCAGACAATGAAACTAAACAACTTTCCCTAAGGAAAATGGGTAGAAAAACGAAAAAAATTTGGACCTAGATCGGCTGATCCGCGATTTTGTATGAGAGGTCCAAAAACTATTTTCGTTTTTCGACCCATGTTCCTTGGGGAAAGTGGTTTAGTTTCATTGTCTGAATACACCCTTAAAAGGAAAGACCCTCGTTACATTCCACCCATTATTAAACTAGCTAGATTTACTTGTCGGTTACGTCATTTTTCCCTAACGTCCATCTTAGACCCGAACGTCCATTTCCCCGAACGGCCATTTCCGAGAACTACTTATCCATTTTGTTGTATCAATCAGTGTAAAAAAAGTTACAATAAACAGATTAAAATTTTGTTTTACTGTGACCTAGAAAAATCTACCAATCTCCGAAATAAACCGATGATGACACGGTCTCATCGCACACAAGTGTTACCTAACGATTATTCGGTCAAATTCCATCAGTGCCATGACATTGCAACATTAAAACGTTTCAAATTTACACGTAACACTCCGCCGATTTGATTCGATTAAAATCGAAATGTTTACGGCATTACCCAGTTTCTGGTTTTTATGTTATTAACCTAGATAAATAGCTGGTCCTTCTCACCGATCCCTGCTACCCATCTCACCGATCCCCGCTACCCAATCCGCCGTGTAGCCCCAGCAACGTCCTATGCCGAGATCCGTACCCCTCTGGGTGCCCCTAGGTCGGTTGCTTAAGTTCATTCATTTGGCTCGGTAGACCCTTCGTGGTCCCTCCAATAGTCAGCAGTAAAAAGCAGTAACTGCTCCCTGAGCAGCGCTGTAATAGTCAAATCCAAAAAAAAATATATAACCGCTGGTTTTAATTTGGGATGGTACATTCTGGTTTCCTGAAGGTAATGGAACTAACAAACGTACGTGAAAAGAAAAACGTAATAATTATTGTATTAACTGGATATGAATGTCGTAACTGGTAACTTAACGTTTAAGTTCGTAACTTTACTAGTATTTCTAGTTTTAGGTTCAGTCAAACAATCTAACATAATAATTTATTTTACACCAAAACAAAAGCATAAAAAACCCCGTGCCTACATATCTCTTGCATTTCATTTCTTCCAGAAACCCGATAACTATCTCTTACATTTCATCCACCGACAAGAGCATTGTAGTTTGGTATCCTTTACAAAGGAATACTGACTCCTTCCTAAGGCCCACAGCTTTTCCGAGTCGATCGAATCTCATGCTTCAACGTCCGAGCATAGTCCACCTTCATCTTTATTCCCTTGCCTTTATCCCATTATTTAGGATCGGCACAATATTGCCGTCTTCTTCCACTCTTCTCTCTTAGCAGTCCTTTCAGCACTGCTTCTCCAATATAAAACACTGAATACACTATTTGAAAATTGTTTTTCTATATTAAAGGTAATGTATAGTACGACCAGGAAAATAATTAACCTCGTCTATCTTCGTTTGCACAGAGTCCCCCGACGAAACCCGAAGTCGTTTAGTAATCAAAGGGTACAAAGTCGTATAGCAGCGAAAAGGACGCGAAAACAATTAGCCAATCGTGTCATTGTCGTGGATTGAAGCACATCGCATGGCACATCCTGATTGGTCAATATAAAATTTGTCAACTGCGCAGGTACATCAGGGGAACTTATAAATCTGGTACTGCTGTACCTTGTTCAAATTTATCAGAATTGAGGATCATTTTTAAACATTTGGAAATATTCTTGAAAGTGAATCTGGTGTGTATGTGGCGTATAAAGTGTTTCATTTTGGAGCAGCCGAGCACTCCTTTCTTACACACAATCGACCAGTCTTTTTTTCGGCCTTCTCCCACCGCAGCCATCCATCAGTTAAATGCTTCTTTCATAATATCAATATTACCAACCAATATCATTGACCTCAAAGATGTAACACTAATGAGTACGAGTCAACGATCCGAGGATTACCTCATAAAGTTACAGATTATTAGCCAGAGCAGTCATGCATGGCGTTAACTTGGATCATGTTGACTGCACAAGATGACGGGCAAAAAGGCGGTGAAATGTGCTTGCTGTTTTTGTAAAGAAAGTAAGTGATAAATAGAAAATTTTACGAGTTTTTGAAGTTGCAACTAATGCTAGAAATGTAAAGTTGGATGCTTGTTGGTTCTGCTGTTTTGGATTGGGTTGGCTATTTTGGGTCTCTTGTAGAGGTTTAGGGTAGCTTTCAACAAAAAGTATTTCGTCGCCTTTGAGTGAAGACCTCGGGAATGAAATTGTTGTATTTTTTTATTAGTACGTTTCTGGAAAGAAAATCTCACAAACCGTGTCCTGATTTCACTCAAAAAATAATGTGATACTCGTAATGCCATCTATAGCGTGTAATAAGAACCTCGCAAATACTCCCGAACTTGCAAAAAAGTTATAGGACGCAGTTTTTTCTTCCTCCTGAAAATTTTCTCTTTTGCATTTACCAGTTCTTCACTCTAAGGCGTCGATTTGGGGATGAACATGTTTAAATATGATGCTGTCGGACTATATTTTGGATAACATAACAGTTTTTTTTTTAAAGTCAACTCAGACGAACTCAACAAAAGCTGATATTGATATTTTCTGCCTGAACTAGAGTCTGGAAAAACCATGGTCAACTGTATCGGTATCTTTTCAACTAATATCGAGTTTTTACTAAACTGAAATCGCTTAAATATTTGAGAGGTTGGTGCTGCGTTTAATGTTTGAATGAAACGATTCAACCCAATTCAGACACTGAGCTACTGATCACAAACGATTTTTCTCACAAATCTACAAACGAAAAAACCATTTTAAATCATTATGTAGACGTTTCTGAGCCTAGAAAACGCTGGCTTCACAAACGATTGTATAAAGATGATCACAGTTAAACAGAATATTATCTTTAACAGTTAAACATTAACACTTAACTCACGTTTCAGTTACAAACAGTAGGACAAATAAACTTTCGCCTGACGTAACATCGACGCGTAGAAATGTGCGAGAGTGTAGTATCTTTGAATAGATAGGTTCATGCGTATGTTTAAAGAGCTCTCGAATAGTACTCGAAATTTGGTTAGACATTTGTTTACCTATAGTAGACTGACGTATGAAATATATAAAGCGAGAGTGAATGGAACAGTCGAAAGGGGTCGCCCTAGACGTAAGTATGCAGACCAAATTGATAGCTTACTTAAAAAGGGTCAGATCAAATGTACCCGAAACCGACGAGCGTGTATGAAACGACTTATGACTGTGGAAGAGGCAAAAGTGTTGTCAGGATCGTAGCAGATGGCGATCAATTGTCTCTGCCTACCCCAATGGGACACAGTCGTGAGTATATGTATGTATGTATGTATGTATTTGTTTACCTAAACTAATAGAGAGATTAACTAACTCGTCAATATATCACATTCCAACCCACACTTGGGTAGGGTCTAGTTTGAATGTTGTTTGAACTGTTAGTAATTATTATCATACATCATCATCATCATCATCTCAGCCGATGGACGTCCACTGCTGGACATAGGCCATGGATCGCCATAACGACTGGTCCTGCGTTGCCGTCATCCAACGGGTTTCCGCCGCCTTCACCAGGTCGTCGGTCCACCATGTGGGGGGCCTACCCACGCGGCGCTTTCAGGTACATATAAGATTAGAAGCATTAAACTTCTTTAAAGAGATGAAATTATTATACAGGGTGAAATTTATATCATTAGCATCCTTTTACACTCTACCAATCAAACTTATCAACTTTTACTTTGGGAGCAAACCAAAAAAAGTTATAGCCTGTAAAATCCCGAATAAGGGTGAGAGGGTGTGGGCCATACTCCACCACGAGGGCCCAGTGCGTGTTGATAGGGGCAAGTTAGTAGTCAACTTGCTGTCAGGGAATTTTCAAGCCGCCTTAATAGGCCTCTGACCTGGCTTAACGAATAGTAAGAACGCCATCTGACGGAACTATCCGAGACCAACTGCTTAACGTGCCATCCAAAGACTGACCGGACCTGAAGTTGCTTAACTTCGGTGATCGTTTCCAATACCACGCCAACGAGCGCTCCGAAAAATATCCATTATTAAAGTATACATTTTTGTCTACTCTCCGACAAACAGCGGCAATAGTATCAATTCTTAAATTAGAAACGTGCGAACATTCCGATATTGACGCGTGTTTTACGCAATCTCCGTGACTGTGTAGTTATAGTAATTGACGACTCCCGTTCTATTGACACCGTTGCCATCTGTTGATGTAAATAAACCAACTTTTGCTGGGGTTTAGAAACTAAGGTAGGAATTTAGGTAAGGGCCTAAATCCTACCCTAGTTTCTAAACCACACGCACTGATTCTTCTTAGATACAGTGCGTTTTGTGGTGTCTGTCAAGAGAAGAGTAAAAAAATAACTAATTCACTTTTTAGGCAAGCGCTATCGAGAGGTTCATATCGCGTATGGCTTAAGTAAGTCAATTATTATTTATGAATCTCACACTTCCAAATTTATATTTTAGGTACGAATTATACATTAAAATAAAAAACACTTCAGAATGTGTGAGATTCAAAAATAGCAATTCATAGCTTTTTTAATGCACTTACGCTCTTTTTCGACGCGAGCAACATTTTTTTCTCCAGTCTGCGTTACAAGTGAATAAACTATTTATTTAATGACTGTGTGATTGAAACTGAATTTTATCAACAGCTTCTTGCATTATCTTTACGATGGCAGGTGGCTGAGAGTAATTGAGTAAATGCACGTGGGCGTTAGTTTAGCAACGAACCTTGGGCTGAGATTTGTGCCCATCCTACTGTTTGGAATCGTTTAAAAAGGTCGTATTATTGTGTATTTATTTACTTAGAGCTTATTATACACATTACTTACTAAATATTGTTTACTAAAACTGCGAAAAGGCAAGGAAACTTATGAATTTTCGTGGGAAGGTACCTATTCTAAAAAATATTTCTTTGGATCGCATCTTCTCCCGTGCTAAGAAATGTCATTTCATACGGTGTTAACTAATGATATTTTACACAAGATATGCCTTCATAGCAAATGTCAATCTGAAATAGAGAAAATTTGTGATCGAATCAATAAATAATTATTTTAATCGATTAAACGTACTTAGAACAATAAAACCATTTTCTTAGTACACTTTACTTGATAAAAGATGGCGCTATAGAACCAAATACGATTTGGAATTCATCGTTCGATTTTCAAATATTCGCACAGATTGGAAAGCGCTTCTCGGGAAGTGGGACGTACGTGAGTTTAGTATTGAAGAAAAGTGTTTTAAAATAGTATGACGAAAGTAAGTTCGTAACGACGTTACGATTCTTATTTAGATAGAAAGTATTTTGTTTAGTTTCGTAAGTGATGTGGTTAGTGTACTTTATGTAATGTACTATTGTGGTTTTAAGTATTTATTTATCGGATATACCTGATTGTATCTAATGTTACTTTGTTAAGAATGAAAGACCAGGTTAGCAACCCGTACCCACATTAGAAAAAAAAACGTTATTTTCTTCATAAAGGGTCCTTCTTAATATGCTGACACTTTTTAAGGGGATGACCAGACTGAACAACTTTCTCTATGGGACCAACATCGAAAACGCGATAAAAATATCAGCTGTCCCATACATTTGGCTCGAGTAGGTTTGCAGTTTTGTATAGAACAGCTGTTTTTTTTTCGCGATTTCGATGTTGGTGCCATAGAGAAAGTTGTTCAGTTTGATGGTCAGATCATTCATTTTAACTATAAAATAAGAGTAGGTATAGTGTATTCACAAATTATCTAATTATCTAGTTGCTTCGATCAGTTGCAGATCAGCCCCCCTAGACAAAGTGACATTCTATTGGCGTTGACGCTAGTAAAAAATGACAGAATGTATGGATTTGACATAAGCGATTGAAACATTTTGACGTTTGCTTTCGTCACCATACGTCAAGTCCATACATTTTTATGTTTTCTACTGTCGTTAACGCTAATCGAAAGATACTTTGTCTATAGGCCCTGGAGTGCAATTCTCTAAGCGTCACATCGCTGTCAGAAACATCGATGAGCTCACAAAATGTAACATCCTTCTTGCATCCTTCAGGTCGTCGAAGTTTTTATATCAGTTTGACATAACCTTAGCGAATACCGAATTGACAACTCGCCGATGTTTCAACGACGAGTTTAAGATTGTGACGATGTTTGCACTTAGAGAATTGCATTCCAGTTGTCTGTCAAACTAAGTAAATAAACTATTTAGCGCGGATTTACTAACGAAGTAAATCCGCGCCGTATATTAAAAAAATTTTGTTGCCATAATTTTTTTTATCATTATCGACTTTTGTAGGTACCCTATACAATACTACACAAAAAAAAGGAAAACATCGTGAGGAAACCTGCATGCTTCAATTTCGAGGCATGGATTGTACCCACTGTCCATTACCAGTGGCGACGGGCTCACACCCGTCAAACTGGACAGAGTTTCGGTACTAGTGAAACGTGGATGTTCTGAGGTTTCAGAATATCTCTGACTACCCCCTCGGGGAATATAGTCGTGAGCATATGCTATGCTATGCATGCCTATACAATACTACACAAAAAAAAAGGAAAACATCGTGGGGATACCTGCATGCTTCAATTTCGAGGCATGTATTGTACCCACTGTCCATTACCAGTGGCGACGGGCTCACTCCCCGTCAAACTGGACAGAGTTTCATTACTAGCAAAACGTGGATGTACTGAGGTTTCAGAATGTCTCTGACTACCCCCTCGGGGAATATAGTCGTGAGCATATGCTTATGCTTATGCTATACAATACTACAAAGCAAATAATCAATATCAAAAAGAAAAAACTACTGACATTCACCTATTGTCAGTCTACGATACATTTATCTTTCGACCATCAACAAGCTATAGAAAACACCATTATTAGTGGAACAATGGGCTCTTTGGCTCTACATTCAATTAGTTCGCAAAATAGACCGTGATCGGTATCAGATGGTATTGTTGAAAAGACGAGATTTTAATCTGCGGCGACGTGAAAGCGACGAAGTTACTATGTTTTATAATATGAGGTGGAAAACAGCTAAATTTCATCGTAATAGTAAATCTTACGTTGTTAGTGGTTTTCACTTTTATATTGGTTTGCGGAATTGTTTTACCGGTGGTAAAAATCGAAGAAAGTGACAATTTAATGATAGGAATTAAACAGAGGTGGTAGAAAATTGTATAGACAAATGGTAAATCGAGTCACAGATTACCAGAATTTTTTACTTTATTTTCTTTTATTGGAAAACCAACAGCAATATAATACAGTACTCACAAGAGTAAAAAGCAGAAAGCCAATAACAGGATTTCACTGATAGATACAGGAATAGTTGAGAAAAACAAATGGTTAACAATTTTAAAAAACGCACATATGTCAGCACACATGTCAGCCTACAGGTAGATATCAAAAAGAACTATATATACTTATTAAGATAAACACAAAGCATTGCAAAAACAATAAAGAAAAGAAAAGACCTTAGTCCTTTGACTATTTATATGGTGGACTGGTTACGCGTGTAATTCTACTAACAAACATTTCTGCCACTTTTTGCGGGGGGCGAGGTAACATGAAATCCGCAACTTTGGATTTTATTCCCATAATTATAGATTCTAATTTTGAATGATAAAAATCATGAAAAGTAGTCTCGTGTGAACCCCAAACGTTATAAGTTCGAAGTTATAATTTCGCAATTATAGGCTGTCTCGTTTAGTGATAAGGTGTAAAATTGAATGTAAATGCACAAGATCAATTGTGCTTATACCGTGGCAGAGGGGAAATGCTACCGCAAGGCTAGTCGTTATAATAATTAGTCAAAGCCTTAGTCTAACAATGTCCTCTACACTTCATCAGAAAAGAAATTACGACTTGACAACCTCCTTGTCGACTCGACGCTAGAATTAAAGAGATCAATATTATAAGTATTGCATAGTTTATTAAAGTGTCATTCGCACGCCACATAAACGTATTATTAGATCATAATTATGGGAGAATATAACTATAAACATTATTTATTCTAAGAACATAGGATAAAGTTTAGAATTTATAGTCAATAGTGAAATAATAACTTATTATAATTAAAACGACAAACTACGAGTTAAGAGACATAATAAAATATACGCTATACCCATTAAACGTTAACAGTTAAGACCATACATTTTACAAAATCTAATTATAAATTTTCTCAAGAACATTCACCGGCAACGGTTAAATTAAATACTTTCTAAAGTACGATAATTAGATAAAATTGGTTAGATGTTAGAACTGACCGTTTGCGGTCCGTATATGCAAGACAAGAACGTTGGCCATTTCTCTGATTAGAATTTCGAACAAAATTATACAGGGTCCAACTTAATATGCTGACATCTTTTTAAAGGGATGACCAGACCATCATACTGAACAACTTTCTCTATGGGACCAACATCGAGATCGCGAAAAAAAAAAACTTCTGTCCCATACATTTGGGTCGAGTCGGTTTGCAGTTTTGTACAGAACAACAGATTTTTTTTTCGCGATTTCGATGTTGGTGCCATAGAGAAAGTTTTTCAGTTTGACGGTCTGATGATCCCCTTAAAAAGTGTCAGCACATTCAGAAGGACCCTATATTATAGAACCGCAGATATTTTTTTCGCGATTTCGATGTTGGTGCCATAGAGAAAGTTTTTCAGTTTGACGGTCTGATCATCCCCTTAAAAAGTGTCAGCACATTCAGAAGGACCCTATATTATAGAACCGCTGATATTTTTTTGGCGATTTCGATGTTGGTGCCATAGAGAAAGTTTTTCAGTTTGACGGTCTGATCATCCCCTTAAAAAGTGTCAGCACATTCAGAAGGACCCTATATTATAGAACCGCAGATATTTTTTTCGCGATTTCGATGTTGGTGCCATAGAGAAAGTTTTTCAGTTTGACGGTCTGATCATCCCCTTAAAAAGTGGCAGCATATTAAGAAGGACCCTATATTATAGAACCGCAGATATTTTAATCGCGATTTCGATGTTGGTGCCATAGAGAAAGTTTTTCAGTTTGACGGTCTGATCATATACACCTATAGGAGCTCTCACAATAATATTAGTAGTGCTGTTTGAAAACAAAACCACACACATATACAACGTGTTAATGAATTAACGCAAAACTAGAAAGTAGTTTGTTTAGAATTGAGAGCAGAATCGAATTATCATGTTTTCGACACAGGTATTTTTTTTTCAAAATAATAAATTGTTTATTTGTAAAATTTATATTTTACCTACTGAACTCGATCTCAACTCGCCACTCGGGCACTCTCACCCTACTTACTACCAAAACAAGATTCTTAAAATGTGTACATGAACACGTTAGCACTTTCGTTCATTGCTGAAATGATAACAAATAATTTTTGCCTGAAAACTTAAAATGCGAATAACTTAAAATTTTAACTATCAAAATAATGAAATTATTGTTTCAATCTAATTATTTTGTTATAAATCAGTTGGGGAGTATGAGGTTTTGCGCTTATTCATTAACACGTTGTACAGCTCTATAAAAGTACACAATACAAATTTAAAGAAAGATATTTGCAAAAATGAAAGTCATTACGATCACCGACGACGTATTATGTTTCCACAGTAGTGCACAAGTCACGATAATTTAATGCATAATTTTATACGTAATGATTCTTTATTAATAGGCCTTTTTGAAGATGAATATGATAAAGCCGTTGATGAATACGATTTGGTGTTTATGATTATGTAATGTTTAGAATAAGATATTGTAGATAAAGAATAGAAAGGAGAAAGACAATGAATAGGCCTTGATGAAAAATCGAAAGCCATATTTACTTACATAATGATCAATGTTGAGATTTTAAATGACCTTTTAATTGATAAGATAATGGTAGTAACATAACACACAAATGGTATGGGATTTTTTAAGTGATTTATATGGCCTTGGCACTAACATTTTTGCAAGTTGCTTTGACATAATATAAATCAGTCAGTCATGCATTAACAGGGCCGATACGGCTTCCATTATTTTGTTTTATCTTAACTATTATAAAACTGTAACAGAAGTGTGTTTGTACATTGAAGATATTTACAAAAAAATGATGACGATATGGTTTTTAGGTGTCCCTGACTCCAAATCAACCTTTTTTAAAATTCTTGTCAGTCTGTTCGTGTGTTTGTTAGCATCACTCGGAAAATCCTGAACCGATTTTGATGAAACATTATTTTTGTTTCATAGCTTATGATCTGACTTAAAATCTGGTATATAATTTGTGCGATCGAAGTCGCGGGTTAACTCTAGTTCTCTATATTTTTAAAGTTTTGCCATTGAAGTAGAATACTATGGACGCCGGGTCTAGTACAAAATACTCGAATAAAGTGTCCGAGACTAAAATACACAAACCTAAGTAATATAAACCAACTAAAAACATTGAAAATGCTGAAATTCTTTTCCGTCCCACTCCCCCATCGCGCGCGCGACGACACGCGCCGCACGCGTGCGCGTAGTCGGCCGATCAAATGAAGACTGTTGCGTAATTCGTTCTCTTTTTTCCGTTTTCGTTCTCTTTTTATTCGGACACTTTTGAGCGCGGACCCTCCGTCCGGTAGTGGTAATTCAATGAGTTTAGCGATAAAAACAAAACTGCCAAATCGGGTCTGAAGAATTGGGCAATGTAATCGCACCTTTACACTCAGTGTCAGGTCAAGTAACTTAAACCCATTTTCTATTAAGTTACATTTTTCAAAATTTGAATGTGTCGGGTCACGGGTCTACGAAATGCTTTCAAACTGGTTCTGAAATTAGAAGCAAATTGACAACATTTTATTTTAAGAAAGGTACCAAAATATCAAAACCATTTGGAGATTATGTCATTCAAAGCTTATATCAAAATTATCAGAATTTTCTATCCATTATTTCTCGAGTTAATTGAAAAATACTGAAAAATATAATAGAGGTTGAATGAGATTTTATTCCTTTGCCTGCTTGGCTTTTCTATTGTATTTGACAGTTTTTATTTTTAATGTTATTGCGGCCAAGGTATCTTAGCGATAAATCCTACGTTTTTCAGAAATTTCAAAATCAAAAATAAAATCGGAAAAATACGTATCTCTTATTTTTTAACCTATTTTTATATTTTTTATTAAAAACAGGTGGATAAAAATTTATTGTTGTCAATTTTAACCACTGACCTCAGAGGAAGGATCTCCATAGAGTCCGCATAAATTTACGATTGTAGTTAGTCTCTTTTGTCTTAAGACGTACCTTTAATAGTAGAAGTAGATGGAACTATAGATATTTGTTTATGCGGTTGTCTACTTTTTTTGAGCTAATGTGTGTGAAAAGTGACCGTAAACATAAGGCCATATGTCACTTGGTGCCTTTTGTCCATACTACTTGACACCACACACTCAAACGTAAACTTCAAAAAAAGTGGACACTTTACAATTGGTATGGCTCACTCTATTTTAGGTATAATCTCTTTGCCACTGAGATAACATCTCTAAACGTTCTTACGAGAGTCTCCAGTACAACAAACACGTCCCTTTTTACATAACCCAACATTTAAGCCCAACAAAGCACAACCACACCCACGATACGACATGTGAAACTGTGAATGAGTCAAACATTACGAATTAGCATAGAGAAAGAAGATTCTTTGACTACTTTCATTGTTAACATAACGCGGAGGTTTGCAATGGTACTCAAACCAAATTATGCTTTATTGTTAGGATACAGTGGAAATTATGTTTTTGCCGATACTTTAAAGGTTTGTTACTGTCGAAATAGCTGCAGAATTGTGAAATAATCAGTAAAAATCTAATCACTACGAACTGCCCAAAATCGTCATGATTTATGAAAATTATACTACAAAAACTCCTTTATTTTTGCAATAGATATGAGCAAATTTTCTTAATCGGACTGAATATAAAATAACCAGATACTAAAGTATCTTGTAATTGGTGGTTCTTGTCTGTTATCTTTTTAAAAGAAATAATAAATAGGGTGTCCCTTAAGTTACATAACTTTAATAATCATATTTTGAAAATCCAGAACAGACATGACATAACGTTAATTCGTATAGCAATTAAAATATTTAATATGGAAATATATAGCATTATTTGCCATAGTAATGAAAATCCATAATTTAAAAACCCATAGTAAACCCATCTAACTCAATCGGTTAGGTTAGCGAGGAGTGAAGCGACGAGCATGTTGGGGTATCTTGCGACCACAGCGCACGAGCCGAGCGAGCGCAGCGAGTGTGCCGCGGCAACGGCCGGCGAGTGACAGAACCGAATTGCTACTGTTTACCTAGTCCACCCGAAAATATAAGTTTTCTCAACCCCCTTGAAAGGAGGGTTCACCTTCACCTCGCATTTTATAGGTTGCAGAGCGAGTCAAAGAAAGGGATATTCAATACATACTAATTTATTAGTGTTACAATTATGTGTATTCATTGAACGTTTTTTAACGTTATTGATATTTATGTTAATCATATTAAAGATATGCCTTTTAAATGTATACTTTTCAACATTATGGATTTTAATGATTATGTGTTTTCATTGTTAAGGGTTTTCAATATATGCATGTTCAATTATGGATTCTAATATAGACCCAAAAAAATATGATAGTATCTACAAAATCTTTCTTATTTAGAAAATTCTCGGTCGCGGTGTTTGTAACAAAACTCCTCCAAAAGGGCGCGACCGATTCTTATGAAATTTTGTGTGTATAGTCAGTAGGTCTGAGAATAGTACGTAAGCTATTTAGGGTAGGTGTAGGGTAGGTGTGGGATAGAAGTAGGATAGGTGTAGGGTAGGAAAAATGGCAGGACAACGTCTGCTGGGTCAGCTAGTCTTTTATAGTTTTTTAAAGCTACTTTGCTAATGACAAATGCAATGAGTTTCAAAGTACCTAACTAAAACGTTTTCCTAATTAATAACGGCCACAGCAAAAACTTTGGTCGTGTTCGCGGATTTCCGCATAACCACGTTTCAACCCACAGACCACGTGGCCCAAGAATGGACTGAATTTATTCTGCGGTTTCCAGCACCAATAATTTGATATCAAAACAGCTAAATTTCTATTAGAATAGGTCGACCGGTGGTTCCGGTACCGTTATGTAATAAAATCATTTCAGCAATAGGGTTGCTACTTTTTAGTTTGCAGTATTTTTCCAATTTTTTCCTTTTTGGCTAAAGTTAAAGGGTAAAACTTTTTCTAATATGTAGAAATATAGTTTTTCTCACATTTCATAAATTATAATATTAAATAAACAAGTAGTAATATGGGTTTTTGCTTAATTGGATTGGAGGATTCTATCGGAATAATCAATTACATTAAAACCGAATGCAATTCCTACATGAATGTAGATATGAGACAAATCAGTAACAAACCTTATAATTAACATTTCAGAAAATATTACACAAATAAAATTCTCTCACCGATCCCAGCTACCCAATCCGCCGCCTAGCCCTAGCAACCTCCTATGCCGAGATCCGCACCCTTCTGGGTGTCCGTAGGTCGGTTGCTTAAGTTCATTCATTTGGCTCGGTAGACCCTTCGTGGTCCCTCCAATAGTCCGCAGTAAAAAGCAGTAACCTGAGCAACGCTGTATTAGCCATTCCCAAAAAAAAGATAAAATAAGAATTGGGTATGTCTAGCATGTGCCAATGGCTGAATAACAGTGTAACTATCACTAAATATTTGGCAATGGCGAATCGATTGGCAACCCTAAATGTTTTATAGAAACATCTTATGCATATTGATCCTTATTGTGCGCCGGAGTCACGTTTAGGCTCTGACTTGAATTCAAAAACTCAATCGACTTTTTTACGCGACTGCGGCAGAAGGAGGATTATCATTGTCACTTAATTGAATACTTTCTTGCCGCTTGAACGGTAAGGTTTTTAGGGCTGGGCAAGGCCCGAGTTATTAGCCGTCATTATTAAAATTATGACGTAACTAAGAAAGTTTTGAAGTCAGTTTTTTCAAGGCTTTTTTACTACCGGTTAACATTTACTCGGTTGATATTTTTCAAGATACTTACAAGGTACTTTATAGGTCAAAAAATTTTGTTTTTTTGTGTGTGTCTCTAGCCAATGACGATCCTGGGCGACAGAAAAGTATGGATATGCTCACGACTATATTCCCCGAGAGTGTAGTCAGAGATATTCTGAAATCTCAGAACATCCACATTTCACCAGTAGTACCGAAACTCTGTCCAGTGTGACGGGGGGGGAGCCCGTCGCCAATTATAATGGCCAGTGGGTACAATATATGCCTCGAAATTGAAGCATGCAGGTTTCCTCACGATGTTTTCCTTAACCGAAAAGTCAGTGGTGTTACAAATCGTATAAATCAATGGTACAAGTCGGCCTGGACGGGGATCGAACCATCGCCTCCTGCACGGCAGGCAAGTTTACTCCCCACTGGACCACCACGGATTACAGAACGGACAACGGACAGGAAAGGATAGAACGTGGCAAAATGCGATTCCGTGCTACCAGATAAGCTTCAACCCTCAAGTTACGACATTATTCCGCGTTACTTCATTCTTCCGATGGGTACCTACGTTACTGCTTTTGACAAGACTCTCGCTTCATAAATCGACACTAGAATTTCAATGGACCCCGAGTAGGCGACCGCACAATGATAGATGCAACTGCCTACGCTAAACGCATAACTATTCTTGTCAAGGTCGGTTAAGCTCAGTCAGCTTCAGCTCATACATTATACATTATTGCCTTAGACGTAGGTGATTTTGCAATACTCCATGTTTTAAAAGAATTAACATACGAGTATAGTACCTGCTAAGTATTAACTAAGTCGGTACGTTATGCAACGGGTGCATAATTGTAAAACATTAAGAAAATCCTAGTTACCATTTAGTGAATAGATTAAAACACGTAGGGATCAAATCATTAACGAAATATGTGTTTATTCCCCTTCTCTTTTTATACAGGGTCCAACTTAATATGCTGACAGTTTTTTAAGAGGATGATCAGACCATTAAACTGAACAACCTTCTCTATGGATATTAAGAAGGACCCTATATTTGCGGACACCATTTTGAAAAAATATACCATATGTCACTCTCACAATTTTTACGAATCCAAAGACACCTCATAGGTTAAAATCCATCAAGTCGTTTAGACTGTAGGGCGTGCCAAAGAAATAGCCATACAAACATACACTCGAAAAACATAAACCTCCTTCTGGCGCAGTCGGGTAAAAATAGAATTAAATAACTTTATCTTTATAAATTTTTTGAAGCAAGCTTTTTCAAAAATCCTGCTGTTGGGAGGTTTTATAGCATATGCTCACGACTATATTCCCCGAGGGAGTAGTAAGAGATATTCTGAAACCTCAGAACATCCACGATTCACCAGTAGTACCGAAACTCTGTCCAGTGTGACGGGGGGTGAGCCCGTCGCCACATAATGGACAGTGGGTACAATACATGCCTCGAAATTGAAGCATGCAGGTTTCCTCACGACGTTTTCCTTCACCGAAAAGCCAGTGGTGTTACAAATCGAACATAAATTCCGAAAAACTCATTGGTACGAGTCGGTTTGGACGGGTTACTTGCCACTGGACCACCACGGCTTTTTATAAATCAATCATCGTATTAAATCTTTTCATTTGATATTGAACGTCCAAGAGGAAGCAAATTATGGGTCAACTGCCAGATAATTTCGAATTCATCTCTGTAAAATCAGCAATAATTTATAACTCACTCGACAAGTAAAGTATGAAAATCGATTCGCGTCGAAATTGCGTTGCGGGTGGTCTTTGAGAAGAAAATTATTTTGAAAGCAGTTTTTTGGCAATTACGTGATTCCAGTTCCAGTAGTAATAAGAAAAACGAATGGATGAAATTGCGTTCGATTCGGTTATGTTACGACAAAAGAGATAATTATCACAAATTGGTCACATCAAGGTCTGCATTTAAAAAAAGTTATACAAGGTGTAACAAAACAACCAAGTAAATACTTAAGGAGGTGCTTCAATCCATCAAATTGAACAACTTTCTCTATGGAGCCAACACCAAAAAAAAAAAAAAAATACACCGTCCCATACATTTTTAAGGTTCCGTAGTCAACAAGGAACCCTTATAGTATCGCCATGTCCGTCCGTCTGTCCGTCTGTCCGCGGCTTAGCTCAGAGACGTTTAGTACTAGATACTTGTAATTTGACAAGGGTATACATATTTATCACGCCGACAAAGAGGTAGAATAAAATCTTTTTTTTTTTTTTTTAGTGTATCTCTCCTACACGAAAAGTGGGGATGACATATTTATTTTTTTAGGGATGAAAAGATTTTATTAGCCGTTAAACCGTAGTATAAAACAAAAAGCCCCCATCTAAGTCCGTATATTGTGACGGGTAACTACGGAAGTCTACCCTGCGCGTGGCCCGACACGCACTTGGCCGGTTTTTTTGAGTCTAGTCGGTACTGCAGTTTTGTTGAGACAATAAAATTTTTTTTTCTTTGTGTTTTTTTTACGATTTCGGAGTTGGCTCCATAGTGAAAGCTGTTCAGTTTGATGGTCTGAAGCACACTTTTAATTATTACTGGGTCGTTTTGTTACACCCTGTATTATGTAGGTACCTATCTACTTATCTATCCATAATACAAGGTGTTACAATAGTAAAAATAAACATTTTAAACTTTTAACGGGGTTATTTAGACCACCAAACTGAACAACTTTCTCTATGGGACCAATACATTTAGCTCGAGTAGATTTGTATTTTAGTATGGAACTTCAATTTTTTTTTCGCGATTTCGATATTGGTCTCATAGTGAAAGTTGTTCAGTTGGTCTAAACCACCCCTTTAAATGTTTATTTGTATTTTTGTAACACCTTGTATAGCTTGGTCACATTTTTATAGTTCTAGAGAAAATGCATGTATTTATCGATATGACACGTTTAATAAATTACTCGTTTAATGTAAAACTGTATCACTTTACTAGCAAATGATTCGCTTCGGTGTTTTAGTCACGCACTGTCAATGTCATCTCATTAGTCATGTTACAGATGTGACTTGCAACTAATTACTTATAAATTCACTTTTGTAATTTCATGCAGTTTCTTTAACACTTTGATGAATGTGACGGAATTTTTTTGTTTACATTCCATGTAAAGATGATAGTTTTGTAATTGTAGTACCTAATTGAAGATTTGTGGTTAGGTTATTATAAGCAAGGGTCGTTTTTATAACACCGATACCAGCGCTGGTCCTTTGTGTTCGTCCCAAACTCGCCCATATTTTACTCATACCTCCGAACTTATGGTATTTTCTTTTCATTCTCGGGAATGCAGGTTTCCTCACGATGTTTTCCTTCACCGAAAAGCCGTGTTACAAATCGCACATAAATTCCGAAAAACTCATTGGTACGAGTCGGCCTGGACGGGCCATCGAACCATCGCCTCCTGCACGGCAGGCAAGGTTACTCGCCACTGGACCACCATGGCTTTCTCGGCTATTTTTACAATATACTGTTCATACATGTGTTAAGAGAAGTTAATTCCGAATGTGTAAATTTGCGCTGCATACAAACGAAGTCTGGTGATATTTTCAATACTAACCAATTAAACTCAACGAAATTTTGCAGAAACAATCTAGAAACAAATGTCTATGCTTGT
Source organism: Agonopterix alstromeriana (assembly GCA_963924505.1). Taxonomy (NCBI): domain Eukaryota; kingdom Metazoa; phylum Arthropoda; class Insecta; order Lepidoptera; family Depressariidae; genus Agonopterix; species Agonopterix alstromeriana. The sequence goes on from OZ004684.1 coordinate 3,669,805, forward strand.
ATCTTGTCCGATTTTCGTTAAAATATACAGTTTCAATGCTAGGATTAATTTAAGATTTGTATGGAAATCTTTGAGGCACTGTAACTTTAAAACTGTACATTTTAAGGAAAATCTGTCTCGATACAAGCATAGAGATTTGTTTCTAGACTGTATCTGCAAAATTTCATTGAGTTTAATCGGTTAGTATTGAAAATATCACCAGACTTCGTTTGTATGGAGCGCGCCAACAGTAATACATATACCCTTAAGTTTTTGGCCGCTTCTTCTCTGTAACGGAACACATTCTTACGCGGTGGTAGAGTCAAAAAAAGGACGTCAAAAAGCTATCTATTATTTTAAATATACAAGGTCCTTCTTAATATGTTTTCACACTAAACTTAATGCCGTTAATTTGACCGTCAAACTGAACCACTTTCGATATGGCAACAACATCGACATCGCGAAAAAAAATCCAGCTTTCCACACAAAACTGCAAACCTACTCAAGCTAAATGTATGGGAGAGATTTTTTTTTCGTGATTTCGATGTTGGTCCAATAGAGAAACTTGGTCAGTTTGATGGTCTGATCATCCCCTTATAAAGTGTCAGCATATTAAGAAGGACCTAGCCTTAAAATTATTAATGTCTTTCAGGTAAGATCTACCTACTGCTTTGACTAATTATTATAAGGACTAGCCTTGCGGTAGCATTTCCCCTCTGCCACGGTATAAGCACAATTGATCTTGTGCATTTACATTCAATTATACACCTTATCACTAAACGAGACAGCCTATAATTGCGAAATAATAACTTCGAACTTAGAACGGTTGGGGTTCACACGAAACTACTTTTCATGATTTTTAACATTCAAAATTAGAATCTAAAGTTATGGGGAATAAAATCCAAAGTTGCGGATTTCATGTTACCTCGCCCCCCGCAAAAAGTGGCAGAAATGTTTTTAGTAGAATTACACGCGTAACCAGTCCACATATAAATAGTCAAAGACTTATGCTATTACAAGAAAAAAATCGTGTTAAAGCTCAAAGAAAACCGGTAAGAAATTAAGTTAATAAAAACCGGATCTGTGAGGTGTCAGGTGGTAATCTCGAATCGTAACTTGCCCTTTCTATGCCATATTGCCTCATTGTGTCACAAGACAAACGTTGCATAATTTCACAAGAGTATACAACGTGTTAATGAATTAACGCAAAACTAGAAAGTAGTTTGTTTAGAATCGAGAGCAGAATCGAATTATCATGTTTTCAACATCGGTTATTTTTTTCAAAATATTAAATCATTTGATTGTAAAATTTTAAATTTACTGAACTTGATCTCAACCCACCGCACGTGCACACTCACCCTACTTACTACCAAAACAAGATTCTTAAAATGTGTTCATGAGCACGCTAGCGCTTTCATTAATTGCTGAAATGATAACAAATCATTTTAACCTGAAAACTTAAAATGCGAATAACTTTAAATTTTAACTATAAAAATAATTAAATTATTGTTTCAATCTAATGATTTTGTTATAAATCAGTTGGGGTGTATGATGTTTTGCGCTTATTCATTAACACGTTGTATTTTGAGTGACAAGACTTATTTTTTTATCTGGCATAGGCCCACCACACATTCCTACCGCTGTAACTCCTTTGAACCAGGATCAACAGCGGCGACCATTCACAACACTAGACAATGAAGTCCAGCGAGCCCGGGAGATGATTTTAATCTGTCTCGAAACCCGCAATGTAATCAAAGAAGATAGGAGTAGGAAAAAGAAATATCACACTTCCCTATATTGCAAACAGGAGAGTCACAAGACTAGTGAGCACTAATAATAACAAAATAGTTAACCCTTCGTCTATGGATGTCACGGATCCGTGGCTAATACAATAACAAATCTTTTTTGTCTGGAATCTCCACAGACGAGAGGTTAATGTAAAAAGTTTTTTTCAAACAAGCTGGTCATGTTTATTTTTACCCGAGACAACGAATGAGTGAAATATAGGTATTACCTGGAGTGCGATTTTTGAAACTCATTCGCTGAGCTCAGCAGTTGAAAATGTCAAACAAAATTACTATGGAGATATGCATCTTTCTACTGCTGATTTGACTTTAAAAATCACACTCCTGGATTGTGATTTTTGAAAGTCAAATCAGCAGGAGAAACATCAAATCCGAACTCATAAACTCATAAAATATCCTTATCCAAATCAAAATACCCCTAAAGTAAAACTACCCCTTACTTAAATATGAAATAAAGTTTCTGTTGTTGTGGAATAGTCAATATTTAATCTTTCAAAAGTAGAAGTTGTACTGAATTCATCATTCACGTACTTGTTCATATCCGAACCGTAACCTTAATTATATCCATAAACGTAACCGAGAACAGAAAACTGCAATATTCATATCCAAACCCGAAATCTCGTATTCATAATATCCTCAAAGCCGTGGTGGACAGTAATGTCAGTCTTACGTCAATCGCGAGGAACCTTGCCTGCCGTGAAGGACTGGCTTTTCGGTGAAGGAAAACATCGTGAGGAAACCGGCATGCTTCAATTTCGAGGCATGCATTGTACCCTCTGTCCATTATAAGTGGCGACGGGCTCACCCCTCGTCACACTGGACAGAGTTTCGGTACTACTCGTGAAACGTGGATGTTATGAGGTTTCAGAATATCTCTGACTACCCCCTCGGGGAATATAGTCGTGAGCATATGCTATGCTCATTCTACATTTTAGTTTTAATTTTGTAAACAAAACTAATACGGATGTAAAATTCCAGTAATAACCGGTTTTGCAAATACGTACCACGATTCAGAAATAAATAAACGCATATAAAATCCTCTGAACAATCTCGCACGGCTTTAAATCGACCTTAACTCGTTTACATAACATAGTCATTGTTTGACCACAGACTACAAATTAACTGATGCGTCTATCAAAACAAATTTCAAACGAAAATGTACTGTATTAGATAGGAAATAAGAGAGGAGCTTTTTGGGACTAACATTTTGTATTTTTGTAGAGTATTATTGCCAAGTAAATCCGCTATCCGTTTATAAATCGTTGAAGATGGCCTATCGATAAGGCTTGCGCCGAAAATTGGATTCGATGTCGAAATAAAATTATCTTTCTTAATCTTGGTCAGAAAATATTAACCTCCCATTAGCTTAGCTGAAGTCGGTTTAAAAAGAACACGTACGACCTTATCAATTTAGGTCGTTGCAATATTAATTAGAAAAAAGTATACTTACGCCTTTATCAAATCAGGTCGTAAAAATTCCAATCTGCAATAAAAAAAAACAATTATTAAAATAGTTTTAATCAAAATTATGAATGAATGTTGTAAGCGATGTTTAAAGTAGTAACGCTATTCAACAATAGATGGCGCCGAAATTAATTTTCGTACCTTATTAATTTTAATTTGTGTTACGAAATGTCGCCCGCACTTGCAACTCAATAGCAACTCAATTACCGGTCTCATTAGCTCTCCAATACAAAACAATAATAAATGCAACGATTTGAAATGTGGGCTGATTCGTAACAGGTATTTTCATTGTTAGAGAAGCAGTAGATTTGCATATACGCGTTTTGTTTCGTAAGATACGCCCAGTGCGTACGGATTGATAGTTTGCAACATAATCAGGTTTTTATGACCTACTTTGTTTTGAAAAAGAGCTTAGTAATAATAATAATGACAGAAAAACCAAAAAGATATGCCCCGGGTGAGGATCGAACTCACGACCTTAAGATTATGAGACTTACGCGCTGCCTACTGCGCTACCGAGGCCGATGGGAGATTGTGCGAAATAGGACATCACAATTCACATTTAATTTCGCGCGCTATTAAAATTTGTCAACTTCAACTACGCAGGTACATCGGGGAGACTTAAAAACCTGGTACATCTAAAGCGCAATACACACTGAGCCCGCCGGGCCGCCGACAGAGCCCGGCGACACAACCCGGCGGCCTGTATGAAAAGAATCATGTCGGCAACATGCGCCCGCGCGTGCTACCCGCCGACATGTTGGCGGCTTGGGTACGCCTGCGCTCAGTTGCCCGGCGACGCTCGACCTGTAGTGACGTGCTTGTATTTTTTTTTACGACATGGAGTGGGGCGACGAAAAATGTCTTACGTTAATTAATCTTTATCATGAGAAGGAGGCATTGTGGAATCCAAAACACCCAGATCATAAAAGTCGACCAAAGCGTTTCGACTCATTGAATGAAATAGCAAACCATTTTAATACAAATGTATCAGAAATAGAAAGAAAAATTAAAAACTTGACAAGTCAGTATTACAGAGAGAAAAAAAAAGTGACTGACTCAAAAAAGTCGGGTAGCAGTACAGATTGTGTTTATCAGAGCAAGTGGTTTGCATATAAATCATTTAGTTTTTTGCAAAACAAGAATACTCCTACTGCCACGATCGATTCTGTAAGTAAAAATGCATTTATTATTTTTATCCAAAAAAAATTTAATTGTTCAGAACAGAACAAGTTCAAAAGTGCTGACCCACCATAGTGTTAAATGTAAATAATATACATATACAGGGTTATTCGAATGTACATATTGTTCATCGAATTCAAGACAAAACATTTTTTTGGCTCCGTCGCAAATTGTCCCTTTCTCAAAATGTCCCTCGTTCGCAAACCGTCCCTTTCGCAAACCGTCCCTTTCTCAAAACGTCCCTTTCTCAAAATGTCCCTTTCGCAAAGCGTCCCTTTCTCAAAATGTCCCTTTCGCAAATCGTCCCTTTCTCAAAATGTCCCTTTTTCTAAATTCCCTTGTAAATGAAGAGTTGGTGAGATTAACATACTTACAGTACAGTATAACTATAGTCCTAAGCTTAATAGTAATACTGTGCTTACAGACTTAAAATAAGTAATAAATAAATAATAATAATAATAATAAATACATGAGTACATTTAAAAAAAACATCACACAATCTAATTACTTATAAAATAAATATCTAAGACGTTGTCACACAGAAAATAAATCATAATCACAAAATTTAACCATAAAATATCTTGAAGTCGTCACACAGATTGATGACTAAACAACGATATACAATACATATATTATATGTAGATACATACATCCATTACTCGGGTAAAAATATTCATATTCATTATAAAAATATACATCCTAACTATTATAAAACTGTAACAGAAGTGTGTCTGTATATAAGGTCTAACAAAATCAGCTGAAACTATTTTAAGGGGATGATCAGTTTGACGGTTGATTGACGGTGATTTTTATCGCCTTGTATATAATGGTAAACTTAGCACACTTGTATCATAATGTACTATTAAAGGGAATAAAATAAAAATATCATAGAAAAAATTATGTTTTTTTTTCGCTTCATATGTTTCTTACGTATGCTCTCTGTTCATAGAATAACCCTGTATACATCCGATTTAAATCTTGACTCAACTATTTATCTTTACTTTCTATGTAACACAATACAACAGATTAAAAATGTTTTAATTTCAGGAGACATCAAACGAGAGCAGTGTTGTACAACCCCAGCAAAATGATTCATCTCATTCATTTGCCGATGACACGATTAAGCGTCCCAGAAAAAATCTAAACAATGAAATGATTTCACAAGCTCTGAATATTATGAAATCTGTCTCCGATCGACAAAATCAAACACAAGAAAAAGATGAAGACATTCTTTATGGAGAATATATTGCAGCAAAACTGAGAAAAATGGATAAATCAACAAATGCAATATTAAAACATCGAATTAATAACATTATTTTTGAAACCGAAATTGGATATCAGACAGATATGTATGCAGATTACGCAAGACCCTCTAGCTCCCATAGTCATCCAGGTTACTATACAGGTTCTCCAAATGATCAGCCAAATGCATATCCTTCTAACCGCTCATCATCTGTATATTCTACTATAACGAACCCAGATCATCAGCTTTCTACCACCACAGATACTGATAATCAGCCAAATACAAACCCTTCATCTCTATATCCCAACAACAGCCCTCATTCGCAACCGCAACTTCCTGGAGTTGAACCTTCTGTACCAGTAGCGCTTGATGAAAGTTCTAATAGTGAACGTATAAGCAGCCAAGATATAGAGAACGTTTTTAAATCCCTAAATGAAAAATAATTTTCTTTCTTTAAGATCTTTATTATATTGTTATAATTTGTAATAAATATAGCTTAGCATGAGAAAATTAATCTAAATAATAATCTAAATCGGTCTTTTGAATTGTTATGATTTAGTAAGAGTCACTAATTGTAAACACAAATTAAAATATAACTATCATTATTATGTTTTTTATTAAATCTTAAAATTTAGATTTTTATTAAATTGATCATTGATCATACTGCCATTCTAAGCTTCCGACATCTGAGAGAAAATATTCAACCAACTCGTTCCTTGTATCTTCAGGACACAGATTTGTATTGACCTCTCTTGGCAAGGCAACAAAACAATCATTTTCAGGAGCTACTGTGCGCCATTCACCTGGTATGATTTCTCCGTTATCATTTTCAGAATCATATTCGTTTCGCTGTATATTTTTTTTAATATAATTGAACAAATGTACACAGGCCAATGTCACAATAGCAGTTTTTTGTGGACATAGCTGGATAGGTCTCTTGAATATTTGAAATTTGCTGGTTAACTGCCCAAACACATTTTCAACTACTCTCCGTCCTCGACATATACGATAATTGAAAACTCTTTTGGGAGATCTTTTTGTGTGATTACCATCGTAAGGTTTTATAATGTGGGTTTGTAATGCAAAAGCATCATCACCCAAAAAAAAATATGGCACTGGTACATTTCTCCCAGGTAGAGGTTTGTTGTCCGGCAAATTTAAAGAATTGTTATTTAACATTCTACATAACGCAGAGTTATTAAAAACACCGCCATCTGAAATGCGACCCTGACATCCCACATTAGCGTATAAAAACTTGTAATCTGCATCCACTAATGCAAATAGTACAATACTGAAATAAGTTTTATAGTTAAAATATTCACTTCCACTTCTTGGTGGACATTGAATTTTTACGTGTTTTCCGTCCATTGATCCAAGGCAATTAGGAACATTCCATCTATCCAGATATCTATCTGCAACGTTTTTCCATTCGTTTGAAGTTCTCGGCATCTAAAATAAGAACATCAACTAAATTATACTTCGAACTAAATCAAACAGCACAAAAAATATACATAAAATTTACGTTTATATTTGTTAACAGTCAGATTTATTTAAAAAAGGTAAACATTTAATTTTACCTTTACATACTCCGAAAGGCCATCGATTATAGCTTGGCATACTTCTGGGATAATGTATGAAATAATTTGAGGAGATACTTTAAACACGTCACAAAGGCTAATGAATGATTCGCCCGTACTCAGGTATTTTAATGTTATTGCTAATCTGTCTTGTGGCGAAATTGCAATTCTGCAATTTGTATCTTTTTTAACTATTCTCGGCCCAACAATATTCAACAAATATTCAAAGTCGGTATTAGTTAATTTCATGAATGTTTTAAAATGTATAGGATTTTGCACAATCAAGTCATCTGCTTTCAAATCTTTTAATCTGTCATAATTGCTATAACAATTGCGACTCAGTAAACTAGGTCTAACCCAACAGCTTCGTTTCCTTTGGAGCGATCCAGCAATCAACATTCCACAAGCTGCTATCAACAGATCACTGCCATCGTCCATTTTTAAGATTTTTTCTATTTACTGAATTATCGAAGATACACCACCAAAATTATAAGACACAACCACACAACCTTTATCGACACGCGGCAATCACTGACTGCCAAATAAATTTCTCATCTCAAGTCGCCGACATGCCGCCGACCAAATTTTCCGACTTGTAATAAGTGAAGCCGCCGACTAGACCGCCGACAAAAAGTTGCCGACATATGTCGGCGGCCCGGCGGGCTCAATGTGTATTGCGCTTAATGATAGCACAAGTTACATCTCGACTCACTTTTACTTAATTAGGTAGGTATCTATAGATTACAATGTGTTACTTAAGGGGCCATAGGTTCAGGCGAATATTTCCTATGAGAAACGCGATTGCCCTGCCCTCCGAAAAGTGCGTGCGTGTGCCGTTTTTTCGATTAAAAAGCATAAACAAATTAATTTAATTATTTTTATAGTTAAAAATTAAAGTTATTCACATTTTAAGTTTTGAGACAAAAATGATTTGTTATCATTTCAGCAATAAATGAAAGCGCTAACGTGCTCATGTAAACATTTTAAGAATCTTGTTTTGGTAGTAAGTAGGGTGAGTGTGCCTGTGCGGTGGGTCGAGATCGAATTCAGTAAATTTTAAATTTTACAAACAAATTATTTTATATTTTGAAAAAAAAATACCTATGTTGAAACCATGATAATTCGATTCTGTTCTCGATTCTAAACGAACTACTTTCTAGTTTTGCGTTAATTCATTAACACGTTGTATACCCACTATCTTCACGACGAAGGCAGGTCTGGAAAAATCTGGGCATTTCTGGGCTATACTGGGTGTTAGGTTAGTCATGTATGGCTCGGAGTGTTGGGCCGTTAAAGTGACGGATGAAAAACGACTGCATGCAGCAGAGATGCGAATGTTGAGATGGATGTGTGGGGATACTAGAATGGACAAGATTAGGAATGAGTATATTAGAGGAAGTTTGAAACTGGCTCCTGTGAATGAAAAGCTGCGCGGTAATCGGTTATCGTGGTATGGACATGTGATGAGAAGAGATGAGTGGCATATTACAAGACGAATGTTAAATATGAATGTGGATGGCTGCATGAAGAGAGGACGACCAAAGAAAAGATGGATGGATTGTGTGAAAGATGACATGTGTAAAAAAGGTGTGTGCGCTGAAATGACGGCTAAAAGAGATGAATGGAGGAAGACGATATATTTCGCCGACCCCAAATAATGGGATAAGGGCAGGAAGAAGAAGACTGGGTGTTAGGTTAGGCAAAAACGCTCATTAAAGTTAATCCTCCATTAAATCTCGTACTCTCACTTTTTGTCTTGTTGACGTAGTAAAAGCTAGCAAGAGATTTTATGGAGGATTAACTTTAATAAGGGTTTCTGCAACTGAGTGTGTTGTACTTCTTAGACCATTTAACTATGGACGAGTTATAATCGAAAGATAGCATGTAATTCTACTACCAAACTGAACTATAGGTAATATTCAAGTTTTAATTATGGCCGCGCTAAAAAAATAGGCGAAAAGAAAAAAGGCGCCAATTTTAGGCATTGGCTTCTGGTCTTATGATCCTATCCTATTTCAAAATAGCTACTTACTTAGAACACTTCGAATTTTTCTTTTCCAAATTAGCACTTGAAAATGCGAACTAAACCGTATTAGTTACTAGGTATTTAGATAAATTTATATGGTAGCATCTAAAAATGGCTAAAACTATAAATGGAAACTGGTACCTAGGTATTTTATTTGAACCTAATAAGTGTTCGATGTTGTTAAGTATTCTTGTGCTTATACAAGAATACATACATATTCAACATTTAAAACATTTAAGAGGATAATGTGAAAAAATAGGATTCTTCAAAGCATCATATATCATAAAGTACTAACAGTAGGAGTATGATTTGCGGATATGTGTAAATTTTACATATAATTGAAGTTTTGATTAGAGCCAAAACACGATTAAGAGACATTTTCTCGATAGAAAAATAAGCCAAAGTAGTTTCCGTCTTTATCGATAAACGCTTGGAACTGCTAAAGAGTGAATAATAGAAACACGAGACTTGATTTAAAAAAAAGAGATTGATATTTTATAAATTTTGATTATAGCAGAATTGAACTTACATACATAGTACAATCACAATTAAATAAAGTTTGTTTTACGCAAGCGTCGTTTCAGGCGCGCGCGCCGCCCCATCTCTTTCTCTCGCATCAGGCAGTAATATAAGCTATCACACGCCCATTTCGCTTCAATTATTTTTCGACATAGGCCCTTAAGAGGGTTGCTTAGACCATCAAACTGAACAACTTTCACTATGGAACCAATATCGAAATTGCGAAAAAAATTCTGATGTTCCATGCTAAGCTACAAATCTACTCGAGCTAAATGTATGGGACAGCTGATTTTTTTCGCGATTTCGATGTTGGTCACATACTCCCGTAGTGAAAGTTGTTCAGTTTGATGGTCTAAGACTTAAATAATATTAATAAGCCCTTAAAAGATTTAAATGTTTATTTTTACTTTTTTAATTACTAAGAACATTTTAAGGGTGTATTCAGACGATGAAACTAAGAAACGGCTATGGAACATGGGTTGAAAAACGAGAAACGTTGTTTAATCTCCCATACAAAAGTGCGTAGTGCATCAGAAGATCGATTTCCTATGGAAGGTCAAAAAATATTTTTCGGTTTTTCGACCCGAAAATTCTCGAAAAGTTTCTTTCTTTCAAATGTTGTCTGGTTTTATGGTCTGAATACATCCTTAAAATTATGTTACTAATTAAGAGGATATAATTCGGAGCGCGCTCCATACAAACGAAATCTGGTTATATTTTCAATACAGCTGTTTTTATTCGCGATCTCCTAAAAACACCACAACTAAAAATGTTGCCAAGATGACTAATACAATTTCGTAACAAAACTTCTATGGGATGCAAATTATGGTGATCGTGAGAAGTTTTTTCATTTAAAATTTACCGGCTCAATTATAAAGCATTTTGACGCCCACAGAACATAATGATGGCACTATATCATCGACGCATGCGTGTTTCAGATATTAAAGAGGTTTTTTGTTTAGTTTTTGTATAGAAATGTTTCGGGCGGTAATATTTAACGTTTATACAAGGTGTTACAATACAAATAAACATTTAAGGGGGTGGTTAAGACCATCAAACTGAACAACTTTCACTATGGAACCTAAATCGAAATCGCGAAAAAAAATTCTGATGTTCCATACTAAACTACAAATCTGCCTACTCGAGTTAAATGTATAGGACAGATTTTTTTCGCGATTTCGATGTTGGTCCCAAAGTGAAAGTTGTCCAGTTTGATGATCTAAACAACACCCTTAAAAGTTTTAAATGGTATGTTTTCATGAATTTTGTAATTTTCGGAAGTTTCTGGCATTATGGTCTCACCTCACGGCACAACCTCGCCTAACTAAAGAGTTAGCAGGTGTTTTTGCTTGATGTCATCACCACTAGGTTACGTGTCAAATCGTCGGATCTCGTACAAGGTCGTCCGTCTTACACAAACGTGTGGTTAACGTAGTCTGAGCTAATCGGTCAGAGTTGACTATAATGCTTATATCGCTGGGTGAATACAACAACGGCACAAGTCATAAAAGTTGATTTTGAGAAGAATGACATTAAAGTTGGCGCGAGAGAGTGCGCGTGAACAAATTCATCGAGTTAGGTCTATATATTCTAGTATGCGATGTAGAACCAGAATACGGTGCTAACTCAAATTTGTAAATTTTCGAGTTGTGCCGTAGTTGTATTCCTTTGACTAATTATTATAAGGACTAGCCTTGCGGTAGCATTTCCCCTCTGCCACGGTATAAGCACAATTGATCTTGTGCATTTACATTCAATTTTACACCTTATCACTAAACGAGACAGCCTATAATTGCGAAATAATAACTTCGAACTTAGAACGTTTGGGGTTCACACGAGACTACTTTTCATGATTTTTAACATTCAAAATTAGAATCTAAAGTTATGGGGAATACAATCCAAAGTTGCGGATTTCATGTTACCTCGCCCCCCGCAAAAAGTGGCAGAAATGTTTGTTAGTAGAATTACACGCGTAACCAGTGCACATATAAATAGTCAAAGTTGTATTCACCCAGCGATATGTTAAGAGCTTTTAGTAATTTATGTTTATTTTTCATAGACATAATATTAACATGTCTATGCTTTTCAATGTCTACCCATCAAACTGAACAACTTTTACTATGAATAGCAAAAAAATCAGCTGCAATGCGTACTCGACTCAAATGTATGCACCAGCAGATTTTTTATTTTGCTCCGGTCGGTTTACTCCCATAGTAAACGTTGTTCAGTTTGATGGGTAGACTCTTAGTTTAAAAGGATGCTAATGATATCAATTTCACCATGTAGTTCCATGATGAGCTTATACAATACCAAGATGCCAAAAACTCTAAAGGGATCTAAGGACCGATCAATAATGGTATAGCAATCTGAGTCACGTTGCACATACGTTGATTTTCGAAATCTAGGCGGCCAAAAATATTTTATTGCTTATATTTATTCTAAACATGGTAATAAATGAAAACATACATAAATGTTATTTTTTTATATTAAATTTTATACAAAATTGTATATATACAGTAAAACTTATTCATTATCTTCATTGTCTGAAAATTCTGGGGCCTCATTCGGCTCTGCCGATAGTAGTATGGCGATGGTTTCAGGACAAAATGCTTTTGAATAATTTTTTTTTGCAGATCTATTCATGCAGCTTATTAAGGGGTCCGAACTTAATAATAATCTGTAATAAATATCTTTATTGCACTCCTCTCGCGAAAACTTACGCGCAAAGTTTTCGCGATACTTCCGGAAATGTTTATTTCTCGCCTCTTGTGCCTCCTCAGATAGTTGCCCAATAGGCAGCAATGAATTTTCAATTATGGTAGCCCCGTGAATCAAAATCTTATGCATGGTGGGTGTCATAGGATGCCACCCGTACTTGTCGACATACAATTTTGCAGTTTCCAATGCATATGCATCATATTTTTTAGTGTCAATTTTATGACCACTTGAAATGGTTTCTAATATAACCTTTACTCTATATATTAGATTGAAATCCACACCAGTTATATCAGAGGCCAGTTCGGGATTCTCAAAGAACCTTCTGCTCGTGTTGCCATCATTGGTATTGCCGAAATTCGCTTTAGGCTTGTCTATTTGCAGTCCGGTTTCAATCTCGAATCGTTTTTGAATATTTTTTTTAGCATCAGCTTCTAATTTTTTTTCTGATTCAGTTCTTCTTTGCCTGTATTTTTTGACTGGAAGTTTATACGCTAAATGCAAAATGCTTTCAAACAATCTTATCCGTGCATGTAGAATTGAAAGACCAAATTCGAGACTTTCAGGACAGATTTCGTTTTTTTTGGAAAGATTATTAAAATCTTTACTGGTTGCTCCACAAATATAGCAACGACTGGTGGACTTCGTGTCTGTTGCCGCATTGCACACTTTTCCGTCGATCATCGTCATTTTCATCACATGTGTAAATGAGAATTTGGCACCGTTCAATTGCACTTCAGATGCTACTAAGGAATTTGAAGAGTTTTTCACGTAGTCTATTTCTTCCTTAGTTATGTCTGTACTCTCCTTTAAAAATCTGAAGCGTATCGGTCGGCAAAATCGTGGAGAGGATGGTGTTGGGTTTTGCCATACAACATATTTGTTATCTTTTCCACAAATTATTCGCAAGGGCACAAAAGAGCTTAAAAATAAGTTTGCATCAGAGTCATCAGCATCCTCAAACCTTTGCTTGTATTTCGATTGCTGCGAGCCATCACAACCCCATTTACAAATCAATGACAATGAATTTCTTCGTTCTTCATTGAGAGTGATTAACACGTCTGCCAAGTAAACAGATAATCGTGTAACAGTATTATCCAATAAGCTTTGCAGCGAACTTTCGGCACAGGTGCTCGTTACACGAAGACATTCTTTTGGTGGATAACATTCTTGTTTAGCTTGAAGCAATCTATTGTAGCAGGGATAAAGGGCTTTGTTAGTATTTCTAATAATTTCATACTGCCGTTTTGTCAAATCTGCTTCAACGAACATAGTCAATGCTTGAAGTGGTGTCAGTGGCGTGATGCATTCTTTGCAATCTTGTGCTTGAGAAGCTTTTTTATATTTTCCAGCAAGAGTTGGTGTATTTGTGATCTCTTTAAGCATATTTGAAGCATTACGGTGTCCTTGTTGCCTCAAGGTAGTTTGAGCAGCGTGAATTAAAAGTTCATCAGCCGTGTTCGAACGTAACTCCTCAGTCTTACGTCTTTTGCTGCGCTCACTCGAATCTTCAAAGGATTTAGCAGGACGGCCAGGACGTAATAATGTTTGCGTGGGAAGTTCGAATGTTCCATCTAACCAAGATTCATTCATTTTCAAGAAAACATCTTCTTTTCTGTGAGATTTGGCCCACTTCTCCTTAATCGCAGTTTTAAAATAACTAAAACGTTTCCTCAAAGATGCCAAATCGTCCTCTGAGTCACCATTATGCGATATAAAGTGGTTTTCTAAATAGTCTAATTTTTGATCTAATTTGACCAAATCCGGTTGCTGCATTTGATCATACAACCATCTACGTGTCACTAATCTCACTCCAGAGGAGCTAGAAGAACCTAGAACAAACAAAATCCGAATTTAATAAAAAAAAATTGCACGTGGTATTTTTCCGTATGTAATAATATCACTAATATTTCTCACATCTGCAGCTATCCGCAAGTTATTTAAACATGAATAGATTAAGAATACCCTCACATTGTGATATCAGAAAGAATCATTGCCCGGAAAGACGCGGAAGTATAATAAAACATCCAATTAAAGAAAAAAAATGTAAAATCCTTCATGAGAAAACACTATTGCTTTAAAATTTATAAACTACATATTTGAATTGGTTCAGTTGCTTAAAAAGTATGATAAATGATGCTTCTTACCTGGATTATTGGAATCCATCACAATCACTTCACTAACACTATTAAAATTGAAAATATTTCGTTTCGAAAAAGTGCTTCAACACAAGGAACAGTAAGCGGTAACGTGCGTAGTCAGAGACAGTTAAGTTCAAACTGTCTGTGCGCGTGCTTGGTGAAAGAGATGGAAGGGAGGGGTGGTGATTGTTGTTCCCTGATTAACCCTTAAGCTATTGGCGTGGTGTTTTTTGCATGTGCAACGATTTGGGAAATTCCAATTATGGCCGCGTAATTATACTAAATCAACGTATGTGCGTTGGTTATTAGGTAGTCGTGTGTCGGTTGCCTCTTACTATACTCCATTCAAAATAACAACGAAATTTTAAGGCTATTTTGTATTACAGAAACAGAGATTTGAAACACTTCCTCTCACTTATTCTTAGAACAGCTTTAGTAGCATCCAAGATATGTCGGATAGTATATGTATCCAATAAATTAATTATATTTGGTAATCAGAATTAGCCAGAAAGCTAAATAGGAATCGGAAAATGTCGTCGTCCTTATTTGGAATGAACGAAGCTCCAATTGTAGGGTGACTCAAGATTGTGTTTTATGCATAAAACAATAATAGAAGGCAATTTACTCCATTTACAAGAAAACTTTAAATTTGTAGTCATTTATTTTTCTATTTCATCATTACCCAAAAGAAAAACCCACAGAGCGACATGGCTTCAGGTCAAGCTCTTTAATTTAAAAAAAAAAAGTTATCAAAATCTTTACCGTACAACGCCAAGGACATTAAGACTAGCAAAATCATCAACAATAAGATTTAAAGATGATAATGATAATAGAATAGACATTGTAATCATTTCTATCAAAATACAAATCGCGCCTAGTGTCCAATCGCTCGCTGCGGTTTCATAGGACTTCCAATTAAGGGTATATTACTGTTGGCGCGCTCCATACAAACGAAGTGTGGTGATATTTTCAATACTAACCAATTAAACTCAATGAAATTTTGCAGAAACAATCTAGAAACAAATCTCTATGCTTGTATCGTGTCAGATTTTCCTTAATATGTACAGTTTTAAAGTTACAGTGCCTCAAAGATTTCCATAGAAATCTTAAATTAATCCTAACATTGAAACTGTATATTTTAACGAAAATCGGACACGATACATAGCATAGAGATTTGTTCCTAGATTATTTCTGCAAAATTTCATTGACTTTAATTGGTTAGTATTGAAAATATCACCAGACTTCGTTTGTATGCAGTGTGCATTTACGCATTCGGAATAAACTTCTCTTAAAGTTACATACAAATTAAGGGTACGAAAAAACGTTGTTTATCGTAACATATCCAAGGAAAATCTACAAATTTATCCTCACAACCAAGTAGGTAGGTAAATTTTCTTCTAATCATCCTCAAGCAAAGTCCAATTATATTTTCCTTGCTTCTATACATACAGGGTCCAAATTAATATGCTGACAGTTTTTAAGAGGATGATCAGACCATCAAACTGAACAACTTTCTCTAAGGGACAAAACTCGAAATAGCGAAAAAAAGATTTCTGTTTAGTACGGAACAGCTGATATTTTTTTTCGCGATTTCGACATTGGTGCTTATAGAGAAAGTTGTTCATTTTGAGGGTCTGATCATCCCCTTAAAAAGTGTCAGCATATTAAGAAGGACCCTATATAAATCGTAAAGGCAAAATTTTTGAACGCACATCACACCAAAACCACTGAACGGATTTTGATGAAATTTGGCACACGGATAGAATATGATATGGATTAACACATATGATACTTTTTTAAGGTCTACGCAGACGGAGTCACGGGCAACAGCTAGTCCACAATATGTTACGTTCAAAACTT